>CM056839.1:6590895-7040895 GCA_029853015.1 Chelidonichthys spinosus
TGTCCTGGTGCTGAAACACATCAGAGGAGATTGACGGTCTCAACAAAGCCAGGTATCTTAGTTTATATGTTAGCATGAGCTGCAGTATGTATTAAGAGTTTATTGTTTATCAGCAAATCAGTTTGTATGGGTTATCTCCCGTGTGGTGCAATTATGGGGTGCATAAACCAGCCATGGCTGTCGCCGGCATCAAAATGGATCCTAAAGCAGAATTCAGTTGTGATGTGAAGAATGTGAGATTTTGTTTTTGGGCCATATCGACGATCATGTGACGAGCAGCGGGGTTCAACGGGTGGCAGCTTTAGTTGATTGGTCCATCTCAACAACTGCCATACAAGACACACATGTTCCCCATCCCACAGCGGCTTGTAAACCACTCCCCATGGTGGACACTGTACCTTCGTTGTCATCAGGGCCCTTGACCACGATGTGTGCGTCCAGCTCCTGCAGCTGAGCGTGGAGGGACTCTAACTTGCGCTTGGAGCTACGGATCTGTGAGTCCACCTGCTGGGCATTCCTCTTGTCGGTGGTGGCCCTGCGCAGATTCTCTGCCCCCTCCTTGATCTTCAGCTCCTTGCGGATCTCCCTGCGGATCCTCTCGCGGTGCTCGTCCAGGCGCTGCTGCACGCTGGAGTCGGAGAAGTCCGTGTTTTGGTCCAGACCAAGCTGCTGGAGCACCGACAGCCCGCCTGGATCGCTCTGTGGAAGGCAAACATGAGGAGGGTACTATGGTGAAGGTGCAACAGAAGAAGGAGGTAGTGGCTGAATAACACACGGAGGAGGTGCTAGGACAAATAGCTGATCATCCATGACCGCTGACTGGCTGGAGAAAGAAAATTGGAGAAAATCTGAATCAGCCAAAAAAGTACAAACAGAAAGTTAAGACTATATTTAGCCCGCTGCATATGAAGGGGATTTTAAATCTGAAAGCGAAACAGATTGAAAAGCTTTAGAGCTGAGAGCTGCTGCGTGGAGGTTTACGAGAGACGTGGTGCAGTGAACAGACGAAGTGCAGCACTGCAGGATCAACGGTGAGAGTGAATCCTTCAAACATAAGAAACCTGCAGACCTGTCTGCCAACACTAACTTAAACTACGCAAATAAACCACAGATTATGGAATTAAGATGATTATTCCAGTCTCAAAAAAAAAATTGGAACACCTCGCTCAACAACAACAATCCAGTTAATACTGCAACATTATAAGCTGCACAAAAGGAAGATGCTATATGTTGCAGAATAAATACATTTTAGCATTCTTGTGTCCAACGACCCCTGTATATTTGTTAACAGAGAACCACAAATATGCTTCATCAACCCATTGAAAAGAGGCTTGAAAGCCTGGAGATGTCATGCACTCATTTAATGTTTTGACATTGGATCCCATCACATCACACACACACACACACACACACACACCCCGAGGACCGCCCCCTCCCCTCTGCCAGAGTATAATGATGGGGTGTTCAGGACCTTTCACTGCTCCATGCAGCCAGCCATCCAGCTTAGCAGATCTGATTACAACTTCTTAGGTCTCTGTGTGCGTCCAGCTACATGCAGGCCGAGGCTACAGCTCTACTCTCATTAAAGCTCTAATCCATCTGCAACACAATACAGCACCACAGTCAGGCCTGGCCCGAGCAGCCAACCACACCACATGGCACAGACCAAGAGCTTGCAGGATTTGAACTGCCGCTTAGCTGCAATGTTATGTCATTGCACAACTCTGAGGCGACGCACATTCCACAAACTCGGTCCACTGATTTTGGAAGTGGTGGCGTCTGGTGCTCGACTGCCCACCTTGTTAGGTTACACCTGTTCCAACTGCTCGTCACTGCAAATATCTAGTCAGCCAATCACGTGCAGCAACTGGTTTAGGCACGTAGACGTGGTCAAGACGGTCTGCTTTAGTTCAAACCAGCCTTCAGGGTAGGGAAGAAGGGTGATTCAATGTGGCAGGAGTTCCGTGAGAGCAGCCGTGAGGGCCCCAGCCATTCAAGGCAGAAGAGAAAGCAGAGGCAGCAACACGCCACCAAAGACAGGAAGGGAGACTTTGTGCCGTGACGCACTCCTGTTCAACACAATGCAACTTTATCCCTGGCGTTTTACAACAAAGAACCTCTGGAGCCGCAAGACAGCTCTCACAGCGGGGCGACATCACAGCAACGGGCAGCCATGAAAAGTCACAAGTGATTTGCTGTCAGATAGGAGAGGGTTTTTTTTTTTTTAACAGGAAGTGAACGAGGAAGACAGAAAAGAGAAGGGTCATGGTGATGGTTGAAAAGCAAAAAAGCGGCGGCCATGCCGAGGCCTGCCAGGGCCACGGTTGCCTACCGAAGCCTCTGTGTCACTCTGCTCAGTGTGCAGCGGGGAGTCAAACGCTTGATCCCCTGGCAGGTCCTCCGCTACGTCCTCACTGGCCATGTTTGGCCTCCTCCTGGCTCCGCTCCTCGGCCCACCCGCTGTAACACGCTCAGCACTGACAGCAGCGCCAATCAGGCAACACCGAGCGCTTTTCCTGTCTCCTCAAAATCCAGGATGTCCTTCCCGCCAGGAATCAAAAGCCCGTCTAAAACCCGGAGCGAGTGAACGAGGCGGAGGAGAGGAAGAGAGAACAGCAGAGACCGAGCCCCACCTCGCTGCTTCCTGTTCTGCTCATTGCCAGATAGAGACCGAGGCGTCATGCACTTTGTACACACACACACGCGCACACACACACACACACACACACACACACACACACACACACACACACACACACACACACACACACACACACACACACACACTCGGGTGGTTTTGTAAGTGAGAGAGCTCACATCCACCTCTTCCTGCTGCTGGGTCTCCAAATCTGTGGTGATAGACTGAAGTCATGTGGGGACCATCAAACTATGCATGTCTTTGTGTGTGTGTGCAAGTGCACGTCTGCAGATATGTGCAGCACTATTTCTAGCACTATTATTTACATGCAGGCAAATTAAGAAAATAAACCGCACTGAGAGAAAGGGTCAAAGGGCAAAACATTCCCACTAGGAAAAAGACCTTCAAAGGGACTAGCTAAAACTGACGACGGGATTCTTTGCTTTTCAACCCCCCAAAAAAAAGCAGAAACTTGAAGCATCCATGCAAACTGCACACAAAAAGGAAGAAACAGACATTTGCCTGCTGTGTGTGAGTCCACTGGAAGCTGACTTTTTCACAAGCTTGCATACGAGAACACACAGCGGCAGCACCGACTGATCACAGACCCCCCCCCCCCCCTCTCCCAGGGCCTGTTTCTGTCCGTCAGTGACTTCTGTCCTCTTCCTGTCAGTGAGACACACGGTCATGGGTTTATCTGACTCAGACACTCAGCAGCGCAAGGGTCGCTGACCCCTCCGAGCCCTCACTGTGTGGCAGATGGCTCTCCCTGGTCATACCACACACATACACACACACACACACACACACACACACACGTCTAGTTCTTCTTATTCTCCAACGCTGCCATAGGGGAATAGGAAGTGAAATAATGTGAAGTAAAGCCAATACAGGCTAAACAGACTGTTGCTCTTGCTCGGCACCATTTCCATACAACACATCAGGGCTCCGTGTCCATTATCTATACGACTATTTCCTTACCGAGCAGCTGTGGCTGTCGTCGCTTCCTCTGTCATGTGGACAGGCGGCTGCAGAGATAGCAGGCCCCATGCATCCATGCTGCTCGCTCACCTTTACAAATATGGCTGCGCTGCCATCGTTAACTCCACCGTTAACTCCAAAAAAAAAAAAACTTCAAACCTTCAAACCCTAAAGATGAGCTGCTGTAAAAGCTCACAGCACCAAACTCATTGTGTCTGTTATATTGGTGCAGTTACCCAAACTGTGCTGACCACAGTATCAGGAACTAAGATCACATTGGGTTATGTATACAGCTCTTAAAGTTACAGTCTCAATGGTTCGACCCGGATCACATACATTACACACCCTAGAAATGTCAAATATCATTTCCAAAGAAAGCTATGACTCATGACATGAGTTTACAAACATCAGAAAGCACCTCTGCAACACGTCCACGGCAACCTGCCAACGCTTGGCCGTTGAGTTGCTTTTGTCGCTGGTATTGTGAACGTAGCATAAAGACAGTCCATAGAGCAGCAACACCCACCTTGGAAAGCATTGGTTTGTTTTTCACAAAGACCAGAGGGACAAGTGATTTAGGGCTGACGCCGTTAGTTCACTGGAATAAATTAAAGCTAATTAAAAATTGATGAAACGAAAGAATACCAATTATCTCTCTCCTGTTAGGATTTTACTTCCCAATTTTACCACACTATAAAATGAATATCTTTCTCACATTTTTGCACTGTTTTCTGACATTTTATCAGCCAAACAATTCATTTATTAAGCGAGAAAACGGCCACCAGATTAATCCATTATGAAAACAATTGTCCGCCCTGAAGTAATTACAAAATGACATTAAATACATTTAATGCCACATACAGTCTGAGTCATGCTAAAAACATAAACATAACCAAAGGTCATAGCTATGGCAGTGTTCTTCTCTTATCTGTCACAGTCTGTTTGAGCTGCAAACAGCAGAGCACAATCCTTCAGACCAAAATGAAACCAAACCTCTCTTATTTTATTCCTCTCATCCACAGCCCCGTCGTGCCCCGTCCTGTCACACATCGTGGTAAGCAGACCTCAGTCTGTGCTGCCATCGCTTTAATTACGTTTTAATGGCCCGCCGGCTAAACTTGGCTCGTCTGCGTCTATAAATAGAGATTAAGTCCATTTTGTTTGCGTAGAGGCGGCGAGGGAATTCTCCAAGTCAACAGCCCGTACGCTGTCATTTTATTACTCATTCATTCAATTACTTGCCAACACCTGCATTTCACACGCAACAGTAATAATGATGGGGCCTGGACCGGATTTACAAACTAATTGTTATAGTGTGGTGTTGCCAAAAATAACAGTCATTTAATAGATGCACCCTAAGCTAGATAATGCATGGAGAGAGGTTTTTGTACTGGAAAAGAGGGATTGGGATTTCCAGGAAGTCACTGGTGCTGAAAATATTTTTTATTATTAAGGAAGATGATTAAAACATTGGAACACAAGGTCACGATGTGAGCTGTAGTGTGTGTGTGTGTGTGTGTGTGTGTGTGTGTGTGTGTGTGTGTGTGTTTGGAAGGTACAAGGACAAAGAGAGGCAGAGGAAAGAAAAAAAAATATTGTATTATTTACTATTTGTTAACTATTTATTTATTATTGTTACTACAGTGCCTGGTAAAATATAAACAATTATCCTATTTTGTTGCCTTACAACCTAGAATTAAAATATTATTTTATTTGGATTTTCTGTATATTTAAAAATAATATCAAGGTTTCATGATTATCTAAAAATTAAAGAAACACTGATTTTCTTTTTAAATTAAATGTTTTCTGCACACATTTTTCAACTTTCGGAACATTATTTTGGTCCTCTCGCTCTAAATGTCTTGCTGTCGTGAAATACTGTAGAGAATCCTTACGTTATCCTACAGTGTTTTACTGCAGTTCATTGTAAAACCGGTTTAACCTGACATCCCTGAAGTGGGAAAAAACCCTTGAAAATGTGGTTCCATGAATGCTCTAAACAGGATCTGGTGCCATCAGTTACCTTCAGAAGTCATGATTACAAAATGAAAGGAATATTGCACACAAGAAACGGACCGATACTCACAGCAGGCGAGGACGTTAATCAAAGACGCAACAAAGAGACCACAGATCCCCCTGAAGGAGCTGGGCTTTGTGGAAGAGGGGCCAGGCAAAGGCATTTGCTTAAAAGGAACAAAAGGTATGTAGGAGACAACAAACATGCTTTTTTTTATTTATTGATGTATTTTTTAAATATTTGAAAATAAGTTGTTTTCACCAATTTTGACTATTTTGAGGTTCATTCCATAAAAACAAGATAAAATTCATTTATTTCCACTTTTTAATGCGACAAAATATGCAAAACGCCACGGGGCTGAATCCTTTTTATGAGCCAAGAGAGATGGAGAAAGGAAAAGACAGAGCATACAGTTACGAGGTGAGATTTACCCAACAGAGCCGTTCATTCAATGCCGCCGCTGCACGTGAAAGACGGAAACAGCTTTAAATTCTCCTCACATCCTGATGTCTGCACACAGCCTCATTCAGCAGACAGTGGGTAGGATTTGGGTTAAGGGGGGGTGGAGGCTGAGGTGGAGCAGGGAGGTGGGGGAACGAACAGGGAATCTAATTAATCCCTCTAAAACACACAAACACCATCATGTCTTCATGTCACTGCAGCACAGCAGGGAAAAATAAAGTGAGACGGGCAGCGAAGGAGTGACATAAATAATCCACTCCGACGGAGGAAAAGCACATCAACACTCCTACTGTACGTGCACACACAACACACACACACACACACACACACAGCACTGATGCTCTGTACCCGCTTGGTAATGAATAAAACAGCGTAGTAAGGCAACGCCGCAGGAAATGTCTGCAGAGTTAACATCGGGACACTTGGCGAGTCGGTCGGTCTACTCTGATGTGGGTAAGTGGGCCAATCTGAGTGTGGGGCAGCAGAGTTAAATACACACAATCAACCACTTTGGCTGCTTTGGAGCTTTTGGGGGGCTGGTCATTGGGACTTCAGTGCTAAACTGATTGTGTATATTCCTAATTTCATGTCTCTAGCGAGACTTAAGTCTCCTTCAAGACCAGGCGAACAAATTAATCAATTGAACTAACCAGAGCCCAATTCCCTGCTAATATCTAGTCTCACGATTTAAACTTTGGCCCTCTTTGAATGAGTTAACAGCTTACAGAATGGACTCTGGACTGTGTGTGTTTCCTGTTAATCCCTAAAATCCCTCATATTCCAGGGGAAAGTATGTTGCCAAATCTCCTTTTGCCGTGTTACGGTGCAACGTGGCTGCATGTATATCTGCAGCTTGATGAAGATGATGATGGAGTGCACGAGGGGAGAGGATGCTCCTTGTCTGGGTAAACGGGAGGAAGGCCGCGCTGCAGGGTGACAGAGCGTCTCGTCTGCGTTGCGGACAGCTGTTGGCGTGCGCCACAGCTGGGGAGGAACAGGTCGGCGTGAACGCCGTCTTTGTGGAGGAGTTGAGCTTCTCAAGAGACTCCAGTCAACGCTGGTGCGTTCGTGTTCCCGGCTTTGTCCATTGTGACCTCCACAGCAACAAACAGCCACTCTGTTCAGGCTCCTCAGGAATAAGGCTGCATAAACCCCCCATAAGAAAAGCTCTACAGTCCTCATACTTAAGCTGCTTCTGTCATGATGCACGTAACAGCCGTTTGAAAGACAGAACAACAACACAGGTGAAGCACAAAGTCACAGAACTTAACTTCTCCGTGAAGCAGTGAAGCTGGTCCACTCAGGTTGAAATACAAAGAAAGGGTCACGCTTGGAGGTAAAAAGAAATCCTTGGAAATCCAACAGCCTACTTTTCCCTGAATGCCCCAGTGAGCAACCACCTGCATTTAAATTAAAAAAAGGGCAGCAAACAAAGTTGTTGACCTACAACAGTCAACCCGGATGAGGGTGTTGCTCAGAGGAGACCAAATGAGGCACTTCATGGTTTCACAGAGAAAAGTCTTATGTGGGAGAGCAGGAGACAATAAGTTAAAGTGCAGGATGAGGCTCAGGTTAGATAAAAGGAACGCGTTATCTCGTAGCCGTCTGAGTACTTGTGTCTGATCAGAACGCTCTCGGAGCTGAAACACCACCGTAGACTGCAGTCTGTGAAAATGTCCTTAAATGTTTCATGCCGAGTGTTTTCATAGCTGGGTGCTGCCGGCTTCAGCGTGAGGCTTTCAGTGTGACGGGGGCCATGCTGTCTGCTGGATGCTGCAGAGACCGACACATTCAACTAACGTGGGTCCATATGAACAGAATAACCTACACTGCTGACTCTGTTGACATGAGCCCACAGGGATAGAGGGAGGCTGGGGGATATATACTGAGTTATTCACTCTTTAGGTAAACAGACACACACACACACACACACACACACACATAAACACGCACAGGTAGGACAGCACCATGTTAACGGGGAGTCCCTCCAGATGAAAGACAAACAGATGCATTAACATCCCATTGTTGTGTTCCCTCATGGACGTTTCATAATTCAGCATCTTAGAGGCCTCAAATCTCACTGGAATCCGACGGCCCAAAACATGAATGAGATAAAAATAAATAAAAAAACTCTACCGGATTTGATCCATTAGCATACCCCGCTCCCTGGGACACATCCAAACTCAGATGTTGCATAAATCATGCATGGACGTCCATGGGAGATTTTAACCCGGGAAATCAAACGCATGCGTTTAGGTGGTTGTTGAGGTTTCCTCCCAGCGTGCACTTATCGGTCTCCTGGATCTGGCAGGTAAACGGATCAACCGAGCTCTACAGAAGAGTCTACAGTCAATGTGAAGCATAAAGTCACCTCCAGCGGTCAGGAGGGGACACGGCGAGCGGAAAGAGCCCCGCTGTGTAATGGAATGGTTGAGCAGGCATGATGGTAATGGACATGGAAAGCAGATTAAAAATTATAATGGCAGAAGGGCCGAGGAGGATAAGAGGTCCATTCCATAATGCAGATGATTATCCGTCCTCACTGATGCTGTTGATTACAATAGCGTGGCACTCATACACACGGCCAGGAGGAGAGCACACGCAGCAGAAACGTTTACAGATTTGTGACATTTCAATAAAAGTATGATGGCTAATGAAAACAAGAGCCTGTTAGTAAAGGCAATGAGCTTTAATGTCGCTGTAGTTTGTGCAGCTGTACTACAGACATGCGTACATTACGGTGTTTAAAGGATTAGGCTGGAATCACTCCCAATGTTTCCTGTTGTCGACAAATCCGGTGAAAAGACCAAAATCAACAATGCGTTTGGTCGTCCTGGTATTCAGTCTGAATAATTTGTTAACTTCCTACTGAAGACAGAACCCAGAAACACACTTTGTAGCAGCATAATTTTAAAGAAGAAGTAGAGATGCACAGTTTCTTGGCTAAAAAAGTTAGTTTTTACCATCCCGAACGATCCCAAAGTTAGTAGAAAGATTTTAACTGTTATCCTTTTACCTTCTTATTGATGTCAATAGTGGTTATTTGAATAAAACGCACAATTCAAATGATTAGGGAATCAAATATTAAATCAAATATATCAAACATTTGCTTTGATTAAAATTAAATCTTGGCACTAGTTTTAATTATGTACGATAAGCTGCTTAGAGCCAGTGCTAGGACGTTAAAGGTCACAATTCCCTCTCTAATATCCATTTTATTTCACTGTGAAAACATCTCCTTCAACCAACTGTATTTAAGTATACTGTATATAATTTACCTGCCACAGATACCATAATGCAAGTCAACGTTAGACATTTGGCTTGGCAGCCAAACAACGGGTGCATCTTGAAGAAAGGTTTCCTAACAGCTGGTCCAACTAATGTCACTCAAACAGAAGTAAGTGTTGCATTGGTTATGAATTCATTTTTAACCACGTATACACATGTGATGCCCTAAAGCATGTTTAGGGGGTGTTTGGGATTGAACTCCACCACCCATGTGCATGGTCATCAAGACGCCTTGTAGCCACTTGGACAGTTGAGATTTATGGCACAGAGAAAGAAGCTATTTCAGTCTTTGGCTGAACTCTCCACTTGTTAGAGGACGGGTTCACTGGGTTTTGGTCTTGTCATGGGATTTGTTGTAAAGAATAATATAGAGGTCTTTTCCTGTTAATAAGGCAAGGCAAGTCAATGTTATTTGTTTAGCACCTTTCAACAACAGGGCAATTCAAAGTGAATTACATAAAACATTAAAAGCATCGGAGAAAAAGCATTAAAACAAGCCAATAAAATAAAAATGTAAAAATATATCCATCCATATCCATGAATGCTGCCTCTCCATGTTTGGTTCTGACTCTGGGGACACCGAGCAGACCTGACCCAGACCATCTGAGAGGTCTGGATGGTTCGTAGCTGAGCAGAAGATCACAAATGTATTTTGGCCCTAAACCATCCAGTGCTTTGTAAACCAGCAGGAGTATTTTGAAGAAGCAAATATAACAGCCTGCATTTTGTTATGAGCCCAAACTCAAGAGTCATGTGAAAGGAGAGGACCGAGACGGCGGTCATGCTACACCGCCCTTGACGAATCACACGGCAGCAGATGATGACACGCTATGCAGTCAAGTATCAAACCACCAGCCACACACCTCTTCAGGACTCTCTCTTTGGCTTTCTCTGGACCCCCCTTCGTAGACGCTGCATCCCATTCTTAAAGGCTATTTATATTCCTCCAGTTACAGCTCACATAATCTCCCGCTCATTGTTGACGGTGAATAAAAAGAAACTCACAATGGCACCTGGTTGCTGTTTGCGCCCGAGTATCCCACTGTTCCTGCAGTTCAGCCTCAGAGACTTTAATAACAACAATGGCTCCAGTTTGGGTTACACTTTGAAGGGAAGGCTTGTTGTTGGGCTACCCCCCGTCCCTCCCTCTCAAACAGGTAATAATAGTTGGTTTTCGCCCCCGTCTGCCTGGCTTTTACGGCCTCTGGGCTGACGAGAACAGACAGCGCACTGTTGAGGGCGGCATCACGGGCGATCACGCCGCTGCTCCCATGAAGCCTCGGGTCTGTGCTCCCCGTAAACCCAACACCGCTGCTGCAGCACAACATGCAGGCTATCACATGACCCCGGCACGCTGGCGGGACTACTCATCTCATGTGCCTCAGGTGTAACCACAATCAGGTCACACAGTCCAGGTTCCTCTCTTTCTCTCGACTTCAGTTTTTGTTTTCTGCAATATATATAGCGATATGAAAAGGTAAATTTAAATCATTTAAAGTGTCAATTTGATGCACTTTGAGAGCAAAGAGTGCAGATCTATAAACAATTCTGTGCTCGAGGGAAAAAATGTATTCATGAACTCACTGGTGAAAGCAAAAAAAGTCACACCCACAAAGCGTGGTTAACGAGACAGGCTCCGTGTTTCAAGACGGGCTGGGTGGGTCGCCAACATCGCCGCAGGCCCCTCTAAGGAAGTGGTGAGGTCAAGGCGACGGGAGCCACCGTCAACCTGGGCCTTTCCAAGATCACCTTATATGGATACACAGTTACACATGTTACATTCAATGATTTTAACCGTCCATACCCAATCAAATACTGCATTTTCAGCTTAAAGCTCTCCTCCAGACTTGTTTAAAGGATGTAAAAAATACTCTGCTTTTGTTTTCCCACATAAAACCTAAAAAACTAACACTCTGAAAAGGGTCTGGAAGCACATTTCCTCTCTCTCGGTGAAATAGAAGAGGGGGCCACAAGAGAGCAGCGTGGAGATCCCAGACCGGCTCCCAATTTGCAGCGATAGTTTTGGGTGTTTGGGTCTATTTTCTCAGCTAGAGGAAACATGGGAGAGATTCGGTCATACAAGTTTAACTCAGATGAGAGGACAAGCGGATGTATAACAATGGTCATTGTAGTGAGCATCTTTTATTTGTTCCGATTAAAGGATAAAATGATTACTAACATGAATAGGCTAAATTGAACTTGCCCTGCCCAGTTTCATAGCGGCAGCAGACAAACCGGTGCATGCACACACCCTCACTCTGGTTGTAATTATAACTCATAAATAGCCATCACATCGGGGAATGGCAAACTATCAGGTCAGATCCGACTATGGAGAAGATCGGCCAACTCCAGTCTCTTACGCTACTAATCTGCTGACTCAACACACCACCTCTTCTTGCTTGTCCCTTTTACCTCGTAGTTTTGCTCCTGTTTCAAATCCAGGCCAAAAACCACAAGCTATTTCACAAGCAGCGCTGAGCCTCAGTGGCCTCTGGCATTACAAAACTGCTCCAGCAACCAATCAATGCTCGCTTCTCAGGCAAACACACGGATCACAAATGGCTCCCGTCCTCTGTGACCTTCCCATCCTCGGGCCTTGCTGAGAGAAATATAAATTCTAGATAGACTTTACGACACGTTGCTCCCACAACGTAATGCCATTTCTCCAGCTTGGGCTTCTTAGCGACACATTCTTAACACGTAATACCACAACCAGCTGAAATGTCACTGAACACATGTAACCAGTAAACTAGCAGTTAGTGTAACCTTTACCAGGTCCCCTGTGGTATGTTATATTTATTTGATTTCCTTCTCTTGGCTTGGTGTCAATGATCACTAATCCTCTGAAAGCCTGGTGGATGACTGGCATACAGCAACAACAGCTGGTGTTCAGACTGGTCAGCTGAACTGAAAGGGGCTTGGTGTTGGGTCAGTAGGAGGAGGCACTGAACTGGTAACCCAGCAATATAATACCATCATGCATTGCTTTGAAGGAAAAATGACTGGATTGGGACAAACGCATGAGTTCTGGCGCGAAAATCAAATATTGCATGTGAGCAGAGCATTACAATACAAACGGTCACAAAGTAGTTTGTATTTATTTATTCATTTGGGAAAGTTTGCAGCGTAGACCGCTCTTTTCGTTCTAACCCTTTCACAAATAAAAGCTCTAGCATCGCTGCTTACCAGGGGAACCTAAATGACAACAAATTAACTTACAATATGTATTTATTGCAACTACTGACGTTATTAACAGGGGAAAGACCTGAGTCATGTCCGAAAGTGTCGTTTCATTTTGCCGATGACACTATCGGGAATGAGTGCTTTCAGATTTCGGTCAGCATTCCTGCCTCTACCTTGGACTGCTTGACTGCACCCTAAGGCTTCGGGCCAGATGCACCCGTTGGATTCATTGATGACTGCAGTAAAGATCTCCCATCACTGCATCCAAGCTTCTCTGCTGCAGTTAGAAGCTAGTCTTCTGGTGTGTCTCGGAGAGAGACAGAACTCTGCAGACAGAGTGTAATCCTAGACTCAGGCAGGAGGGCCTGGATGTTGGGGGGGATGTATGCGTGTGTGGGTGACCGGGGGCACTAATGCTACCCGACTAGGAGGTCAGACGCACAGCGAAGTCCACTCTCCTAATCCTATTACCCGTAGCAGAGGCAGCTGGAGACACACATCGTGGTGAGGGTGATGCAAGATATATCACGGCATATTATAACACATGTGAGACCGCCGTGAGGAGTGGCCACCGCCGGTGCTTCCTCATACGAGTGTGCTCGAAAGTCCTCGGATGCCATTACAGAAATGGACCGAGTTGCCTCCACTCTCCACGGTGATCAATAAAAAAGTCATTTTGTCGGGCATAGAAGGAGTTGACCACCGTTGAGCGAAGGAGCAGCAGCTCCTCTGACTCTGGCGGATGATAACTACAGGAAACCAACAGGAATAAAGAATTCATGAGTGCACGCTGCTACCTCTGAGTGTATGTCATGTTATCAGAGGCATCCTCAGCAGGAGAGACCTGATTCCTTGAAGCCATCTAAAGCAGAGAGAGGACAACGATCGACGCCAGGGCGGCAAAGCTCTTTAGCTTGTGAGGCCTCGTTCTGTGCATCTATGTCTAATGTTTTAGGGAGCAAGGCAGCAAAGCAATGGTCACGTCAGTCGGTTGAGGTTTCCTCTTCGATCCCAGCAGCCGTGACCTCCAGGGTGAGAGTCAGCAGCAGTGCAGCCTTGATGATGAGATATTCAGGGGAAATAAAAAGGGGAGAAGAGGAAGCGATCAAGCGAGCTCAATCACCTCACCGCCGCGCCTCGGTCCACTCGATCGCGCCCATTATCATTACCGCCGTGGCCCCTTGATCTCAATCAGCCGCCGCTCGCTGCCCGTCTGCGGGATTAGACCGACGACGACCGGAATTCATCACACCGGACAGAAATCGCAGCTCAGGCAATCACCGATGGTGCTACAGCTTTCAGCCATGAGGACGGGAGGATTTGAAAATTGCATTTTACGATCGTTCCGATCAAAAATAAATGGGATTCACAATATTATCCGGATAATCATCAGGATATGCGTTGACTCTTAAAATGGCACTAAAACATAATGGAATCACTTCATATTTCATTAAGAAAACAGATATTTGTATTGCATCACAGAAGAGATCTTCTTTTTAATGACATTAAGATTATCAGAAATCATAACATCTAGCTGCAGTCACTCGCATTGATTTACTATTCAATGTAATCATGCTGCAGTATAATGTGATCTCACGGTATTTGGAAAGAAATAAGCAATAATTGGGCATTAAAAGGTGGAATCCACCAATTGAGCACAAAGTTCAAGCATTATGTCCTCTGTGACTCCAGCCGGAGACAATGACCCCGATGATGCTGATCATGTTGGGTTAGGGGTTCGGCGACTACAAATCAATAATGGAAAGCCTGCGTTACAACTGAGTTCGGGGTTTGTTTAAAAGATGCAGGCATTTACAGGGAAAGGAGAGTCCAGCAACGCTAAATTCCTGGACTGCTGCTTGAGTCTGGTGCCCTTATTTACAGGAAGCTTTTCAAGGATCAATCTGCTGTGGGAAAGATGTAAAAGTGGCTATAGCTATGGTCCATATTAGCAGTTAGTCATATACAGGCTGCGCAGCTTTCCAAGATACACTGGAGGCACCTTCCCCATTACGGAAACGACTAAATGTCAAGGAAGCAGATCAGTTTCGCTTATAACAAATGATTCAGCAGAATCAAACAGACAAACGAGTGACTACGTTGATTTCTGAGGAAATGGGAAATACTTGTTGTCACTCTTTTGGATCATCTTTGCCGTTGTTGCTCTCAGGCCGCTGGAAGGACTTAAAACAATGATGGATACATAGGATACGGGTGGGCTGTGGTTGTAATTCCACACTATCATATCTTAATCAAAAATCTTTCCTGCAACACCTTATGTTCAGCTGTTTCGACTTGCACCGATTTAAGTATTTAAATGTGACTTATTGAACTGCAGAGTGTGTCGGCGGTGGTTTGACCTTTGCGAAAGGGGTCACCAGCTAAAGAGTGATCTGCTGGCTCCTGGTCTGAGCCTTTAATTTTTAACATTTCCCCCCACAGCGTCCTGAACCAGGCTGACACCAGAGTAACAGTAACCCAAGCCCTCTATATTAGACACGAGGCTCTGACACCACGAAGCCTTCCATGACTCAACCCGGACTCCACCCGAGGGTAACCACTAGGCTTGGGCTGGTTATACATTTTCAAACCGGTTTGATTCTTTGATGCTAAAGATCAGACCGAACCGGTTATATCGACCTTTCCCACTAGGCGTCGCACTTGCTATAGCAGCCCCTCCCGAGTGATACATTCGTTTTTTTACACAGATTGCGTCGTAAAGCAGTCAAAAATATGCTGTCATGCTGGCCTTGGCTCGCTCGGCCGCGGGACGGCTGCACTTTAAGCACCAGCCAACTCGGACACTTGCCGATCCGTTTATAAATAATCACAATATTATGTTAATCACGTGTCAATATTCTGATTATTACTAATGAAAGACACGTTGGATTTAGTGCCGTGACGCCGTCGGCACAGGTCGCTGATGTTTTTAATTTTCCAGAACGTGTCATACGGACAAATGCCGGTTCAACCGGTTTGTGCATAAATTACACCGGTTTAGCCCATACACCGAACCGAACCGGTGAAACTGGATATCGGCCCAACTCTAGCAACCACTGTGTCACAAATGTGAAATCATTGGATCTAATTTTGGGAAATCTAATCTGTAGAGGAAGCAGTGGAGGTGGTGGTGATTTTATCTGGAAATAGTGTAACCCAAATAAAACATATTATAAAGATCAAACTAGCAATCGCTATCGGGTTTTATCCATTGGCTGTTTGTGTATCTTATATCTCTATATCACATTTAGAAGGGCATCACTCATCCTCTTTGAATTTAATATTTATTCTGCTTTACACTTTTCAGTTCATAATTCTTTTACTGTTGGATTTTATACAGTTTTCTCCAACTGCTTCAAACACTTGTGAGTGTGAGCTTATTCTGAAAAGATTATGGTTCTTAAGCGTTTTGACTTTTGAACTCTTACAAAAAGCAATTGTGGCTCCTTTTCACGTTTTATATGTTGCAACAAGAGCGTTCCCTTCTAACCTTCTCAGATTACTTAAGAAACACTAACAATATTTCACCAGAAATCCAAAGAATAGAGAGGGGAGTCCATTAGGGCTGTAACTCCTCAGTAAGTTAAACATGAGTATCCTTCCCATATCTGCTTTCAATACAAATTATGAGAAAGAGGCACTTTGAATGACGTGGGCATTTAGGAAGATGTACTGAAAGTACTGCATTAAGGGAGCTGTAGGATCCAGCATTTTTCATAAAACTTTGACCCATTCTCAGGAGTAAAAGTCAGTCTTTTTTTAAAGCTGTGTTTTGAAAACATTATGGAAGTGCAACACTTAACCACATAGTTGTTGAGGGAACATTATATCTCCTCCCAGCACCACAGATATCAACAAGAAACGTCTCCAGATGTTTCTGCACATTTGGATCTTTACATGCGCGATTCTGCGGGCTCTAATGTGCACATTAACACACCGCAGCTGGAATACAGTAAGTAAGGAAAAGGCAAAAGTTGGGGAACTCACTTGTAGCTCGTTGTTATTGGCCATCGTGTGCCGCGGCAGACAGCCAATTAGATGGCGACGCCAGGAGACTTCGACTGAGGTTCGCCTCACTTTACAGCCGACGGATCATCGTGGAGATCATAGATGAACTCCTCCGGTGATTTAACGAGCAGTCCGGCGTTAGAGGTCCTGCAAAATGAAAGATTCAACATCACTCAGCGGCCCCGATGAATGTGCACCAAAAGCGTTTGGAGGCACGACGGAGGAGCAGGTGAGCGGAGGAGAGAGGAGGAGGAAGAGGAGGGGATCGTCACCTCCTGGCAGCGGGATGTCAACTCTCGGACTCCGGTCACGCAGCGCAGTCCGTCCTGGAGGAGCAGTAGCGGGAGCGAGCGCTGCCGCGGACTGTCTTCTCATGCTCGGGGGGGGAAACGCAGCCGAGTCCCGCCGGGCTTCACCGCCACACTCCGCTCTGCTTCCCGGTGGAGACAAGGGCCATCGTCCCCGCGCCGGTGCTCTCCTCTTCGGCTCTGAGGGAAAGCTGAGAGCCGGCGAGCGACGCTGGGGGAGGAGGGGAGGGAGGGAACAGGTGTTAAGTCAGTTCGAGAATATAAGGGCGCCACTTCCGGTTACGACCTTCACAATATAACCGGCTCTGTCAATTCGTTATACCGACGCAAGTTTTACAGCGGAAGTGAGCTACACGTTACGTGTTATTATTACTGTGGTATAAACTGGAAAGAAACGCTGGTCCTTGCGAAAACTATGCCAGTCACGGAAAACAACCAAGCTAGCAGAGCCATGCTCAAGTGCTCAACAAATGAATATTACAACAAATTACTCACGGCCAACATGTTCACAGAGCATTTCATGTGGTGCCTCGAAGTCCCATTGATCACACAACATACATAAAACGCAACTTTACCAACAAAAACTATTGCTGTGTTTAAACACGGCTAATTAACATACCAACCTAGCAACAGGTTACAGCAGAATTGGCAACCGAGTTTGGGGTGCACCACTCAAGTCTGCAGGGGCGTTAGCAATCTCAATTCATATTCCACATTATATTTTAGCATGTTTAGCAGTATTGAAACCATAGAATGTATATAATAAGTGTTATCCTAATGTCAACCGTAGGTTTGTTGCCTTGAGTTTGGTATTTTAGGGTCGCCATCTTGGATTTTGCAACCAGTAAATGGCCGTGCCCATATTTGGACTGGAGGATTGACGGGTGTAACTGACAAGATAGCCACGCCCTCCTGCTTTATGGTCTATTTGACTCTAAATGGACCATCATGCTGTGTAGAAGAAGACATATAACTAGAGATTGAGGCCATAAAGTCATATTTACCATGTTTACTGAGATAATAAATCAAGTGAGAGGGTACTTTTCTCATTGCAGCCAGAGGAGTCGTCCCCTGGTGGCCAGAGGAGAGAACATTTCAACATCAGTATTTTTCTGCTTACACATGTCGGGCTATCTGAAAGATATCGGGCTCGTCAGTCCTTATTTTGAAAGCAACATGTTTGTTTCTGCGCTCCCTCTCTGTATGCAGCTTGACGCAGCTGTAAACGGGCGCAGACGTGCGCGGCAGGCGAGCGCCCTCCTGCTTCCACCGAGACCTGTTGATCACATTTAACACGACAGCACACTGGTCTGGTGGACAGGGGGTAACGACGACAGGCTAGCAGTGTAAAGCAGGGCCAATCTACCTCTTCCTAACTTCTGCACAGGCGCATACTGTGCAGTTCGGTCATTCATGCATATGTTTAGATGGTATTTATAGCCTGGAATACTGTACTTAAAAAAAAACAATTTGATTAAGTTGGATTTGGGTTTGTATTTTTCTGGTCAATTTTCCTCATCAGGCGAAAAAAGACCCCATAGGCAGATATTACGAGATGCTGTCAAATCTATCAGCTTATGCTTCTCTTCCTCCTGAGATACGAGCGAATAATGTTTCATAGCCTTTAAAACATTTAAAAAGAAAATCAACACACACGTGATACAAATACATTTTTTTGCTTTGAGCAATTACTTTCCTGAGAAGTGCAGGATGTCAGTAGACTGGTTTCAGTGGGTTTTCTTGCCAAAGCCTATATCCTTTTCAGCATGTATGGTTAAATATAGAAATGATTTAAAGTCCCACTAAGTAGGGGAGACCGGGGCTAGTTGTCACACGGGTAAGTTGTCACACTGCAATTATCTTCTCCACCAGAGGGCGCAACTAAAAAGTGGAATACTAGTTTTCTTCCTTTGCATGGTCAGGTGTCATGGACTGAGTGAGAAGAGGACGACACATTGTAAGTTGACATGAGAACCAATTAACCATTTTCCACTACCCAAAGTAAAAAATATTAACTCTATATTTTTTTAAATAAGCTTCATTCAGATGAAAATCCTAGCAGTTATACATGTGGCTGTGTTAAAGTAGATATTAAGGCATCCAGTCATACCTCAGTCATTGTTCTGATCTAACCTAGCTTCAAGCTAGAGCTAGCATTAGCAAACATGGTCGTTTGGGGCAACTTGTCACAGTCATTCTGGGGCAAGTTGTCACATGTGACAACTTACCCCAGAATGATAACTTTGAAAAATAATTTTAATCAACACATCCTAATGAAAATTTTACTTTATTTTTACAGAAAAAAAGTGGTATAAAAGAGAGGAGAAAGTGAGAAGATGGTCAGGAGTTATAAAAGAAAAACAGACCATGGCAGTGCAGCACCTGACGTGATGCTGAGGGCAGTCAGGCAGGTGACCCTTGGTCACAAGTCCATCAGGAGTACGGCGAAGGACTTTAATGTCAACTACCGTACTTTGGCGCGGTACTGTAAAACATTCACACCAGCTGAAATTCAGGGTCAGACAGCAATCCCAACTACAGTGGTAGGGTACAAATCACCACGGCAGGTTTTCAGCACAGAGATGGAACTGCAGCTTGAGAACTATATCAAGAGATCCTCTGACATATATTTTGGTTTGTCTCCATCAGAGGTGAGAAAGCTGGCATATGAATTTGTGGTGGCAAAGGGCCTGCAATTTCCACAAGCTTGGTCAGACAAAGAAAAAGCCAGCGCCGAATGGTTTACAGGCTTCCTAAAGCGGCACCCCTCACTTTCTCTTAGAAAACCAGAGGCAACTAGCCTTGCCAGAGCTAGTGCCTTTAACAAGGAGAATGTGAAGTCTTTTTTTGACAATCTGGAGAAAGTGTTAACCAGACATTCCCTGGGACCAGGAGATATCTGGAACATGGATGAAACTGGAGTGACAACGGTACAGAAACCAGACCGATTGGTAGCCAGGCGTGGCTTCAAGCAGGTGGGGTCACTGACATCTGGGGAAAGGGGTACCCTGGTGACCCTTGCCTGCGCAGTCTCAGCCACAGGGAACAGCATCCCCCCCTATTTCATATTTCCTCGGGTGCATTTTCGTGATCATTTCATCAACAATGGGCCACCAGGCTGCAAAGGAGGAGCAAATCCTTCAGGGTGGATGAAAGAACCACACTTTGTTGATTTCCTCAAGCATTTTGTGGAACATGCCAAGTGCTCAAAGGAGAAGCCCTGCTTACTCCTTCTGGATAACCACTGCTCACATCTCTCTATTGATGGGCTGAATTTTGCCAAAGAAAATGGCATCATCATGTTGTCCTTCCCACCCCACTGCTCACACAGGCTGCAGCCTTTAGACAGAAGTGTTTACGGGCCATTGAAAAAGTATGTAAACTCTGTCTCTGATTCCTGGATGAGGAACAACCCAGGGAAAACACTCAGCATCTATGACATCCCTGGGATTGTAGCAACTGCTTATCCCCTGGCTGCAACCCCACTTAATATTCAGGCCGGCTTTCGGGCAACAGGGATTCAGCCTTACAACAGGGATGTGTTCTTGGAGACAGAATTTGCGCCATCTTACGTCTCAGATCGCCCCTACCAGGACCCAGCTCTACCAAGCCCAAGCACTAACCCAGCCATTCCAGGCTCCGAAACTGAACCATCCAGCACCAACCCAGCCATTCCTGGACCCAGCACTGGCCCAGCTGCTCCAGGTCCAGGCACCAACCAAGAGGCTATTCCAGGCCCTAGTAACCCAGCCTCCTCCACCAACACATTAACTCCAGAGGATATTAGGCCTTACCCAAAAGCTGGTCCAAGAAAAAAAGTTACCCAGCAGAAAAAGAAGAGAAAAACATCTATTCTCACTGACACACCTGTGAAGGAGGCACTTGAAGCTGAAAGGCAGGCACAAGGAAAGAAAAGACTGTTCAAAAGGAAAGGCAAGGCAACCAAATCTAAAATGCCAAAGAAGCAAAGCACAGGGAAGAAACAGAGGGCAGATACAAAAAGAAAAACTCCAGATGACTCATCGGAAGAAGATGAGTCCCTGTGCCTGGTCTGCATAGAGCCATTTGGAAACAGCCGCCCAGGAGAAACATGGGTGCAGTGCATGATATGCAAAGGATGGGCACATGAAAAATGCACCCCTGGCAAGTCAGTTTACATATGCCAAAACTGCAACTCAGATGAGGAGTCTGACTAGTGAGCTCAGGTTTTGTCTGAGTTTTTGTTTTGTCCCAGGACCACTTTAAGTGACAGTTTCATCATGCATGCTTCATATTTCATTTTATTTCATGTTATTTCATAAGATGCATGTGCTCCTGGAAATTTAATCTACATAAGCTATAACAAAACTGCAACTCAGATGAGGAGTCTGACTAGCAAGATTTTCTTTTGTTCCAGGACCAGTTTAAGTGTTGTAATGCATGTTGCATAATAGTTCATGTTATTGCATGTGTCATGTTATTTCATGAGTAATAAAAGTGAATTATTGTCATTTATTCACTTTCAATTAAAAAAACAACAACAAGAATTTTGTCCTCATATTATTGGTTGCAAAATCCAGTGTGACGTCTTACCCCACATCGTGTGACAACTTACCCGTTGGTGGGGCAACTTGTCACATGGTGACAATCTCCATTAGATTGCTTATAACTCTGCACTGACACAAGATATGAAAATTACATGAATACAAAATATATACCTGAGACTTTGGTCTTTCATCTGGTACATATTTTATCTATATATGATGTTTTGCTTCCAAGATATATATATGAGTGTAAAAAGTGTGACAACTAGCCCCGGTCTCCCCTACCTCTTAAAATAATAAATAATTAATTATTACTCTTAAAAATGAACACAAGCACCCTTAACTTAATACACCAAGGAGCTTTTGCAGCTTTGGCCTCAGATGGTCTGGTGTGACTGGTAGCATTTTGTTGCTAATGTTAGCAGATATTGCCATTTAACTGACATGACTGGGTCAGTTTGCCAAATCTATGGTTCTTTATGTAATTGTGCTGCTGTTACACCACGATGGTCACTTACAAAATCACAAACTTACCTCGGAGTGCTTTACAATCTGCACAACATACATCCTCCGTCCCAGGATCCCTTGCCTTGGATAAGGGGAAACTCAACTCTCCCGGGGTGGAGATAAGATATATATACAAGTCTTGTGTACAGAATAAACAACATAATTAATCCATAAGATTCATCCATAACATGCAGGTAGTGAGATAAAGTTCTGTTTGTATTCCCACATTGCCCCGAGAAGACATCTGGGTGACATGAGGGACCTTAAGGGCCGTATTTAATTATTCTCCACCGATGAACATTGATATACATCCTGTAAAGTACCTTATAAGCAATGTTTTGTATGACTGACTGATTCTATATGCGTCCTCTCATTTCTTCTCTTTTAAAGGCCTGACATAACAACACAGGCGTGGACAACAGATTGATCCATATTTATTTCATACTGGGAGCAGGGATTTTTCACATTTCATACCGAAATTGATTCGGCCACTGGCACAACACCACAATAAATAAATAAATAGAAAATTCTGCAATATGAAAGAAAGTGATGCAGAGCATTCAGAAAACAATTATTAAACCATTATAATGTGAACACCTAATATAAACGGCACAGTTACACAAACATATCAACATAAAAGGAACTTGAGGCACTGTAGACTGTATCATTATGACAATATAGGTGCACATACAGGTCGCTCTTATAAATGCATGCATTATTATTAGTTGTGCTTGCTCGTATATATAAATATATATAGAAGGGTTTAAATTGTGATAGAAAAATCTTAGATATGATCATATATAGCAGCAAACGGCAGCGGTGACTACATGTTTTTACACAAAAGGTAATTTGATAAAACATGCACAGCGTGACTGCAGTATAAATTCTTATACAATTTAGAAAACTATATTCTGCGTTCAAATGCCACAAATATTAATTGGAGATCCATTAAGCTCCCGTGTCATATAAAATTGTGCATTTCACTTGTAGTAGCGGTGCATAAGAGTAATAATAGAAAAAGAAAACACACACCCAATGATTTATTGTAAATCACATTGGGTGTCTCTCTCTCATGCAGCCAACAGGTGGCGGTGTTGTATTTCGTGTCTACTCACCTCGTGCAGACACAATGAGACAGACAGGTGCTTTTTTTTTAAATCACAGTGACTGATATGAGACACGCCCTGATAGGTTCTGATGACGCGGTTACAGGCGTGATTTGGATATAGACTGCACAAATCACAAAACAGCATAACATATATGAAGGTGTAGAGGGGGAAGTCTAATGTTATAGTGAACACATAATAAGTCGTGAGCATGAGCTGTTGGTCCTCGAGTCCACCACCACCACCCTCTCCCTCCCTCACTGCTTGCATTGTCTCATCTCAGACGTCCTCCTTTCTCTGCCACCATGACATCATCGGTAACCTCGGAGACTCCCTGAATACTGGGCGACCCAGGAAATGAGCTTTCAACTTTGGAATGTGAGAGGAGACAACAGCTCTACCCTCCCTCCCCCCTCCATCACTCCCCCCAGCCCAGCACCCTCCTAACCTTCCCTCCCCTCGCAGCACAACAAGGAGGGCCTTCTTCTCTCTCACGCCGCTTCTTCCTCCATGACAGACGACGCCACAAAGTCCACGAAGAACCTGGTGGTCCAGCGAGGTCACTTACGGACCGGAGACTGGTGGGTGTGTGAGGATTTTGGGAGTCCACAAACATGTAAATCTATGAACATTACTGCCACTTACCTGTATAAATACGTTGGCCTACACAATAAATAGAAGAAAAACAAGTGCAATTTGTCATAGCTCAGTCTCTCGTCTGAGAGGGTGACCAAGATTTGGTCCCAGGAATAAATGTGACACAAAAGGGGGAAACACAGTGGAGCTCCGCCCTGCACAACACGACAGTGTTTCTAAGAGTTACAGTGCCTTTCAGTCCATGAGGACTGCTACTAAGTGCTTCTGGTACGGAAGCATGCTCTAATGCGAGGTTACGGTTTGTAATACGCGTGTCTGGGAAACAGGAATCAAGGATTTGGTGCATCTACAGCGTACAGATATGGATTAGCAAGAATAAGGATGTTCAAGGGAAATCAGTTTTAGGCGGTCATATGATGATCCAACTTGTGATGGGATAAAAATCATAAAAAAAAAAACATGAAGCGATCACTACTATGATCGTTGTAATCCCCTATGGCGTTAGATATGGCTGCATTGTTTGATATGGGTTTTTTTCTCTGACAGCGTAAATACAAATATGTCACTAAAGTTCAGGCTCAGGATACATGTTGAGATGCTCATTCAAAGGAATAGCTTTTGGGAAATATGCTTATCCACTTTTTTCCCGGGAGATGGATGAGAACATTGATGCTACTTTAATGTCAGTCTATCAAAAATAGCCATAAACCTACAACCAGCAGCCGGTTAGCTTAGCATAGCGTAAAGACTGGAAACAGCTAGCCTTGGTCCCGCAATAGAAACAAAATTTGCGATAATTTGCCGACCAAGCACCTCTAAAGCTCATTGATAAACAAGCATAACATTAAAGTGGTTACGTTGAGTTATAGGCCAGACTTTCTTGGCTGTCACTTCTTGGAGTCGGCTAGTTGCCTAGCAACTGCTCCAGAAAACACAAGAAACAGATTTGTTGATACCACACTTTGAACAAAAAAGTGAATTAGTGAGCCTTAGAGGTTGATTTTGTTACCTTGGGACTGACCATGCTATGCTAAGCTAACTTATATCTGCACGCTTACTCTCTGCCAGAAAGCATCTAAGCATATATCCCAAAATGTTGAACTATTCCTTTAATAATATGTTGATTTGCTCATCGTTTGATCAACTTGTTGGCTCGCTGTCTTCAGTGCTGGGTCTCCACCTCCACCACGGTCCAGTCTCCAGGCGGGGTGCTGCCCTGGCTGTCCGGGGAGTAGCTGCTGACGGAGGTGACTGTGGCGGCAGGAGGGCTGAGCTGGGGCAGCATCGGCCACATGCTGCTCTCCAAGGGACTCAAGGTGCCTCCTGTCCCCACGGGGAGGAGGAGGAGAGGAGGGCAGCCTCCCTCTCCAGACAGCATTAAGGTCTGGTTGATGAGCTGCTGGACCATGTCCACCTTCTTGTTCCATTCCAGCTCACGAGGAGGGACCGGACCCAGCTGCCTCTGGGAGTCCTGCGCCACGCCGTGGGACGAGGGCATCCTCTTCCCGACCACCTGCCGGTTCCTGTTCTGCTCTCCCCTGGCCTCGTCCTCCTCGTCGCTGGTTTCCATGGCTTCGTAGATGGTGCAGAGGCCCGAGGATGGTGACAGCATGACTCCAGTCGGGCTTCTCCTCAGCTGCTGCTGCTGCTGGATCTGTTTCTGCTGCATGCGATACTGCTGCTCCAGCTCCAGCTGCCACTGCAGAACCTGCCTGCGGTGCCGGTGCTCCTGCTGCTGCTGCTGCAGTTGCAGTTGGAGGAGCTCCCTGCGCTGCTTCTCCAGCTGTTTCTGCTGCTCCAGCCTCAGACGCTCCTCCTCCAACCACTGCCTCTTCTGCCTCTCCTGTTCCTGACGGTGCTGCATCTCTCGCAGCTTCTCTTGGTGCTGCTCCAGCCTCCTCAACTGTTCTCCGCCGGCCTGACTGTCGGCGTTGGGGTCTATCAAAGGAGGAGGGGGCACGATATTGGCGAAATGCGCCGCAACAGTGGGATCAATGGGCCTCCTGTTGCCTGGGACCAATGCCAAGTAGTGGCCATTGGCTATAGGAGGAGAGGCAGTGTGGTTCTGGTTCCGGTTGTCTTCCTGCAAGTGGGTTTGAAGCTTGTGATCTTCACCAACTTCATCCATCTTCTCGTCTCCTGTGAGACAGTCAAGATCACTTGGTGCATCCATTAGAGATGCATGCATCAAACAGAACGGGTTGGTACAACAACAGGGACCAGGAAGTAAGAGGGTTCAGGAGAGAGTCGACAACAGGGCTGAGGTGGAACGAAAAAAAAGGACGGGGCTCTCAAAATAAAGTGACATCCATGACACAGGATTAAATATCTATTAACTGCATGTACAAGGCAAGAAACAAACAAATCATAAGGTTGTTACTTGATGTTTTCTCTCTAAGTTGCATTGTCTTGTATTCATGTAACCATATTTACCTTTGATTGATTTATTGAACTAAACACTTATATCTGATGCGTTGTCCACTTTGAATACTTGGTTTAACATGCAAGACAGCGGTCGTATGCACACAGTACAATACAGACAACAGGTATTAGACTGAGACGAATACAAACACGTGGGATCAAATCAACAAACGCATCACAGAGATTGATGACACTCATAACCAGGTCATGAAGATGATGCTAAAGGCAGCTGATACTCTTTAATTCCGGTGCCCCTTTGTGAGTGTTTTCAAAAGGAAAGTGGCCCAAAACACAAACCTGAAACACCATTTGCAGAGTCTCATGAATATATGAATTTAGAAAACAATCAAATGGGTGCATGAGGTTCGACATGAGAGGTTTGTTTCCCTCACATCAGGGTTTTGATATGAAGGAGCGGGCAGTTTCAGAGGAACAAGGCATGGAAGGGAGAAACGGGTTTGGTCTTCTTTAGCCTCAGCATTCAGATGCATGCAATGCACAAAGAGGGGCCGTTACAGGGACATATGTTTGACACTTTCACCCTGTTTCTTGAGAGTATTTCCTACCTACGTTTTGTTTATTGGACTCTGTGACGTTTTTGACCAGCATTACTGCTAACGTTTTTACTGGCGGGCGACTGGTTTTATGCGATTCCTCTGATTGTCAGATGGGGGCGATAAAGCAACAACAAGCGTAGCAATGTACCAACAGAGGCACAGAAGAAGACGACTGCTAGCAGAGATTGATGTAGATATTCCACGTTTTATGGGAGGGGGAATGCATTCAACGCGTTTGTTAGACCCGAAGGATGCACACAATGCGTTACGGTGAAACCTCGACAGGGTACCATTGAGTGAGCACCACCTGATAGGGATTTGGTCTGAATATGGGGTTGGTCACCGTGTGGAGAATCTGAAAACGTCATGAAGGGATATAAGCATGCTGCGGGACACCGTTCTCTGTGATTCCACCAAAATTCCATTTTAGATACAGCACCATTGTACAATGTTGCATCACTTCCTGTTTGCCCGTTATTCCCATGGGGAAGAGTAGGAGACGCCATGGGAAATGAGTTGTGTGGACACACAAAATACACAGCGGCTCGAACACGAGGACAGCAAGTTCAGGCATGCTGGATCCGTAGGGGAAATAAGAAACAGGAACAAAATGCCTTGCAATGATGTTTTAATGGAATTTTGAAAGATAACCTAGTGTGAATCATTCATTGATGAACATGTCTAGTGTAGAACTGTTTCAAATTCAAGGTAGTACACAGTCTTTATGTTAGTTAAACATGCAATATACTGTTGAAATAGTAAACCAAACGCTCACTATGAAAACGTTTCAGCGAGTGTAAAGCTCGACGGTGAGAGCGATGATATGATGATAAAAGGCTAGCTGTTAGTCTCTTCTGGAACACAAACGATCAGCTAACGGAGGCTTGAAGCTTGGCCACTTAAAACCAAATGCCTGAAACACATACTGTACGTGACTGCACGTTATATACCTTAACAATCTATGCAAAGAGCGTAGAGCCTCTTGAAGCACACATTTAAAACTTCACCGACTGCAATCTAATACTCCCACACCTACCTCAACAAATCTGCCGTGTTAATATCTAGCCTTTATCTTGATAGCTAAGCTTTGAAAAACAAACTTTTAAAAAGGAGCATGTGACTATCGCTATGGTGCTGTTGAATGTGAAGCGTGTGTACATAGGGTAGGGAGGACCAGGTTTAAACAGAGAAAAAAAAACCAACAAACGAACGAACGGAAAACAACAAATAAGCAAATACAAAACCAAAAACAGAAAAAACAATCATTGACATTTGTTCGGTAAAAACAGTAGGATAAATACACAATGAGTCCATTTCATTCCATCTGTGTTTTTTTTTTTTTCTTCTTCTTTTTTTCCATTTAAAAGCTCAGTCACAGTGGACCAATCAGTCATTACCCCATCAGGGGCTAGGTAATATGCAGTGTTACTGAAAAAGAACATTCTACTAGAAAATGGTAGTAGCTATAGTACATAAAGGAGTTTAAGCCATACACTCATAACCACGATCAGAACAGTATGAAAGAGGGAGGCTTCATTTAAAAATTGCTACAGTCATTTTTTCCCATCTCATTTGTTCATTTTTTAAAATCTTTTCCTACAATCTTGCTCTCCTTTTTTTTTCTTCTTCTAAGCCTTCTAACCCAACTGGAGAGAAAACAAACAACAGGTAACGGGGGAGGGTTGCGGGGAAAAGGTGCATTCCAGGGGTAATAGGAGGGACTTATACATTACCTGCCAGAAAACTATCAGTCTTATCACATATGGTAGAGTAGTAGGGTGTCTGGCTGTCGGCAGTTTCCATGGCCCCAAGGTGGCGACTGGGCTCCAATGGGTCGACATCCTCCAGGTGATCCGCTGCAATCTTCCCCCCCAGCATGTAGTGGTGCTCGTCTGGACCGCCAAGCTGACTCTCTCCCGGGTGGCCCCAAGGCATCAGGTCCACGGGTCTGCCCAGCAGGTCCTCTGCCTGGGCCGCAGCAGCTGATGGCAGGGTCAGCTCCTTGATGAGGGAGGGGTCCTTGGCCTCCTCTGGCAGCTGCTCCTCATTCTCCAGGGAGAAGATCCCCGGGCTTTTTCCGCAGCTCTCGGCCATGGAGTGGGCATTTGAGTTGGACGTGGTGCAGTCAAAGCCGTACGATGCCACGGAGTTGGCCGACTGAGGGGTGGTCCCACCTCCGTCCTCTTCGCCCTCCCCGGCCGGTGTGTCCCCCGCCTCCTCATCCTCCTCAAGAGCGGGCAGATTGCAGGTGGGAGGAGGGCTTTCAAATCCAGCACTCTCGTCCATAATCACTGGTGCGTCGGGGTCGTTTATTTGCATCTCGCCCTCCGTGTCGCTGGCCTCGTCTCCGGATGTGGAGGGGGAAGATGGGGCGGATGCTGGAGCGGTTGGGGGTCCTGTTCCAAGGACCTCGTCAGCAGGGAGTGTCTCAGCCTCCTCCTCTTCTCCATCTCCTTTCTCCAAGTGAATACCCAGGTCTTGCTCCATGTCGGCGTGGACTGAAGCGGGCACTGGGGTCTGCTGTTTGTCAGAGCGGGACTCCACCCCGGAGCTGCTGTCATAGTCACGGAGTTCCTCTGGCGTGCTCGTCTCGCTACTGCTATGAACGGCCGGAGCTGTGGCACTCAGAGTGCCGGAATGGGACATGCCTGCAGCTGGGGCGGCAAATAGGATGTGAGCCTCCTTATCCTCTGAGCTCTCCATCTCATCATGGGCTGACTGCTGATGCTGGGGTTCATGCTCTGACTGAGGAGCAAAGGAAGGGGCAGTGCTGTCCAAATGCGCCATGGCAGGAGACAGGATGGGTGTTTCAGACTCGGCTGCACCATGGTCAGACACGGGACTGGGGGAGGAGACGGGGAGCAGTGAGCTTGGTTGAGCCCAGGTATCACAGAAGGGGTTGGACTGGCCCCAGGAGGAGGTGGGGGGGACGCTAGGCGGAGGAACGGATCGATTTAGGTTGTCTAAACGCTCCTCCTCATTAAAGTCATCTTCATCTACATTCCCACAGCTCTCTGTCACACCTTCACTGTGCATCTCGACATCTTCATCCTCCTCGTCCTCATCGTGCTCCTGCTGCTGGAACACCTTGTGATGCTCCTCTACTCTCTCAGAACTCAGGTCCATATCATCCACCCGTTCGTCCTCTTCATCCTCATCTTCCTCATTGGCCAGAGTTTCCACGTTGGGGGAACCCATGAGATTGCCGTCTCCCTCGGAGCCCCGTAGACTTGAGTCGACCAGGGCGTCTGAGCTCTGGGTGCCTTCCAGTATTGCAGTGTGCTGAGCGCTGCTGAGGTCAGACACGCCCTGCTGCCGACTGCTGGTGCAACTGCTCACGTCCTCAGAGTCCATCCCAGACAGCAGGTCGTCCCCGTGCCACCCTGCGGAACCCCCGAAGGCCGAGGACCTCACTTGGAACTCGTCAGAGGGCTGAGACGTGCTCATGTCGGTGGCCAAGGATGAAGGCTGGTGGCCCAGTCTCCTCTGTTCCTCATCATCATCCTCGTCCTCCTCGTCATCATCCTCATTTATCTCCTCATCGGCCTTTTCCACTGCCTCCTCCTTTTCGTGAGGGGAGAGCAGGTCCCCGGAGGTGAAGTCGTCCATCGGCGAGGTACCCAACAAGTGAGGCTGTGCCATCATGTTGAAAGCCTCTGCAGATGGAGCTGTTGAGGTAGGCATGAAGAGGTTCTCCTTGTCGTCGTTGTCTTCTTCTTCCTCCTCCTCCTCCTCTTCCTCCTCCCTTGTCATCCGTGCCTCAAACTGTGTTTTATTATCCTTTTCTTCTTCTGTGTGCAAGTTAATCACATTGACTAGGCTCTGTGGAGCAAAGTCAGATGACGCCAGGGCCTGGTTCCTGTCCCAGTGATCAGACTGGACATGCATTCCCAGCAGAGAAGAGGCATTCAGTGGCTCTCTGAGGGGGGAAACAGCGCCTGGTGGGGAACAAGGAGGAGACATGACAGTAGTTCCCAGGGAGGAAACCGATTCGTTGGCAGACTCGTTGAATGTGAAGAGGTCCAGCTGAGCTGCCAGCTGACTGCCTGGTTCAGCTCCTAGTTCTTCCTCTGCTGATGGCTGAGACAGTGGTTCTGGGAGAGGCTCGGGAGACATGTCTCGTTCTTGTTCTGGACTTGGTTCTCGTACAGGTGTCAACTCTCTTACGGGTTCTGGCGTCAGCTCTCTTATGGGTTCTGGTGTCAGCTCTCTTACGGGTTCTGGCGTCAGCTCTCTTAGAGGTTCTGGTGTCAGCTCTCTTACGGGTTCTGGCGTCAGCTCTCTTAGAGGTTCTGGTGTCAGCTCTCTTACGGGTTCTGGCGTCAGCTCTCTTAAAGGTTCTGGCGTCAGCTCTCTTACGGGTTCTGGCGTCAGCTCTCTTATGGGTTCTGGTGTCGGTTCCCGTACAGGTTCTGGCGTCAGCTCTCTTACAGGTTCTGGTGTCAGCTCTCTTAAAGGTTCTGGGGTCGGTTCCCGTACAGGTTCTGGTGTCGGTTGCCTTACTTGCTCTGGTGTTAGTTGCCGTACTGGCTCTGGTGTTGGTTCTTGCATTGATTCTAATACTGGGTCTGAAGTCTTTTCCTGCGCTGCTTCGGTCTGGCCTGCCATCAGGTCTGGTGCAGCAGATGGCTCCATAGACGGTACTGGTACCTCTGGCCCTGCAATGACAGCGGCCGCAGTAGCGATAGCTGCAGCGGTGGCTACCGCAGCAGCTATTTCCTTTTCAGGTTCTGCAACAGTTCCCGGTTTGGGGCCTCGTTTCACTGGAGTCGGGGTGCTGCTGCCCACAGGTTTCTTGGGGGTGGAAGTCTTGGCTGCAGCTGGTTTGTTGCCAAGGGGCTTGGAAGGTGTGGGCTTACTGCTGCGGTTGGGTGTTTTTGTTTCTGCGGCTTTACCAGCAGCAGGCTTTTTGGTGGCGGCGTCTGATTTTGAGGCTGATTTGGGGGTCTCAGGTTTTGCCGACTTTGTTGCGGGGGAAGGGCGGGCAAGGGGGGACTCCGCAGGCTTTTTGGGTGCTGAAGTGGTTGGTTTGGTAACATCTGGGGGAAACACAGCACAGGGAATGGTTAAACAAGTATATCATTAAACTAAATTAGATAGTATTATTATTATACAGCATATAACAGTGCATTAAAAATATTGTTATATTCTGTAGTTTGACTACAGTAACAATGTCTTTACAGGTCTCCCTAAAAGGTCAATCAGACAGCTGCATTTCATTCAGCTGAGTCCCCACTAAGACCAAAAGTCTTAGTTTTTATGCTCCACATATCTGGAACAACCTTCTCAGCTCTTTTAAATCAAGACTGAAGACTTTTCTGTTTTCCTTTCAGTAATAAATACTATCTATGAACTTCTTATACTGCACTGTCATTTCTATTCCTTGATATTCTTGTTTTAATTCATTCATTTTTTTACATTTTTATTTTATTTTATTGGCTTGTTTTAATGCTTTTTCTCCATTGCTTTTAATGTTTTATGTAAAGCACTTTGAATTGCCCAGTTGTTGAAAGGTGCTATACAAATACATTGCCTTGCCTAGTCATATGACATTGTATTCATATCAAGAAGTTCAACTCTGACGGAGAGAAATCAATGCATGGTTGTGGGATAAAGTTTTTAGAAAATAAAATAAACATATATATATATATGCTTGCGTGTGCATCGTTGCTTACAACAACATCCTTTTACCTTTTTTCACTGGGGTTACGTTTCTGGAGGTTTGTGATGCTGGAGGTTTGCCACCAGAGGGGGTAGTGGAGGTCAGTCTGGACGCAGCAGGCTTGGCAGGAGTGGAGGAGGTTTTCGGGGTGGTAGTTTTGGCTGTAGCTGGGGAGCTCTTGGTTGTGCTGGCAGTGGGTGTCCTGGATGCACCTGTGGCCGGACGAGATGATGCTGCCGTGCCAGGTGTAGGCCTGAAGAAATAACAGAAAGTAGAAGGTGGAGAACTATTGAGAAGTACTACAGCATGGACTCTAGGCTTACTTGTACTATCATTCATCATGGCCATGAAACAGACGTGAGCTCAATAAGACAGTGATTTCCTTACTTACAAAAAAAGGGATGGAGATTAACTGAAGGTGACTCAAGCACTCAAGCAATCCAAAGCTTGGGGCCGACGTCAGGTCTCTCCCTGACCATGTGGTACTCAGCCCTTCACTATAAGTAACTTAGAATGATTGTGACCGGGAGCAGGACTTTATCGTATCATCCGTTAGTCACAACTTCTGCCAGAGGACATCCTCAGAAACAGCCCAAACATGAGCAAGACTGAGAGACTAAAAAGTAATACTTTTTAGTAGGGATGAAGAGAGGATAGGCCGCACTTAATGGGCACACGAGCAGCCGAGGCCCTGACCTAAATAGGCTTTCACAGATGTGGCACTAGCCCAAATCCAATGAGTACTTGTCAACATGTTCACACAAGGAGCCCACCACAGAAGACTACCGTTACTAAGATAACAAGAGGGTAGACTGACACCCCTCCTTATTACTGATTCAAAGCACTGCTGACAGCAGAGGGAGAGATCCCATTAAAGCTTCTTTTAACATGTGTTTTTAAAGCACCCTCATATTCGCCTGACCTGCTTGCAATGTATGGACCAGGCCCTTCATGTCCTTGGTATGGGTTAAGCATGAAGAGGTCATGTATTCATATTTTTAAATGTTTTTATTCCCTCTTATCTGTTATATTTATTGTCTTTTATCAATTGATTGCATGGATTTGTTGTTTTATTTGCTTCTTCTGTCATTTGTAAAGCATATTGAATTGCACAAACCTGTATGAAAAGGTGCTAGATTTTTAAAAAAAAAGCATGTCGGGAGAAATTTGCATTTCATAAATCAAGAGCGCTGCAGGAATGAGTTTTAAAACCTGGGAATTAGTTCCTTTGCCTCAAAGTCAATAGTTGTTTTTAATGAGTTTGTGGAAAATGGCTGAAATAAGGTCAGTGTTAACACAAGCTTAAGAAATGTTAACGTTTTGTTCTACATCATCAAAATAGACCCAGGCCCAGCTCACTCTGCCACAGTCCCATGACAAACTCCCCTGAGGGGATAAGAAGTGAAGCAGTCTGGGAGGTGAGTCACAACAGACCCCAGAGAGGCATCCGGACCCTGGTCAACCCTGTCCCTGATCTCGTCTAAACCCAGTCCCCACGAGGGAATGACACTTGGGGCAATATGCATCAGCCTGCCTGCGTGGCCCAGAAGCTGGCTTCTATGTCACATCTGAGCGAAGTAACCTACATCTAGTAGTCCTGACAAGGCGGTGGTGTGCAATCTCCCGGGCTCACGTCACACTAACTGGCTGATTCTAAATAAAGAATTGAGCTAGGACTGGCAGAAAGAGAACAGGGAGGTAGTGGGAGAGTGAAGATGGCTGGGACCACGTTAATCTTTAATGCTGAAAGAGAACAAAAATAACTTCTCCATATAGTGCGTACTGTTCACAACTTGGCAAATGTAATGAAATACGGTTTGGTAACATAAAACTAAATTAAAGCCGGGAGCAACGGGTGGCAACACAATCGGGGTGTGGTCCTGTCAGAAGTTCAAACAAGCTTTTACAGCTGATGAACACACTTTAGAACTGGCTTTGAGGTAGTGAAAGGTGTGTTACTCATAGAGAGGTTGTTGGATCATGTTGATGCAGTTTTACTAATCTAAAATCCATAACAATCTAGGTATGGAAAACCACTTACAGACTCACCAGTAACACGTTGATTTACTGGAAAAGCAGAGCAGTTCATGATCAGGAAATTAGCCAGCAAATGTGGTAGTATTCTTGTAGCGAAACAAAGCCCTCTCATCATTTTTTAAATAGAGACAATAAATATTATCAGCTGGCACAGTGGAGAAATGTACTGTCGGACAAAGTTGCACCAAATCCTTGGCAGAACCATTGATACCTAAGGGGAAACAAATCAATGTCGGTAATCACACAGTTTCGTCTGAGAAAATGCATTTAATTAAAAATGTCTTCTCCATAACATCCTCTACGGCAAAGCTCTGAATCCTAAACTTAAATTGGGAATGAGATGTTCAGATGTTCAGCCTAAAATCGGGCACCATTGCACAAGATGTCAAAAGGTGAAATGAAAATAAGCTTTTGAAAAAATATGCTCCTATCTGTGATGCCTGAATGAGAGAGAGTAAAAGATAAGAAAAGAATTACAGGGAGAGGAGAATGGGGAGACTTAAAAGATACAGAATGTGGTATTAGATATGAAGTATGCTGAGGGGATATTCAGATTCCCAATAATCCGTTTATTAAAAGGAATATGGATAATCCAAAAAGACAGGACTATTCTAGAGAGTGCTGGTAATTAACCAGGCCACTGAGAAAGGAAGAGGAAAGAGGGAGATAGAGCCCAAACCAGAGAGAAAGAGATGGGACACAGGGGGCAGATAATATTCATCCGATTACACATTATCTCATATCAGTGTCTTCTTCTTCCTTATCAAAGAAGGCAGTCTGCACAGACGAAAACCCATTACAGTATTTCATAGACCAGCCCACAGAAAAATAAGATCCTGTGTTGTGAGTTACTTAACGACACACATGGATGTCTGATACAGTGATGTATTGATACTTGAATTGTTTTAAGCTTCCGTTCATTCGGTAGTTAAGCTCAGCTGAATGACAGCGCCGCTTTTATGAGTTATTGTAGTCTTTAAATGATGCTACATTAACTCAGTGGCATCTTGTAGGAGGCTGCGTTCATTGTTCATTTTTCCCCCCGCCAAGAGAGAAACAGCAATATAAAACGGACTTAAATGTTGGGCGGAAATGCACCGGAGCTGAAAAATCTGATGACTGTTTGTTGCTACAGGCAGCAAAGTCCTTAAAGTTCCCCATCGTCGCCTGAGGATCATTAATAACCCACTAGCTTTATTGCAACTACACATTCCCTCAATCATTGGGGCAGAGGAGCGAATGCTGTGTGTGAAAACATGGTTGCCTGCCGCTGGTGCTGCTTTGTTACTAATACAACAAGAGTCGGGCTATGATTTAAATAATGAGATGCACCATGAAAAGGGGGCAAATGAGTAAGCAGGAGTTAAGCAAGCATGAGGCAGACATCTACCCTGCAGCAGAGGCAACAAAGTACGGTGGGACGCGTCCCTCCTCTCAAGTCGAGCAGCAAATTATGGATGATGCTGTGTTAATTAAGCACCAGAAATATGGAGGCATGATCTTCATCCTGGTTGGAGTGGCCTCTCAGGAAGCATACAGTCCCCTGACTTGCGGCACTTTGGAAATGTTATTGTTATATGAACCTGATAAGAGATCTTCCCTCTAAATCTGATCATCCCTTTCCTAATGTATCTTTATGGGACAATGGGAGCGACGGTGTCTGCTTGCTCTGCAGCGGCAGCAAAGCAGGAAGTGCAGCCCCGGCGCTTCATGTTCCATAATGTGGATAAAAACCACCCAAACCTGACGAAAAGCTGTACTGCACAGAATCAGTTGGAGTTAAGAGTTCATACCATATATTATGTGAAATGCTACATGTTCATATTCCATATCCCTAAAAAAATATCTTATTTTTTTCTTTGTTTCTATTTGTAAGAAAGGAATATAATAAAAAGGGTGAAAAGAAGGGCATAGAATCAGCACAGCTATCTCTTTAGACTGAACAATAAAGCAATTGTAGCCAAATATTAAAATGTTAAAAGGAATGGTTAGAAAAGGATGAGTTGACCCAATTAAATAGGGAATGTTAAAAAAAAAGTGTTCAGCTTATGTTTGAAAATAGAACTGATACAAAAAGACAGCCTTCCACAAAGCGTTTCCTCTGAATGTCTATTACATCATCACACGTCTGCAGCATGAGTGAACAACCACAAACACACCCTCACACACTCAAACCTTTGTCTCACAATCAAACATGTACGCCTCCTTGTGTCCCTCTCTCCGACTCATGCCCACTAAAGCCATTTGGTAATTGGCTCTGCGGCTGCATGTCTATAAAATCATGGCAGCCGTAGACTGCATCGCAGAGTCATCTGCCACACCTAAAGCAGGACGGAGGATTTATTGCCTGCGCGACATGTCGTCTGCTTGGTGCTGGACTCAAGTACTGTCTGTGGCAAAGAGCCCGAATGCTGCTCGCCACACAAACAAACACACACACACACACACACACACCAGTGCTGGACCATTACATCAACAGCAATTTGTTAGATCATGAGGAGGGTTGCATTCAATCCACTGCAATAAAAATGTATCATCCCTAAGGGACCATCAGTGAGGAAAGCAGCATGACTAATGTGGGAACATGGGTGGCTGAGTGGTTGGCAAAAAAGGAAAACCACCTGATCGCCTGACAGCAAGCTCATTCCGTTTCCTCCTCCGAGTTTGTAAAAGGACTGAATACCCTTCCTTTGTCTTCTAATCTATAGGCCAATATTACCCTCTGCTTCACGCAGAGAGACCCTCTGGTCCTCCGCTTCTTCTTCCCACCTCTGCCTCCCTCGTTCTCTAACACACATTCATGCACACACCTCGTGTTCTCTGCTACACAGCCCACACACTCTGCATGAGTCTCTGGCAGCAGCGATGGGAGTTCAGCAGGTACACATGACTTATTATGTCGCTTCCATACTCCACTGCCACCATTTTTGTTTCACTTCACTCTGCTGCATCGAGAAAACAGCTCGGCGGCACGTGCACGACGTACCACGTGTTCAACGGGCCAGCACGTACGCAGCCCTTCCCCCGTTTACCTCTACATCCCACTGAGTAATATACCGGCAAATGAACACATGCTCCGCATTCTAATTGCATGCTGCTCCATATACATACACATACATACATACACCGAAGCAGCTACCAGTCCCTAATTATGAATGCATAACTGGACACAAATCATCTTTGCAGCCGCCCAAGAAAGCCAAAACTGGTCAGCATTTCTGCACATGAGCTGACTCATAAACCATTAGCTTACATCCCAGCACACATAGACATGACGATCAAACAATCCATAAGGCTTTCTACTTTCTCATCACACTAAATCAGGCTCAAATGTCTCCCCCTTACTGTGCTGTGGGTTTCAAACAGCAGGTGCACACACACACATCCATATACATATACATGGCAACGTCTTCTCTTTAGTTGTTACACACGCTTCCCTACGCAGTCCTAACCTATGATGCATAAACCATACATCACCACTGACTCAGCTTCAACACCCTTACAGTTATCTTTGTAGACAGATGAGGTGCATGGTGTGGAGCTATTTTCTTCAGGTGCTGAAATGCTGTGAATATAGAGAGGCTAAGTCCTGCCCTTTAAGGTTTGCCGCATGGGACCATATTTTGGAAAAAATATATGTATGGTAGTCAATGGCTGGAGACAAATCATTTTTTGATCCTGTTTGAATTGTGACATGAAATACACGTCTGATGTTTGTTAATTAATGATAATCATTTTGGACATCAAGAAAGTAACACTACTCTACTACTAGTCTTATTAGACTGTGTAAATGCATAATTAGAAAGACGACACACCCAAAAGACAGTTAAGGGACGTCTCTGGATGAAGCTACAATGCTTTCCTGTTTTGGTTTGGTACTGGATGTGGATGTATTCACACTAACAACAGGTCTTTCTTGTTCTTTCACTTCACCGCTGAGAAAAAGAGTCGCTGGATAAAACACACATTAAGATAATGTTACATTTGTGATGGAATATAGCTACTTTAGCGTGTTGGTGACTTATGTTGCAGGACCCTTAAAAAAAAAAGGTATAGGCATATTCAATTTCGCTAAAACCTCTCTCTGAATAGGAGGGACAAAACACTTGTGAGGGGCCCTAAATCAGATTGATGTCACTTAGTGAACCTGCATTTGCTCTGCAGTTTTATAACTGGAACCTGCTGCAGATTGAATTAAATCAATTGATCCTTAGGAGTAACAGTGAGTAAATTGAGAGATCCAGTGTGGGTGGGTGAGTGATTGTGTGTGCGTCACACAACAGCGGAAGCAGGGTGTGTTCGTCTCTCTCTACCACTCTGCTGCTGATAGCAGGCCTGAATTAAGGATTGAGGGAGGTTGGAAAAGGGCAAAATCTAATTAAAGCAGAAATGTATGGCCCTGTCAAAGCACATTATAAACACAAATGCTGACGGGCAAACACACACTTAACAAAATTTGCCTGCCGGGGTACGTGGTGTTGTCAGAGGAGCCTATCGGCAGTGATGGTTATACCTCTCTCGTGGGGATTCAAATGTAAATCTACTGCAGATAAGTCCTTCTCTGGGCTATCTAACACAGATAACACATTGTACTGACTCATGCACTAACAACACAAAATACTCCATTTAAAGTACACCTAGTCACACACGTATAATCCAATGTTAACCTCATTACAATATTAGCCTGGGCTAGATTTCAGCTCAGTCTTTTGCTCATTAGTCTTTTTATTTAAAGGCCCGGCTCGTCACTTGGTGAGTGTTCTATGAGTAAAGCCAAGGCTGCATGGGAACACAAGCTGGGCATTGACTTAACTGATGAGGGCTGAAAAGGGGCTATTGATAGGACCCATACAAGCTCTTCTTGTGCCCAACTTGTTGCGGTCTAACGGACCGTAACTGACCTGTGATCCTTATGATTCATGTGTGAAGTGTTCAAATCCTGTAAAATTTTCTTTTTGTCAAGGAACTTTAATAAACTCAGTTGTTTGAAGATGTTTTCTCATCAATATAAAATAGATATTTGGGGGGGGGGGGGGGGGGGGGTTATGACCAGCTAAGGAGCTAATTACATATAATTAAATCTACTACTGCCAAGATCTTTACCTCCTAATCATTTGAATTGTGTGTTTTATGCAAATAACCATCAGGGATGACTTTAACAAAATAAAATTATAGCATTTAGATCATTTTTGGGGTGGCAGTGAAAAATAATTGTCTGGAGCTTTGTATGCCAGCTGCTACAATGAAACAAAACAACAACAGAAACAGTGTGCCCATATGATTCATGTATTATGGCAATCAGTATAGGCAGGGGGAAATAAAAGGATTGGCACATCTCTCATTATTTGCTCCTTTTTTTCTGCTGATACGACTGGTATGACTTATTCTATCACAGTGTTAAAGAACCAACAGTTACATGATGCTGTGGATGTCATTTTATATGCAACATTTTTATAATATAAGTCAAAGTGTTGAAGTTTCACATTCCACAGAGAAAGTTTGTTATGAACAAATTCACCATGACAGTTCACAAAGGTCTCACAATGAGCGTTCTGTACTACAGTGGCGATTACTAACATGCCCTCGTCTAATCCTTTTGAATTAGATGTTTGCACATCAACCTTTGTATAAATCTGTAATCTGAGTGTAAGCTCAACAATCCAGCTACCTGGGGCACATGGTGTGTGTGTGTGTGTGTGTGTGTGTGTACAATTTCATATGTGACATAAACGCGTAACAAATATGTTTGATAATGATCGTCAAACTATATATAACTATATAAATTGTACTTTCCACAGGAAAGCAAACTGTCAAACTCTCCCTTGAAGCGTCTTCCTTTGGTTGCTTACGGTGCGTGGTTGTTCTTTTGTTTTTTACTTGTTACAAGTTTGCTCCAAATGGTTCGATCTGTGTGACGCAACGTGTCTACACAGACATGCTATATCATGGCGACATAACACAACATAACACACCATGGCGGTAGACCACAAGAGGAAGAAAGAGGCTATTGCTCTAAAAAACAAACAAACAAACAAACAAACAAGAGGCGGAGGCAGTGGGATGAGCCCCTGTTGATAGAACAGTCAGACACCCAAAGGCTTTATCTTCACTGTGAAGATCACAATCTTCACAGTCTTCCCAGACAAAGGCCTCCTTCAGACCGCTGTATCGCCGAGTCACCTCGGCACCAGACGCCCTGCACATCGTGCGACTCAGGTGAGGAACACATGTTGATGCGATTGCACATAAACAGACACTCACATGCTGGTATGGAGAAATGCTCACTCTGAAGAAATAAAAACATAAGCACATTCTCTTGTTCTCAGTTAATTCTTCCTACCGCCGCTCCTCCCCTCTCTAAACCCGACTCCTTCCCAAAACTTGTTTTATTAATAATGCTGCTGTATAATGCTTGTTCTGGTGAAACCCTGCAAGGCATTCCTCTAAGGCTGATTGTTGGCCTACTTAAACCCGGCCCTTCCAAGCCTCTATGTGGGGGATCATTGTCTCTCATTCCTCCAGAGTGTTTTTTCTTAAACAGGGTCGTCTTTGAACCTGTGGCCAAGTGAAGCCTTTTGAACCAACTGTTTATCAATGAGGAGCTTTATAATGCTGAACTTACTCTCCACAATCTTATCTATCTGGCAATGTATTTGGATTTGCTACTGTTCTGAAGCAAATTTACTGATTTGCTAGAAAATCACTGTAAAAGGAGCCCACTTATAGGAGGATGTGTGAGTAGACTCCAGCGAGGGTAAGATTATAAATCTACACAAAAGTCACACTTACCGGGTTGTCTTGGAAGCAGGGGGCTTGGGGGAGACAGCCGAGCTAGGCTTGGTGGGAGTCGCAGAGGCAGCCTTGGGAGCTGGAGAGAGAAAAAAGTAAAGAAAAGACTCATTTTAGAAGAGCATAATGTAGTAAAGTGGGATATAGTATATAGTAACATATATCACAGATATAGGTCATGTCATAAGGATCTAGGGCAAATGCATTTCTAGATTACTAGCAGTCACTCTGGCATGGGTAATATGTGTGCTGAATCCATCCTGTGTGCATCTATCCGCATATCATCACATTACAGTGGACACTCCTCATTAGAGTAGAGCTGTGAAAACATTTCATGCTACGCTAATTGTTGATGGGCTTTCTTCCCACACAGCCTACATTCCAATTACACTTCACAAGTTTTTGCTTTGTGATGACATTTTCACCAACCTGGGGGCTTTTTAGCGGCAGCTGCAGCAGTGCTGGTTTTGACAACATTAGCAGCTGCAGGCGCTGTCTTCTTGGTTGCCGCTGTTCCGGTCAACGGCTTTGCGCCACTGGTGGCGGGGCCAGCTCCTGTGGCTTTCTTCTCACCCACTTTGCTCTTGGAGGCCAGGGGCGGGGCCGTGCCTGTTGGTTTTTTGGAAAGAGCTGGGGTTGGGGTGCTCTTTTTGACCGCAGCAGCGGGTGCCGTTTTCTTAGCCACTCCATTGGTCTGGGGCTTAGACACGCCATTTGAGAGGCGGCTCTGGGATGTGTTGGGCCGTGACGCCAATGTGGTCTTGGTTGGGCTGGTGGTGCCAGGTTTTGTCTTGGTTGTTGCCTTGTTGGTAGTCTTGGCTTTTGAGTCTCCTGCTGTCTTGTTGCTGGTCTTGGCAGCTGGGGTGTCCTTGACCTGGTCTGGCTGGGGTTCCACCTGGCCCGTCTCTCCTACATGTTGCTGTGGCATCTCCTGCTCCGCTGGACTGGCTGCTTGGTTGGGCTCCTGTTCCATGGCTGTTGCCGCTTCATTTACTGGATTGGACTCCAATGTTTCCATTGGTTCCAGCGCTGCCGTGGCAACCCCATCCGGCTTCATCTCCCCTTGAGTGGTGGTGGTCCGTCTCTGCAAGGCAGGGCTGACTTAAATCTCACAGGATGGCCACAGGTCTACAGGCTTTTTGGGGCAGCAAGGTCTGTTCTGGAGAGACAAAATAATATACAGTTGGACAACAGCATGACCAGACATGAAATCAGTCTCCAGTCAGTACGGCAACAGGATGTTGTTAACCTCTGGGAATCAGATAGTGAAGTCTTCTTACAGCTTCAGCATCACACACAAATACAGAAATATTTTTATGTAAGAGGCAGTCAAAATGAATGCGGGACAGAAATGGAACAGGATGTACCATAAAAATAGTATAGGGGATTGAACTGCTGCATAAACCCAGGAGAGGACTGAAGCATATCTGGGACAATGCAGCACATAGAGAAAGACATACATCACACGACACGACAGCTTCATAAGTCGTTCTTGGGGGGGAAACCTCAGGTCAATCAATTAGGTCAACACATTTTATGTTATGTTTATGTCTCAGGAGCCACAGAAGGATGGGAGGAGAAGATGTCTACTGCAAAATCAACACATTCTACAAATAGCCTTAATTATTTTCAATGCCAACTGCATTGCAGTGGCAAATGGTCCCCTCTGTGCTACTAAAAAGCTCAGTGACACACTTGGCGAGCGTAGCTGCTACGGGTTGGCTCCGTTCTTTCCTTGGGATAAAATGGCATCAGAGTCACTAGTGTGGAAGACTAGTTTTCCAGCATAGTACACTTAAGGGAGCGCAAAAGGCTTTAGCACGCAAACCTCACACACACACATATGTATACGTCACCTGTAATAATGTTGCGCAACTTTTGAAACTGCACATGCATGAGAAAGGTTAAGAAAGCCTGCTTCATAATATTAGGCTAAAATGTTTATAAAAAGACAGGTAAGGTGAGGTGGGAAAAAGGCTTGGATGTATTTACTAAGTGGGTCAAGGCATGTACAATAAACCCAAAGATAGACGGACAGTTTTGACTCATGGGCCACAAACAGAGCAGTCAGAGACATGAGCAACCAAGGACAAGACGTGGGACGTGAAGCATATGAAGCTAGATAAAGGGCAACCGTCTGCAACACGAGCTGTCATACATTGTCTGCATCAATTTAAGACAACTGTCTCTTGTGCCGTTTCCGCAGCTACTTGCAAATGGAAGGAAGGCAGGAAACGAACAGGTTTTTACAAGTTTGGGAGAAGCAGGGGGGAAGTCGGGGGGGGAAGCAGGAAACTGTCTTGTCAAAGTTTACAAACAGAGCGAGGAGCCGACTGTGCAGGAGGCTAACTGGTGAGAGAAGCTCTGAGGCAACACAGAGGAAGAGGCTTGGCCTGTGGAGCATGGGAAAAAGCAGAGAAGGTGGGACAGAGGGGGAAAAAAACAAGATGTAAAATGAGCTCATTATTGGCTGATCTTTGCTGGTCCACTCTAAAATCCAGACAACACTAGTCATCCCAATTTCCACTGACCTAAACACACTCGCTGTCCTATTTCGAGACAGACATCATCTTTATGCCGCTAGCTTCCTGGAAACAATTCCCGCATACTCTTCCTCGTCTTTCTTTCCCTCTTCCGTCATCCTTTACTCATCCTCGAAACTAAATCTCACATGTCAAAAGACCTTCTTTCATTCTCCAAAGATCCTCACTTTCTCCTAAACATTTCCCCCTCCTTGATTTCTTTCCTCCCCCACCACTACCGCTCTCCTTCCATCCCTCTGTTCTCTGTTTGCCTCTGCACAGATGGCCGGAGCAGCTGGGAGGGCCAGAGGGGGAGAAACTGAGAGAAAATGTTTTATTTAAATACCCCCAAACAACACATAAGAACAGATACACACAGCTAGTGCAACAGGCCACCACCCAAAACAACCAAAGAAGGGAAACAACGAGAAGCGATTCTGTCTGTAGCCTTCAGTCACAAGGGGGTTTCTAAATGCCAGTGAGGCTACAAAATGTGGACAGTTGGCTTAATTATGTTACTACCCACAACCTGTCACAGCTTTTAGGAGAGAGGGTGGACACTGGTGTGTATGAGGGAGGGGGGGGGGAAGAGACAGCAAGATGGAGAGTAAATGATTTGTTCACACTGTTTTCATTTCAACCTGTGGTTCAGGCTGCCTTTCATTTACTCTCGGCACTTTTTCACTTAACTTTCCGGCACATGATGCACGTTTGATTGAATTCAAGCCAACATTGCGATATAAAAGCTGCAATCTAAAAGAACGTGGTTCACTCCACTTAATGTGTGGGAGTAGATGAAGAAAACACCGCTTTAAATGCCACGCGCAAGCTTTTATGCAAGGAGTTCTACCGTGTGAAAATGACCAACATGGGTCTAAGTGCAAGTCACATGTTCACATATTAAGTTGCTGTAAGAGAAGCGTCGCTCCTCTGGGGAATAACTCAGTGCACGCATGAATTGACTAATTGCATCATAACAGCAGTCTATGTTTATGAGCCTCGTTGTCATGTATGACTGTAATCCAATGTTGTGTTGGTCATAGAATGATGTATTGCTTGTGTATAGCAAGCTGCAACTTCTGGTGCTGAGAAATTAAGCCAAAGAGGAAGTGTCCGAAACTGCACTTCTTCAAACGGCCACTTGAGGCTGGCTTCATAAGTGAGTTAATCCCCATAGACTCCACCCATGTTAAAATGCTCAACTTTACAGCAGAAATAAACAATGGTCTCTATAGAAAACTATGACTGCACAGTTGACGATCCATTCTTCTGTTATTGCAACGAAGAGGGCCGTCCTCGACCAATTCAATTCTTAGTTCATCCCACAGTTTTGTCCACTTATCGATTAGTGGATTTAATCCACAGAGAAAGAACAAAGAATCACATAAAAAGCACCACTTTAAAACGTGTTTACCAGAGATGTGCTTGGAAGTTTCTTGGAAATAAGTCATCAGCATGAACAAAGCATTAAAAATGATTAATGGACTGAAGAAATCTTAGACTAAAACCAAAACAACCAACTGGTCGACTAAGAGGCCGTTTAACTACGTCAGGACAACACCATTAGCACCAAATGTATAGTCAAAGTGACAAATACATGGCGCTCTCCCATTTTAACACATCCAACTCCACCCACTTGATACTCATCGCATTTCTAATACAATACTGTGACCTAATGCAGTGAACCAGGAAATAAGACTGTGCCCAATAACAATTCTCTCCTCTCTATTCCAGACTCTGATGTTCTGCTCTTCTCACAGTAGACTAAAGCATCTGGCCTGGCTGTTCAATTTCACTGCTCCACTCCAAAACACCCTACACTGCTGGTGTGTGAAAGAGAGAGAGAGAGCGAGTGAGAGAGAGAGAGAGTGAGAGAGAGAGAGAGAGAGAAAGAGTGATAAATCTGATTGCATGGCCACAGCCAGAGGAACATTTCTCTTCCTCCTTCAAGTCTCCAGACAGCTGTGATATTGCACTTCTCTTTCTGGCTCTATTCCTCACTCAGCCAACCGTACGTCATTAGGACCATCAGTCAGTGGTAAGCATAAACAGGCTAATAAACAAGGCAGGAACATACTTTTTTATCTACTCTCAAAAGAAACCGGGGGTAGGGGGGATTTAAGACGCATCAAGAATTACGGTAAAGAATTCAGTTGGTTTGTTGCCAAAGTAAATTTCCCACCCTGGCACTCACTCTTTAACACCCCGGTGACCTTATTAAACCTTTGTGCTTCAGTAATTGTAACCACCATAAAGAAATCTGCGTAGTTTTTCCATTTGTCAGGCTTTGGACTGATGATTGTTTCTACAATGTGTTGAAACAGCTTAATATCTATCTTGAATCTCCACCCTAATTGAGTGCTGCAGATGTATTTTTGTAGGCTAACCCAGGAAGTTATGCGCAACAAAAAGCCAATGGGATTTTTCCATTGGCTTTGAGTCATTGCATAATAAGCTCTGTGGCAATCACAGGTTTATGATAATGCAACTAAAGATACAGATTAAATTATATATTGTTTTACACTAAAACATACAGACTGAAGTAGATAGGGCAACCATAATGTTCCTTGAAGTTGCATCAAAGTTGTAACAATCACAGTGGAAAAAGTCACATAATTTGCCATATTTTTAATATTTAATCACAGCTTTCCACACAAATTAATTGGGACTTATGGTCTGTTCAGCAAGATAATGTTCACAATCAACATTATTGGTGACTTTGGTGTGAACGCACTATGAATGTATAGAGATTCAGAGGAGGGGTATTTACTGATTTGAAATTGTAGAATTAAAAAAACGGACAGCATTCCAGGCATGTAAGCAAAAACTAGTTAAAAAACGAGATGAGGGAACAACAAGTGGGAAAATGCTGAGTCATTTCCGGGTTTTAACACCTTCCACCACGACTCTTCACTCCCGAGTCCCAAATTAAACGTTGAAACCATAAAGGCTATTAAAAGGTTTTCATTAAGTTACTCCCTTTTAAGTGGACTGATTGAACTGCTGTTACAAGGTAACACGTTTGGCGAGAGATGGTAATTATAAGTTGGCCTGTTTGGAAGCTGTACAACATTTGCTTCAAATCATTATGTTACTAAACAGTGGTTGCAAAAGTTAAAGCAAGTTAAACCCTGTGATCATTATTTTTATACTACTTGAATTTTGCTGAGAAATACAATTTTTACCTCTCCCTGCTTCACATTCATGTAATTTAACACATTTGGACCATAGTGCTTTGCAGTACAACTCTAGCTTTCTCGGTTAACCAGCAGCTGGGGATTACATGTTTTGCATGTTCATTGGAACCCCGACTAGAGCTGCTGATGGTGGATTTACATTCCTTAAGAGGGTTATAGCAGGAAAGCATTACCATACGTTACATTACACAATGCTACACAGCAGTCACATTACTCAAGTGCTCCTTGCAATCGTAAAATTTAAGATGGACCAGGGTGGGATCTATTCAGTCTTAGGCCTTTAACCTGTAGCTCAACAATTTGACGTGAATACATCTAAAACTTGTGGGGCCAAATGTTTAAACGTTGCTCTTAGAACCAAGGGAAAACCCAGACAGACTTCCAGTTCATCTTTGGTCCTGCCAAGGCTACAACCAATGCTGCAGCATTCAAACTGGCATTTTCTACCCATGAGGGATAGAATAGCCTTTCCATGACCTGAAACCTAATGGCTTGTGAGTTACTGCACACTTCCAACAGCTAATTCTAGACAGATGGCTCTGTCAGCGACATCAGGTCAAGTTCAAAATATTTAGAGACAGTGTGTGTGTGCTGTTAGAAATGTGTGTGAACATTAAATGGCTTAATCTGAAGAGAATTGCTCGTCAAGCTACATCAGGCTAGGCAGCTGGTCAGCTGTCCTGACCTCCAGTGGCCTGAGGGACACACGGATGCACACAAAGGATCTGGAGGAGGAAAGCTACTTCAACAGGCTGCAGTTTGTTGTCCTCAGTATTCAGCTAAAAAAACAATAGCTAAAAGCATCAAAGTAGAGTGGGAGTCTCTGGCTTTAAATTTCTGAATGTAGTTGACTTTGCAAAAATGTGTTTGTTGGCCTTCATAATGTGTCCAAATCATGTGGTTGCAGCTTCCAAGCAGCATCCCACTCCAAATTCCCTGCAAGCCTCAATGATGAGCTACACAGTAACTGAGAACAAAGGAAACCCACACAAATACTGAGACACACAAACAGCATGGGCACTGGTCAAAGCCCAGGCTCAGGAAAGACCAGGACTCCTTTACCCCCCAGTCCTCCACTGATCACACGCAAAATATTTACATTCCTTGTATGATAATCAATCAGTCACATGGTTTGTCTGATCAACTAGGTCTGCTCCAATCTCTAAAATGCACTTTTATGGGCAAAATTTAATGTAACCGCCTTTGTTTCTACTTGTTTTAATGCTGTTTTCTTTCTCACAATTTTGACTAAATTTGCAAGTCTGTCTATCTTCTTTTTTATAAATGACATATACGCAGATATTACATTAGATTAGATTCAACTTTATTGAACTTTTAGAGTACAGGTACAGTACATACTGCATGTACACACAGTATCTAATAGTGGATGATATTTTTGTATGTAATAGAGCATTTAGTTTACGTTTTTATTTGAAGTTTTAATTTTACTGCATACATTTAAACCCTTCTTGTTTTCATCCATTAAAATATACAAAATCCAAAAATGTATTTTGAATAATTTTGGAAAATTTGCTTTCAGGGACATGTCTACTACTTTATTTCTAATGTTGTTGTTGTCATTATCATTACACTTAATCGGCCTTGAGAAGTAAGCTAATGATGAATGTTGGCTAGCTAGCTCTGCAAAGTGAGATCATCCTCGAGGCATCCTCCCTTCCTAATACCAACACTTGGACAGTGGACACATAAAATGTGTGTGTGTGTGTGTGTGTGTGTGTGTGTGTGTGTGTATCCCTGACACACAACAGGGCCTACACTGTCAATGACTGGAAGGTATCCAGCTCTGCTGAGAGATCTAAGCTTTTCTGACTGTCTAGACATAAGAATGCTGTTCTTGAATAATCAGGTCATCAGCATAAGCAGAAAACTGCTTCTTTTTGCATCAACTACAATCTATGACTGTGTGTGTGTGTGTGTGTGTGTGTGTGTGTGTGTGTGTGCGTGCGTGTGTGCGTGTGTGTGTGTGCAGGGAGGTGCACAGGAACTAAACACGCCCGTTCAGAAAACAGCAGGCAGTTACATTTAAAGAACTGCCCACAGCAAAATAACACATTTCTGGAAAAAAATGTGCTAAGGGTAGCTGGGATTCATTATGCAGATTCAAATTAAGAAGCTGCAGTGTGAGCTAAATAGTGAGCTAAATGTTAAGTTAATGTCAAATCTGCTCTTGGGCTGTGGCGTGTTCACATCTAATCACATCCACTGCCGGTTAGAAACAAGAGACTATTTGCCCTTCTCTACACAAAATCCAAAATCAAAGTGCTCCGGCTCATTCGCTCACTTTAGCCAACCAACCGTCCAAGCTGGGCATGAACCGCTGTGGTAGAAAGGGGCTGTGCTTTCACACTACACAACTGTGTACACGCATATGCATTCTGTGAGCCTTCTTCTATCCCCGGGGCCTACTCTAAATAGTAGTCAAAGAGAGGGATTGTGGGGGAGGGAGGCAGTGGCGGTGGGGGTGGGGTGGCAGAGACGGTAGAAAAGATGCAAAAAAGAAAGTGAGCTTTTATGGCCGATGTAACACTCCGCTGATGCTGACACGAGCCTGTGCGCCCTCGATGGTATGAATCAAGATGTAACTAATGCCTCCGTAAGAGGATAGAGGGTTCGAGAAAAGACGTTAGCGGTGTGGTGGACCAGGTCTGGTTTTGGAAGGCATTTTTAATGAGCAGTCAGTGGCCTCTGACCCTGTAATTGACATGCTTTTATCTCTACAAGCAGGAAACAGAAGATACTGAAATGCAGCGTTTGCTCTTTGACACTGCTAATAAGCTGTCCTCTTTCCTTGGACACAGCCAGGGTAGGATTTACAAAATGTAAAAATCTCAAACATCAACGCAGGAAACAGCGAGCGCTGTCTTGATTTGTAATTGAAAACGCATATATTGGTCTCACATGGACAACAAAGTGTTTGTGTGTGTGTGTCTATCACTCTTTGCAAGGGGGAGAATGTCAGATTCAAGACGCCTCATGCTGGCATGGGGCCTGAGATTGTCCATTCAACCTACTCCAAATCACAACAGTCGTCTCAGTCAACTCTCCACCCCATTTAGTGCTACTTAGACCCATGTTTTTATACCCTATATTATAAATGAATCTAATTAGTCCAACAACAACAACAACAATTAATTAGTACTCAGATGAACCGTCAAAAATGGTACATTATTAGTACACAAAATCTGCAACTAGAAGGTGAGATTAACACCAGGATAACCAGGACTCCGAAACGGTGTTGTGGAAGATGGCTAAATGCAAGAACGTGGGTACTACAGAGGACTGACGGGGAGAGAGATGCATCTTTACTTCTTAGAGAATTGAATCAAAAGTAAAGATGTAGAACCAAGACGCCATGAATGTTTCAATCTTGGCAGAGCACAAGTAAGAGACTAACAGCTGCAGCAGCTACCATCAGTCAGAGGTACACACTGTTTGAACAGGTAGTGCACAAGATATAAAGAGTTGTCTCCACAGTCAACGAAGCCATTTATATTAGACTGTAAGCTGTCAAAAAGCCGATTCTGTCTATAAAGCAAGCTCTCTCTTCTGGACTCATCATTGTCAAGGAGTTACGCAACAGCAGTCCATGATCAAGGCAGAACCTTCAAAGCCACTTCTACCCACCACCACTGCAAACGCTGCCTCTCTCTCTCCTGACACTTTAAGGGATGGTTTCTCTGCACGTCACCGCCTCTTCTTCAGCTTCAACACACATCATCACAGCTCACTGCTGATCTCCGGAGGAGACGAGAGTCTGTTATTACCGATCGCATCCCTGATGAGGATGTGCATAGGTGTTGGGAGTGTGTGGGAGTTGGATGAGGGGTGCTGAAGTTACACGACACCCAGTTTAATCCAGCGGGGGGTTACCGGTGTTGCCTTGATGCTAATCACAGCTCACACATTCCACAAACACCCTTGACCTGAGGTCAGGAAACCTCCTCTGTCCTGCACACAAATAAACTCCAAACAAAGCCGATACTCTGCATGGACAGATTCCCTGTAGACTGTGGGAGGGCTGAGCTGACAGAGGAGAGGGAGGAACAACCAAGGGGGGAGGCAGGCGACAGAACATAACCTTCCATTAAAACGGTGTGGAATGCAGTCGGCATATGTCACAACTCTGGCAAATGATGCAACCCGGTCTCTCTCCACACTGTGATTGTTTTGTTTTAACTTTTGTTTAACTTCAAGGAACGTTGTTGCTATCTTCTCTCTGCACGTTTTAGGGTCAAAACAACATATCATTTAATCGGTTTTTAGTTACATTTAAAATTAGGATGAAATTGGTTATTGTGCATTTAATATAAACCTCTGCTCTATTGTTAGTGCTCTACCCTGCCTGAGGGATTTTTGATATATAACATTGTATTTGCACCTTTACTATAAAGAGCTCTGTGCTTTACTACCTTGTTCTATAAGGAGAAAATGAACTGTGGGAAAAAAAATCATATAGTTTATTATTTTTTTCTTCCCTTCAGGTGCCATACAACCCCGACAACCTTCACCAATAAGGCAGGGAAACCTGTGTGTAGCCTTAGAGGCAACGCCAGGGGCAAAAACACTCGCTGCTGCTAACTGATTGCTGTCAGCAGCACCTGGTGATGATTGAAGGCAAGTCAGATCAATATTTGCATCAATTTAAATCGTCTTTCATTACGATGATGTGGCCTGAGAGCATTTCCACTCAGGTCTTTTATGCACGCATTCAAAGCACACATAAACCAGGTGGATGGAAATGTACTTCGGTACGGAGACAAAAAAATGAAGCAGTGAAGAAAACCGTGGCCATCGATGCCATTTATCGATGCCATTTGTTATCCAGACCTACCTGGTGCACAGAGCAGGGCCGCAACAAACACACCAGTCTCCTCCCCCGCTGATTGTCAAGTAAACTCCTTCAACCTGTATAGCGCAGTCATTCCAAGCATTTGCTTTCCAGTGAGCGGCTAGGATGCTCAATAATACAAACTGAGCCAGAACAAAGGCCCCGCTGGAAGGAAGGAAGGAACAAGTCTTTTTCCGTCTCCTTGTTTACTTGGCAGCTGGCGTGTGTGAGAAAGAGCAGCAGATTGTGCGACAGACACCTGGATCACAGAAACATGTGACCAGAGAGGCTGGCACTAATCCTAAGGATTCTTTGGAGCATTGCGCTGAGATTTTAAAATGTCCTCTAGTGGAAACGCAAGTGAAATGAAGGGATTGCGACTAAAAACCCACCCCTTTGTTAATTACATTGCTCATTGTATTAAAACAATATAACGGCGGGTGAAAGCGAGCAGAAAATGCCAGCCTAGTTTACGGCTGTACATTGTGTACGTTCACACCACCCCCCCCTCCTCCCTACAAGCACCAAATAAGTTGATGCACACAAAACACACATACAAACACTCAAACTTTGTCCTTCCCATGGTGCGTCCATGCTCAGAGAAACTCGGCCCCCTGGGGACGGGCAGATTAACACATGACAGAGCTTGTTAACCATGGACAAAGAGAGATGCTAATCTTGTACAGTCGGCCTTGACTGTCCTAAAACAGTACACAGACACAGCTATAGGGAAAGAGTGAGAGAGGGTGAGCCCAAGAAAGAACAAGGGAGGGATACGCAGCAATAACATAGGCCTCAGTATGTCCCAGAAATTAGACAATACTGTGGGGGAGGCAGGGCTAGGGGGTCCATCAGCCCCAAAACAGAGCCTGACTACAAACAACGGTGAGGGCAGGGACCAGCAGGGCAGCGAAGAGCTCAACTGGATATTGATCGCACAGGAGAAAGTGGGGAGCCAGACTAGCTGCTCCCCAGATGGGAGGACAGAGACAGACAGATGAAGTGCATTAAGTGAGGGGGGTTCCTCTGATGCTGTTAGCCCTCTCTCCCGTGGGGGATAAGAGAGATCATAGTGACAACGTTTTAGGAGATGGGGGGGCAGAGAGAATGAGCTAGCAAGAAACAGAAGAAAAACAAAAAGGAGAGAAACAGAGGACCCAGCCGAAAGGCAACACAGAAACTAAGGCTAATTTGTAACTTGAAGAGGTGCTGGATCATCTCCATAATGGGCCGTCTGCTCACAAACAAGCTCCTCGTTGGGGGTAAATGAGATCAGGCCAGCCCAGGACCAGCTGGTGGGTTGGATCAATGACACCAGATAGAGCCGATATAGAGATGGAGGAAGAGGGCAGAACCGAGGCATCTGGACAGAACGCCAGAAACACACCCGAGAGGCTTTAGCGTTCTGTCTCTCTCTCGAGATTTTGCCCGGAGACATGGACACACGCAAGGTACACGTGGAACGTGTCCATAAGAGGATTATGTCCTCCTGTTTGAAGTGGAACAAGGCACGTTCCAGATGGAATCTGATCCCTTGCAGGAGGGCGGACAGGCTGGACGGTTGACCAGATCAGCACCTACTAACTACAGCTTCCTAAGAACAAACCATACACCACACAACTGGCCTCAACACTGTAACATCTGCCAACTCCCTTTACCACAACAACCATTAACATACATTTAAATGAACAACCATATTTAAATGTCACCAGGAGAAACTGATACGACAGGGAAATAAATTGGCCTCCACAGCTGCCTATAGGGAAGGAAGTCTATCATTGTGTCAGCGCCAGTGCCTGGTGCAAATGCCTATCATTCCACGCGTGGCTATGGCGAGGGCAGGCTGGGTAGCCTCTGACATAATCTTGACCACATCAGGCACTGGGCCAGAGCGGCAAACATACAGCACTGTCGATGCAAAGAGGGACCCATTGACACAAATATCCTTGAGCCACAAGTGGCAGAGCAAAGTTAGAAACTGACAGAGCAGCCACTGTTTTTGGCCACATTTTTTAACATCTCCAATGCCGCATTACGCCAAACAACCAGGCACCGCAAAACACGTTGTGCCACAAAAAAATTGGCCTTGAAACCTAGCAACAAGGCTGCGAACCACGTCTATTATCCATCCTCCCACCAGAGGAATTCAGAGCGTCCAAACACAGCAAATTACTGCAGCTGCTGGCAAATACAGCCTCGAAACCGCACCGCCAGTTGCCAACTGCATGCCCTGACAACTGTGACAAGCAAGGCTGCTATCATGACCGGGAAGCACAGACGACAGCAGAGTTTCCTCAAGCCTCAATCACCCAGAAAACAGAGAAGGAAATTGAGCCAAACCGTTTCTGTTCGGGTTTTGATAATCTCAAAACAAGAAGCCATTGTGTTGTTTGTTGCAATAGATTAAAACAGGGCTGGAGGTGATGGAGGTAATTTTTAAAGACGCCTAAAAGGTGCAAGGGTCATGCATTCAGTCTGATGACCAGAGGCACAGGCTTGCCCTTGTCGCCATCGAGAAGTTCAGAGCTGGGGGGGCTTTAGATCTGATTCACCCAACCACCAAACACCAGTCCTGAGGGCAGCTCCACACACAGGACTATTAATGTGACAATCACCATGGGTCAAGAGGCCAGCTGGGGGCAAAAGACGATAATAAAATTTAAATTGCCCTAAAATACAACAAGCGCAACAGTAGATGTTAATAATGTGACCATTTTTAACGCTGCAAAATGCATATATATGACAAGGAAAAGCAGCAAAACTCACATTTTATAAGCTGGAACCAGTGGATATCTGGCATTTTTGCTAAAAAAGAAATGACTGAAACATTTAATCAATTATCAAAATAGTTGTTAATTATATCTCTGTTGATTGACAAGTTGATGTATTGACATAAGCACGCATTTCGCAGAATTATTATATTAGTTATTACTATTTTTATTTATAATCTACTAATTATCTAATTATTATTCATTATCAAAATGATCAACTTTTAACTGTTTTGTCAAGCCACTCATAGATTAATTTAATCACCATTTCTGAATTACTGAATACTTCAGTTCGTCATATGGAGGAGTGGTTCAGACACAATACAGATTAATTCAGCTCAGACTGAAGACGCTCAACCTGGATCGTGGCCCGTCCAACAAAGTGCATGTAGTAACAGGAGTCATCCATTATATTAAAGACAACGAACAGGGATGAAGAAAAGACTGTGGTCAACTCCATAATGGAAAGGAGCTTATTGTGCTAAATTTGCACTTTTTTGTGTCATTTTGTCAGAATGACACTAATCGGCTTCATTTATTCAACTATCGTTTCTGACAAATCCTCCACACACAAAAAATGCCCCAAGCGGTAATTCACATCCTTCATTTACATCCTCCAATAATCTTTTTAAGACCATATTAAACAGCTTCATAAAAAGACAGTGAGGTTTTTAATGGCAGCTAAATTTAATTTCATGTGATTGCATTAGGCCGTCTGTCTTTCCTCCATTTTCCTGCCTCATCCACCAACATTGTGAGTCAGCCATTCTCTCATCCATGCACCAGCAGGGGGGTGGGGGGGCGGACTAACTGATGGCTTAGCCCAACTCTGATTTAAGAGTCCTGGAGAGTCTCCAAGCCTTGCGTGGTAGTCTTAAAAGTGCTCATATTAGTCACCCCGGGATGCCAGTTACTAAGAATGACACCAATATCATCATGGTTTATCGCACACTGTTTGACCCTTCCATGCCCACAGAGGCTCGAGACGGTTCATGCCGGTGTCTGCAGCACATCAAGGGAGGAGAATAGTCGTGGGCTGAGGATAAAGATTTCCAATGCTTGCGTGTTTGCAGTTTATTAAACTGTCTTGGCCGGGCTTTGGGAACTGGCAGCGTTTTTCGCCTCCCCCATTGTTCTACAGAGGGGAGTGTAATCTGTCTTGTTGCACTCGCTCACTGAAAAAGAGTCGGCGGAGGAGCGGCTACGGGGCCCTCCAGCATTAACTCTCAACACCACAATAGCTGATCACTTCTGGGGGTAACATTAATCACCTCTGATTACATGCCAGCTCGAGTCTGTGCACAGCCATCTCAAGGGATGTTTCAGCCTCACGCACTCCCTCCAAGGTCTGAGGAAATTGTTGCTTTTTAACGTGCTACAAGTTAATGCCAAGTCATTCGGTTTGGTTGACATGAAAACTGAGTGGGCATCTGCTAAATCATTAGCCCCTTTATTTGCCGGCTTTCCCCCCCTGAGGCGATTACATTTCTCAGCACTCACACCACTTGGCCCGTCACAGAACAATAGACGCCCGCGATGGAGGATGGAGAGGCAGGGGGGGAAAAGAACAAAAAGTTTAGCGAGGGAAAATACAGACAAAACGGTTGCACAAATACAGAAAACATTCTGTTAATGGAGGAGGAAAAGAGCATATATTGAAACAACGCGTCTGATTTAAGGTAGCCTCAGAGATCTGTTGAGCACTTCCAGCGACCACGCAGCCTGCCACCGCCCCATCAGCCCCGTTCAATGGGGATAAATCTGGTTCTGGAAACGGAGCCCCTCGTCGACCAATAGACGAGGTGAGACCCAAAACGAAACCTTTTAGGACATTTTCAGCTGCGTACTAAACATTCATTCACACAAAGAGCTGCGATAATTCCGATGCACTGTTAAAAAGAGGAAACGCGAGTAATACCACGGTACGTACACGGGGGACTCGGACGTACGCAACTTGACATACGGGTCATTTTAAACATTCGGTTCCGATAAAGGTTAATTAGCCTGACGGCGATTACAAACTGACGTTAGCATGCTAGCTACAGCTAAACGAATATCGCCCTTACCAGTCGGTGCGGCGGAGAGCTAGCGAAATCCTCTTCAGCTACGCCCCAGCGTTAGCAGCACTCTCCGACCGAGTCCTCGAGTCAGGAAAAAAAAGTGAGGATGAGGTTAAAAATGAAACCGGGGAAAACGGAAGAAAGTCGCGGGAGAGCGAATCGAATCGAGCCGACAAACAAGAAACTTCTGGTTCTCGAGCGCCGTTTCTCACAAGTGATGCGCGTTCACTGAAAGGAAGAAAGGAGGAGAATGACGCTTCAGTCCACTCTCGCTCACGCACACACACACACGCGCGCGCGCGCGCGCACACACACACACACACACGCAAGATAGTAGACCGGTGAACGGATGGATGGACAGGCGGAGAAGAGGAGAGGGCTGCCGCTGCCTTCAGGTGCAGCAAGAAATGTGGGAATAATGAAAGATTTACATACAAAAGACACGTGAACATGTTTTGTGCTGTTGTAAAAACGCGACATTGCGTACATAAGTAGAGTCCGACACATTTGGGTTGTCCGTGTGTCCGTTGTAGAGATGATAATAGGTCAGTTATAACAGTTAAGCGAATCAATTTGTTAAAAATAGGGTTTCTTGTCCAGAGGTAACGCTAGATGAGAGGAGCCTAGCTTAATGACGAGGGACGGGAAAACAGCACACCTGACTCTCCGAAGGTAACAACAAGATCAATAATTAACACGTAATATCACGTTTGTCTACTCCGTACAAGTGAAAAACAACAATATCAGTTTACGTGTGTGTCAGACTATTTCTAACAGTTGCGAGGCAACCACAGTGGAGACTGCTGTTACTGGTCCCAGCCAATGGTGTCATTCCCATTATTCTCTAGCATTCAATTGACCAACAAATAATCAAGTATTTGAATAAAATAGTCAGCATATTAATTGGTGATGGTAATACCCATTAGTTGCATTAGTTTGGGACAACACTGGGGGACTTGACAGAGAAAAATGTTAAGGAGGCCATAAAGTTTAAATTCATTGTGATGACATCATCAGGTTCAGCTTCACAAAGCTCCCTCCACAACATAGACTGTATATAAGAAGTGGACGCAGTCATCGTGAGGTCACCTGATTGTTTGTGGACAACAGTTTTGAAGCCTTTAGTTTGGCATCTTGGCCGTCGCCATCTTTGGATTTTTTTGCAACCAGTGAATGGAAGTGACCTATTTGGACTGAGGAGGAGTGACGGCTGGATCTGATGGACATAAGCCTCAAAGTTCAAGGTAACCTTTTCAGCTAAGTGTCAAAGTAATCTTCGTAGTTAATTGCATTGGTAGCGACCTGTCGATCACAAGGAAGCTGCGCCCAAAAGCATTTCCCTGCTTTATTGTCTATTTGACTCTTTATACCTGTTTGTGTAGCAAGCGTTGTGTACGACGGGATTGTTTCACAAGGAGCAAGTTACAAACTCATTTGAGCCAATGTGTTCTGCCTCTGTGTTTATGGACATTATTCTAACCAATACAAATACTGACCTTAATGTGCAAAATGTCCCCTTTAATTGCAAATTTGTTGAGGAACATGTACTAAAGCACACTATCTAGTGGAATATTGTGCTTCCTGGATAGGAGTAGCCTGTAGAACCGTGGAAGACCTGGTTAATTCCAGCTATGACCATAGATACTGGCATACCTAACTGGAATAGAGTGGTTATTAAATAAAAGTAGTTCCTGTTATGTTTGGCAAGTCTAAATCCAACATGAGAGATCCCTTTGTTTTTGTTTGGCTTCGGGATCCACTTTGCCAGTCGTGGGTGTGGCAAGATTAAAACATTAATCCAAAGTAAATTTCAACAGAGGGATAACAAAACAACATTTTTGGAGTCCTGTCAAATGGGCAAACATGGCAACAATTGGCCTTATGTTAATAAAAGGTTGATCCTGATCTGTCATTATATTTGGCTAATTTAATAATGGGTATCACTGCCTTTACAAATGATAGGCTCCTTCCAGAGAACTTGATCACTATAAATGACATTACAACTATTCAAGTAAATTTCTCTCATTTCAGAATCATTAAAACCATTTTTTTATTTTCACAACTTCCAACCTCAGAAATAGGAGGCTGCTCGGAGCCCTTGAAGGCAGCATGCACCACGACAGCGCGCCACGCTGAAATTGAAAGGGGTGAATAGCGAATAGCAGGGGAACTCTGCTTTCTCTCGGCGCAGCCAATCCCCTCTCAGGATGGGGGATTATTCAAATTAAGGATGATGTCACCTCCTGCAAGTCACCCTACTCCCTCACCCGAGTTCTTCCCGGTTGTCTGTTGCCCTCCCTCTTAGGCCCCTGCACCCCCTTTTCTCTTCAAACCCTTTTCTTCCTTTCTCCATGCCCCAGTGCACACACACACACACACACACACACACATGCATCAAGTTGTAGGCATTGTCTGCCTTCAATGTGACTGTTGCATCGATTTAAAATCTCTGACGACATTTCAGACCTGTTGATTTTAGTAATTGAAGTTATTTCTAAATGAGGATGTAATCCTGCTATGGATATGCACACACCATTTAAGGTCCTGCACATTTCTTATTTTTTTTTTGTCTTTGTCAAAATTAAAATGTCCTGCAATCTTAACTCCCCATGCAGTTAAACATGTTCACATGCCAGGTCAGTGTGTCACAGAGATCTGGAGAAGCCGGTTATAAAGGGGCGAGCTCGCAGAGCAGCAAACATAGAGTGCAGTTGCGTGTTTTCTTCTCAGTCCCAGACGGGCGTTTGTTTCATGGTTTCCAAGCTTTTTGTTTCTGTGTGCTCCTCACCAGAACAGGCTTTTTTTTTTTTTTTTTTTTGGGAAATCAGAGACAGTCTGGGTGGGCATGCCGCCTGTCTGCCTGTCTGTCTGCCGCGCTGCTGCTCAGCTCCCAGCAGCCGCCTGCCCTCGTCTACATGAGCCAGCCTTTTGTGTGCTCGTCTGTTGTGGATGGGCTTCTTTTCATGTCGAGCCTGTGGTGCTCTCTTCTCTCTCTCCAAGTGCTGGAGAGAGGGAGGCGGGGGGAACATTTGTTTGAGCTCTGGGTGGAAATGTGTGGCACAAAAACCAAATAGATACACCTGATTGCATGAAAAAAACATGTGATCCGTTGGTCTTTTATCCGTCTCTGTCAGGTTTCCAGGGGAAGTTTTCTTCTCTGATCAGTGATGAACAGCTCCTCGCTGTCTGCTGTTCAGCGATGCCACTTTTTCCTCGCTGTTGAAGGTCAAGTTGCACCCACAGGAAAACGGCACCCTAACTGCGAGAACACGTGAGGGTGCAGTGTGCATGCGAGTGAAAGGAAAGGAGACCGGGAAGAAGGTGGAAACTCCGGGGAGGTTTTCGATGCCTGTTGGCTCGACGCTGATGGACGTATTGGCATGGTCAGCCAGCCGCAACAAAGAGAGGAAGGTGGGGTTTTTGTTTTTTTCCTCCACTCAGGCGGTGGTGTGCGGCAGCGGAGACAGGAAGGGGCAGGGCTGTGTACCCCGCTGCACAGTTCCCGTGTTATTTATCTCATTGTTTTTTTTTCCCCCAGCTGGGGCATCCACAACACAAAAGGGGGGCTGGCGCACTGTCAAGCCTCCCAAAAACCTGGCCCCCAGTCAGGGCTCCGCTTCCTTAGACAAGCTCTTACACAACACGTTAGTTATTTAAGCAGATACAGGCACGCTCTCACCGCGCTTCATGTGTTCCAGCGTGTACAGTCGGACTGCACAGGGAGTCTCCTGCTCATCGAGAAAGCAGCCAGACACACCCACCACACACCACAGACACGGTCGCCATCTTTGTTTTGTTTTTTTCTTATTAGTGTTAAAAGCCCTCTTTAAACCTGGGATATTAGCACTCTAATTGTCCAAGTGTGACTGAAAACACATGCAGGTATAAATGGGGCCGTGTGAATGAATGCCAGGCAGCACCCGTGGGTGCAGCTGCTGCTCCCCGAGCACGCCGTGTACGCCCTACAGAGAGAGCAGCGTGCCAGCAGAGCACATCATTAACATGCAGCACGGGCGACACGTGAAGGAGAGCGACACACATGTATCACGTTAGAATATGAGGACGATTAAATTTAAATCTGGGGATGGGAGAGCAGCTGCCCCCTTTTTCCTCTGTGGGACTGTTTAACCCCTTTACCCTAAAGGCCGGCCACTTCCTGTCAGTCTGACTCTATAAGTGCTCCGTCTCAACCCCGTCAGCATCCTTGAGTAAATAATGCATGCATGTACTGAGGGGTATTGGACAGCCATCCTCTGCACCAAGAGGAGTGAGCGTGCACGTATCTGCCCGACTATCTGGCCGTCACATATCCTCGTCTTGGTCCATTTGAGTTCTCTGGCCGGTACATCCGGAGCCCCGTCCGTTTACCTTAAGATGCAGACTGTGGTAATGGCACACTTGAAGGTTAAGCACTTAACTTGTTCTGTCAGTGTTATTTATCTTTAATGAAGGCAACAAACCGCTCCCTTTCATAATGTTTCCCCCCCCTCTCCTCCTCTTTCTTAAGTAGCTGCGTTTCAGCTTCCTGTATTTCCCTTCATTGGCTCTGGGTTGTATTGATTGGATGGTTGGCTGGTGGCTGCAGACGGAGCATGCTCTCTCCCTCTAGTGGTGCCAGACGACCACAACACACTTAATATTCCATCCCAGCACACACCCGGCCACGTGTGTGGTTCAACAAGACTGTCCAGCCCCCAAAATCTGTGAATCCTGATGGTTGTGGGTTTAGTGTTCTGGATAAAACAACCCGTGGAATCGTGGGTTAGTGTTCGTGGTAATGGGTCATTAATAAAAGCAGTTTTACACGAGTTAAGAAAAGTGGAAATCAATTTCATGATCGTTCTCTCAATAAGACTGTTGCATGTACTCTTTAACATTGTCGATAATTAACATTGCATCAAGAATTTATGGCAGCGTATTTTTCACATGATTGATATGCTCCATGCATCTCTTCTGGGAGCAGGATAGAAATAAAAAATAGAAATAATAAATAACAGTTGATGTATTTTTTCTATTTTTTGTATTTTTATGTATAATTTAATGTTTCGTTTCATAGCTTCGTCTTGTTTATGGCTCTCGAAAGCCAAATACAGAAAGTTGAAGAAAAATAAGAATTTAAGCAGCTGATGGGACAGAAAACATTTCAGAGTCGTTTATTTAACCGACATGTACGTTCATTCAGAAGGCAGCGGCGTCTTCACAGAAAAGATTCAGTACAAATGAGGGTAAAAACCTGTACAAATTCCTCCTATAAAGAAACGATCAGATCCTCTGAGAGAGGTAAATAATACTTATGAAAGCATACAAAATATAAGGAAATGAATGCAAAGTAACCATTCAAGTGGCATTAAAGAACCTTCCCTAAGTGTCAAGCCAACAGAACATATTACATATACAATGCTTTGCTCCCCTGTGCATTTAAATCAAATGAAATCAGTTGTCTTCATTTAGTGCAAAAAAGTACATAAATAAACAGTCATTAAAATGACACTTGTAAACAATATTCATTCATTTAAGTTGGCATGTCAGTGAACAATAAAAAAAAAAAAGGTCCCCTTTAGTCCTGTGTGCCTTTTATGTGCCTCCAAGCGGCATGCTGGAACGACATCACCGCTTCAGTACGTTTCTATATTAAGATATTCTGAATATTCATTTACCTTCTAACAGGGTGAAGGAACAAGCTGCTGGTCTGCAGAAATGCCCGGCTTCTTCACACATAATAAAAACCAGAGCCATCACCCTTGAACATGGCTTCAGGCTCTGAGGTGCCGGCATACTGCCCAACAAAGATGTGGTCATTAACATAAAATAGGCACCTCACCTTACCTTTCCATAAAAATGTGGGGGGTTTTTTCGGGAAAGAAATGCACGAAAAACGTCACATAATAAAACATCTAATCTGCAGTGAGTGAACTCCAGTAAGCTTTCAGCAAATTTACCACTCCTGGTCAGTCGCACCCCTTTTCTGCCAAAAACAGACCAGATCAAGTAGCTTAGCAGAGTAGCAGGAACCGCCGTCTCTGCAGCGTCTGACCTCAGTGGGATCAAGTATTAAAATATTAAAAACTAGCTCATCGGCTCAAATGGACGAGACAAAGAAGAATCAGGAACGTGCTGTTTGTATCGTTTTACCTTAAATGTGAATAATGTGACAATGATTAATATTCAGCATAATATGGAGGTTTTATACAGTTTAGCTTAAATCTCTTTTCTCAGCTAGTTACTGCTCTCCGCCTTTATGGACCATGGAGCCATTGCAAACGTCCCAAATTAGTCCAATTTCCTGCTACGTGGATGACACCAGCTGACAGGATGTAAACATTGACCCAAGCTGTTGCCTAACAAGGCTGCTGAGCTGCACTATAAAGCATGGTGACGATGAATCCTGAACTTTACTGTGCAGCCTTGCACGGAGCACTTTAACCCAAACGGCGAGGAGGCTCTGCCTCGCAGTGCATCAGCGCTCTCTACAAGCAGAAGCAGTTCATACATATTGATGACTTGACTGGTAAGGCTGCAGGACTCGTCATTCCTCGCGGAGGCATCGTCGCCCTCCAGCCAGAGGATGTGAACAAAGAAGAAGAAGACGGGAGCGGAGGAGCAGCCTCGACTAACGTGCATCATTTTTGTGTGTCCATTCTAGCTCTGCTAGGAGGATTCAGAGGATGGAGACATATTTACATAATCAAGAAGCAAAATAAAAAAAAGTTCTGTAACCCAGGTATGTGGACACTAAAATCATTTGAGTGTAAACGTGCATCCCTTTTACTCAGCGGACCATGTGTCCTGTCTGTAGCAATGAACTGGTCAAAGCCCTGCAAACTGACACTTCAGACAGACCCAATACATTATTCATACAGCACAAAAGCCCAAGCAGGTAATTGGGCTTACGGTGCGTTCAGGCGTTCCAGTACAAATCTAAATGCAAAAATTCAAACACGGACCAAAGAGGACAGCGTGGTCCAAGGTCAGTCTGTCCACTGCCGAGGCATTTATCGTCCCAGCTGGGGATTTAAAAAAAAAGAAACAAAGGAGTGCCTTTGCAGAGAGCTAGAGTGGAAATACAGTGCTTTAAAACGAGAGAGAAAAAATCCATTGCCCTAATGCCCTTCAACACAATCATAGACCCAATCCCAATGCCCCCCGAAGACTTAAACCTTGAACCTTCAGGGACTTAACCGATGTCACCCGGTAAATGGTTGAGTGAGGCTGCAAGGGCTTAAAAAAAAAAAATATATATATATATATATTAATATGAATGCATGTCTTGTAAAGTACATTTGTGGGGTTTAAGGGTTTTTTAACTGCCTGATGTGCTTGCATTCTACTGAATTCATAGGCGTTTTTTTTTACGTAACATGTTAAATCCTTAATGTGTGTGTGTGTATATTTAATCTGAATGGCTGAACACCCTTGGTGCCTCTTGGGTTACTTTTGCTTACAACGCTGTGAATTGTGGGTAATCGGAATACGAGAGCCCTCAAGCAGTTGACAGTCGACCTCACGGGAGCGTGCCTCGTTGGCATTGGGCCATACGCCGCTTACTTCCTCTGTGCATCCTCCTCTTCCTCACCACTCACAGCAGCAGAGGAAGGAGCATGACGGGCCCTCGGGCCCACGGAACTTGCCGGAGCTCGGCGTGTCCGTGCACTCTGCGATGAAGGCGTGCAGATGGTTGACCCGGACCTGCTCCTGAGTCTGAGCCTGTAGGAGGACAAACAACAAGCTGAAAAGTGTCTGCATGCAGTTACACCTGCGAGTCAACGTGCAACGAGAGCGTCGCCGGGGGTTACCATGATGGTGTCGTATGCTCCGGTGATGAGCGCGATGAAGAGGGACAGCACCATGTAGATGAAGAGCGAGATGAAGGAGTAAAAGTAGACCTGGCTGAAGATCCACACCAGCGTGCTGCTCTTCTCCATCTCGGCGAAGGTGTCGAACATGTCGTCCCCGTTGATCAGAGAGAACAGGCACTGGGACACCATGGACAGCGAGCGAAACTGGACACGGGCAACACAACACACCATGTGTCATCAAGGCCAGTTATTATAATGCAATATTTAAATGGAGAAGTAAGACACCGGTGAGAGGGCGACGTTCTGGAAATGCACTTCTTCTTATAATTGCCAATGTTAGAAGATCAATATCACTTTGGTATAAATACGAGTAGTGCAGAGGTCTAAAGCCCCCTAGGCCTTGAGTGACACAGTGGAGGGACCCCCTATTACATATTTAAAATTGTATTCCTTATTAAACTGGGCCAATTATAATGTGTAGTGCAGCTTATAGTGTCTTATATACAAGTACTTCATAATGACGTATGTATACAATGTAAGTCAATGAAATAATATTTGTTGACAGATTCTCATATGTATAGAACATATATTTCTACATCACAATTTCACAAGATAATATTAAACAAACAGGAAGATTTATATTTGCTTATTATAGGTTGTATTCGTGTTAATCTGTATTTTTGGACATATTTAAATTTTTGAAAGAAGAAAAGTTTGGGATCAATTTGAGGGACCCCCTGCAGTAACTCTGCAGACCCCTCGGGGTCACAGACCCCCTGTTGAAGATCTCAGATTTAGTGGTCTTGGTTCCAGGAGGAAGTGATGATTTCCCATCAATTTGAGGTATGAAGTTCAGTTAAAAAGGTCATTCAGGAGACGACTCGACCTTTAAAAAGAATTACCCTGATGATGTCATCCAGCTGCTTTATTTAAACATCAGTCTCTCATTAGTCACCTGACTTTATGAAAGCGCAATAATAAATGACTGGAGGACGTCTTTAATTTGTAGAAATGCTGCTAATTTTAGCACGATTCTTCATGAATGCATGTTTTGCATCTGTGTCATTTTATTGGTCGCTATTTCTCGGGTTGTTTGCTGATTCTCCGTCTGCCTGAAAACACTGAGCAAAAACAATCCGTCTGCATCGCGTTGCTATGATTCATATTTAATAAATGTCAATTTCTTTCATTAATTATACACAGCTGCAAGGATGATATGCTGGAGGGCATTTTATGATAATTGGGCTGTTGTGACTCATGCTTGCTCCTACCTTGGTGTGATAGGGCCCCAGCACAATCCAGCCACAGAAGCAGTACCCCATGTAAATGGCAGCGGCGCAGCAACAGAAGCGGATAACGTTTGGAAAAGCAGCTCTTAGAGTCACGATCAGGATCTGTGAGACAAGGAGGGGGAATAGATTTAACCTGCGATGCGGAAACACAAGAAGGAAAAATAAGAATGTGTGTGCGTTTCACCTACGTTGTATTTCTGGAAGAAGCTGAGGTAGCGGATGACTCCCACCCACACCAGCAGGGTGGAGGTTCCCAGCAGGATCCCACACATGTCGTACGATGACAGATTCTGCATCACAACGGCGGCGGCGGCGTTAATCACAAGAAACCGCTGTATCCGAGACAGTTTACCGACACGCGCCACCTTACCTTGGACTCGATCCCGACCTTGATGAAGCTGCCGATGATGGTGAACATGTCGCTGACGATGAGCAGGAGGTACCAGCCGTTGATGAACTCCAGCCGGTCTCCCCAGCTCACGCTGCGCCCAAGGCTGCGCTTGAAGAACTGCACGTACTCCTGGTTGGAGAGGCGGTTTGTTAAAAGCGACATATTAGGTTTACAACAAAAACATCCTGGTTGGGCTGAAAGTAAGTACGTAAAGAAATTCTAATAAGTACGGAAAACGTCACCAGGGTAACTTCACAATGACTCTTTGGGACTCGAACACGGGTCTCCAGGTTGACAGTCATTTTTTTCTGTCTGGCTTTTTGTACTGCCTTGCTAGCCCATTCATGCTTATAGGTTTACGCTGCAGTCAGGACAGACTATAAGGCGTGGAAAATGTCAAACGGTCTAAAAAGGTGCACTTCATAATGCTTTATTTGTCTATGGTTGTCTGTATGCTGCCTGCTTGTTTCCCGTCTTGTGTTTTGTTCTTAATGTTGTTTCCTATGTGTTGAACACCAACCTGCCAATGGGACTAGAGATGTAAAGTAGCCACCTGGCTATGATCTCATGTATTCATGTGTAAATGTACATTAATATGTATTGTCCCATTTAAAAAAAAAAAATAAACCTACAAAATCTACAAATCGTCAAAACCGAGGACAAGCAGGACGACATTTATATTTTGATGACATGAGCACATACGTGTTGCAGGATGATGCCGCGGAGGATGGAGCGCCCACACAGCAGCAGAGACAGCAGGCAGACCAACGCCACCAGCACGTCGAAGAACTCCCGGAGGTAGGTATCCGCTGCAGGAAGAGCGGCCGGTTGAGGGGGATCAAATGGCAAATGAGAAAACGTCGGATCATTAAGTGGCAGATGAGGAGTTAACTCACCGTGTCCGGACACGTTGGGGTCTCGACACTCCTTTATGGAGGCCTTGTTCAGCAGGTTGATCTTTACTTTGCCGCTGTGCGCCCTGTTGTCCATGACGACCTGATCACAGCAAGAACCAGAGTAAATATGCAGCCTCTAGGCAGGGAAACGCTTTTTATCTAAACTCTCAGGGCGTTTATTTTAATAGAAATAAGAAATAAGGGAAAGCTCACCGTGATGGCAAAGGTGTAGCAGTCGGGGATTTCATTGTTTATAATGGTCTGAATGTTGATGGCCTTCAGCTGGAAGTCGATCGTCACATTGATCAGCCTGGACACAAACGCAGGACAAACGGAATTCAATGAGGAAAAATCACACTTTGGATTTTTCCATTCCCAATGCTAAAAGAGCAAACATATCATCTGACTTGTCAAACTTGAGAGTGAAATTCTTGTAGTCACTATTTCCTGGAGATGAAGCGTAGGTCAGTGGATTCAGGCCAATGCACTCTGGAACGAAGAAAATAATCAGGAAAATAGCATTAGAGGAAGTTAATGTGTAATTTTCCCCTCATCACATGAAGCCCTAACCACACTTCCTCACAGCATGTAAAAGCAGAATCGTCCCTTTGGAGATTTTGGTTCGCCACTATATTTATCACGTGTTGTCAAAGCGCGACTCTGCCAAATCAGCAGCTGGATCCAAATAATTCCTTTCCCAAGGCGGTGCCTAACGCGTTGCTACTAAAGTATATGGAAAAAGCTATTTCAAGCTTTTGAAAGTAGGGCACATTTGCAGGGAACCTCTTAACATGTGTGGAGCAGCAGCACAATGACTCACTGACATGACTCACTGACACAGTATTTTCCTTTAGGGCCAAGGAAATACTGGCGGCTGGTTTTAATGGCGGATTCAGGGGGACAAATTTAACGAACGCCACGGAGAGAAAAGCTGAAAGACAAAATGGTCATCCTACCGGCGTCGACACGGGGATCGATGTCGAAGGTGTCGTTGAGGGGGTCGATGGTGCCCCTCCTGTAGTAGCGCTGGCAGAGGGAGAGCGCACTGTCGTTGACGCCGGTGCCCAACACGTACGCATACCGCCCCAGTGAGATCTGAGGCAGAGCCAGGTACTGAAGGGGGCAGAGAGGCAGAAACAAACACACTGTCATTCTCTGTCTCTGTCATTTCATTCAGTTTAAATGGGTCCAACATTTTGGTTTACAACCCGAAAATAACGACTTTGCCGTTGGTCTCAGCTGTATTTTGTGTTAAGTGTTAGTTAGCAAACGTTAGCACGCTAAACTAATATGGCGAACATGGTAAACGGGATGCACTGCCTAAACTAAAGTTCTTCTAAGCTGCAACTTTAACATGGCAAACGTGAGGCAACAGCAGGAGGAATGGGAGATCGCTAACACACTAACTTCATCACCTTAATCCCATCATCATTTTAGTCATCAACTGCACCGCTGGTAGACATACGGTGTGAAAATAATCCTGTGTCGTGCTGAAATCTGATGTTTTTAGCTAGCTAGGGGATTTTGCTCGCTGGGTTCCATATGTTCCATATGGTTTTACCCTGCGGTGGGCGTGGCTTTCAAGCTATGAAGCGTTATGCTGTTTCTCTATAGGTGCTAAACACCAACCTGTTAGCATTGTCATTTAGAGCGTGTTAGCATGCAGACACTAGCATTTAGCTGCTGTGCATTAATTTCTGCCACACAGAGCTGCTAGCATGGCTAGTACTGGAGATTCAGCAGGTCACGTTTGCATTCACGGACTGTTCGGGGTTGAGTTATGCAGTTCAAATAAAATACGTTGCTGGTGGAAATGATATCTCAAAACTATCTGCATGGCTAGATATTCCTGGAGATCATAGAATCATTTTTGGGGGATTTTTGTAATTTGGGTGAACTGGCCCTTTAAGGCAGCTGTACACACTGAAATGACTCCCTGGCTACCTGCTCTACGGCGAAATGGATGCGGCTGTACAGCTCCTTCTGCGTGTGGACGGCCTGAGGAGCGCCGCCATGGTAACCCATCAGGAAAAGATGTTTGAAAACATCTGTGCTCTCCTCTTTGAATGTCACCACCATCTGGTTGCTGAGTCCAAAGAGCACCAACTAGGAGGCAGGGACAGACACAAACAGGCTTTAACGACCAGGCAACCACAGATGACGCTATCTGAAGTAATGAAATCATAAAGCTGCAGCCACCTGCACGGTCACGATGATGATTTTGAGGAGCTGCAGGCCCAGTTTGAAAGGCTTGCGTCCCTTAGCGTGATACTTGTCACAAGGGCTCATGAAGAAGTACTTGAGCTTCCTCCTCAAGGCCTCCTCCTCCTCTTCCTCCTGCCTCCGAGGGGCCTCGGAGCCCACCAGAGCAGTGGGGCGAGGGCTCCCATAGCCGGTCACGGAGGAGAGAAGCCTGTCCTTCTCTGGGAAACACAAAGAAAACCATGGTCTCAGACAGGCGATTCGCTGGAAAGGTCAGCATTAAAAGGTTGTTGTGATTTGCATTAGTTGTTTTTTTATGACGTTGTTGCCTATTATACCCTTAACAAAGGAGAGGCACTCCAGAGTTCTAGTATAATACTTGGGAGACTCACAAGAGACAAAATTGAAGCAGAAAAGGGCGATGTCATGAAATTTAGTCGCTAGTATGACTAAAAATAAAATTAAAACACTTAATATAAAGCAACTAGATAGCATCTCTTCATACAGACCTGCAAAAGTTGTTTGTATTATGGATTGATTGAAAAATAGAACAATCTATTTGCAACTATCTCTTTTCTCAAGCCAATTCTCTGTGCAGAGCCAAAGTTGCAGATTAACTAACGGATGGATGTCACAATGTCATTGGTTGAAGCTAGATGATGTAAGCAGGCGTCATAATAAATGCACAATTTGACCTGGAATGTGACCTAAAAGCAAACATGTACATTATTTTCTGCTTCCAATTTGTCAAATTTGATAATTTGCTGCTTTTTCTTATCTTACATTGTAGTAAATTGAATATCTTGGGCTGTTGGTACATTGATGACCTCACCGTGGATCTGTCATCTATTCACCCACTTCTTTAAAATGTTTTCAAGCACAATCATAAATATTTCCCCAAACGATTTCCCTCCAGAGCCTCAACCCAATATGTAAATGTATAAAAAAAAAACAGGTGAGGTGCACCTTTAAGTTTTGCCTCACCTGTCTCTGTAAATCATTAATTCAAAGTGGCACGAGCGCGCTGCTTTACCTGACGTCACCACTAAAACGGGGTACAGCAGGAGGAACTATTTAACCCCGGTTTTGAGCATGCCCTTCATCAGAATGAGCATCCGCAGCAGTAGATACATGAGGAGCAACCACGAAGCGGGGAACCGCGAGCCATGACGCCGGACAGACCCAGGAGGAGCTCCGTAAACAAACCTGTGGCGGTGTCTTCGATGTGACTGGAAGACGCCATGCTGGCGGCGAGGATCAGGCGGGGAGGACGGAGGAGGACACGGCCGACGCGGACACCGAGGACTGGAGTGATTTCATGGCGGGTTTCATCGCGCTTTCATAAAGGATGCTCGCTGTCGCAGTGGACGACACGGAGGTAAACAAGAGCGCAGCTTCCTGGGAGCCACGTGACTCCATCACGTGACCGAGGTCCTACTTCCTGCTGCTGTTACTATCAACACTGCTGACGGTAAACATTCTGCTCATTCATTCACGCGTTATATCGACTCAACTGTTCAATATCAATAATCTACATGTGAACTTATTTTACCATGTTTACTTTTTAATTATTTATTAAAATAACGCTCACATTTACTGCTGCAACACTGATCTTATCTTAAATATAATATACAAATATTATTTAATATCCAGGGTTAGAACCGACATTAAATGAATATAGGTTATATGATAAATTAAGTTATTGTTTGAGTTATGGAGAAAGGGTTGGATCTATTTCAAGTTCGAGTTGTATTTGTTTATTGATTATGAATATTGTTTATAAAATATTTTGACAGTTTGCTATTTGTTTTTTTTACTTATTTATATGATTGAAATAAACACAAATAAAGTGAAAGTAAATGGTTTTCACCATCCACTCATATTTATCAACACAATTCCCCATTACTAGATGTCTGCATGAAAGTAATTATTTTTTTGACCAGCCATTATCATGGCACCGCCCTAAGCAACAAAGACTTTTGAACCGCAGCCCTGATGTGTTCACTCTGTTCACTCCTGTCAAAGTCTCCAGGCACGTCATCACAAGTGCATGTGGTTATGAGTCACAGTGACACATTTCTACTGTTATTACAGTTTTATTCTCATGGTCATCAGACAAATCAACAATAACAAGCAGAAAGCATTAGGAGCAGGGCCGTAGCCACGCAACACTGGAAAACACAACTAAGCAGATTTCACAAAATGTCACTGTATATCTTTCTCTTTTGGGGGGGGGGGGCAGACAGGAAAGTGAGAGAAGAGAGAGAGAGGGTGGGATGTCATGCAACAAAATCACCCAACTGCAATCAGACAAGACCCTCATGTATTTTTATACCAGAAACCAAAAAGTTCTGCATTTCATTAAAGGTGCTTTACACAGAATTGGGAGCATTTCTAACTCCTCTCCCAACTCTAAACATGGTGACAGCTGAGCCAGTTGCTTGCAGCTAACGGCACTAAAAGTGCAAACTATGGCAAACGTGCTGGTTAGCTGCTGCGCCTCTGTCACGATGCCATCGGTCAGGATGGCGTTATCATCTGTAACAGCAAAGCGAGAGCTGTGCAGAGTGGCGGCCGCGAGCTAGGCAGTGGAGCTCGTTCATAGGCAGTCAAAGCACACGCGTTCGGTCCAGCTATGTCCACAGATCTAGTAGAACAGTAGTACAGTAGTACAGAGGAAGAGTGACTCAATTCCCTGCTCAGGTAAACATTGCAAATAGTTGTTTGCTGCTATATTAATGCTCACAATCCTTTATATTGCACCTTTAATCATTTGGATTTTTCCTATTTTATTCAGTGTTGACTGTTGGATTATGTTTTCTTTTTACCAACCTGCAGGTCTAAATGGTGTTTCATTGCCTTCATTTTGCTTCCAGGAATAACATTCTGGGGGAGAAATGCTGCAGCCTTTACTCATTTATTATTTAATTGGATGCCAAGTCTAAATATATTAAGAGGCAGCTAATAAATGTGTAAATTGTGTTTTTTTATTTTGGAATATAAGCTCCCCTCCATTGCTAATACCCCCCAAAGTTACACACGTGCAAACACACACTAACTAAAATATCATTTTTAAAAGTTGTGAACAAATGACCTCGGTGTCGTCACTGGCAGCTACGGCCCTGATCGTGAATCTAGTTTACAGAGATGAAACATGCAGCGCGAGTTGAGCTGGAATGAAACACGAAAAGAACAAAAACTTGGGAGAAATTATGTCAAGTCGTTTTTGTAGCACTAAAAAGAGGTGTTGTGAATTAATTACATTTATCTATAAAATCACAGAATTGACGTGTTTATAGGTTGTCTCTTACGAATGACATGTGATGTAAAAATGGGATGCAAAACTGCAAATTAAAGATGATCTTCATTTCACGATTCTGTGCCACGTCATGAGGTGTAACAGGAGTGAGATGATCCACAAAACACAGAGGATTGAACCAACTGGCTGCATGTTTTCTGCTCTGGATGTGGCTCAGTATGGTGCAGTTATCCATCCATCCATCCATAAAGTCCCCCCGGCTCATAAGTTACCACAAAGAAATTCAATGAGGAACAAACACTAGCTTGAACCTGTATTGATTAATAGAACCAACCACTGTCTCCGGTCCACCTTATCTGCCATCCAGAGCCTTGTCCCTGGCTATGACTGACTCGTTGAACTTGATCATTAGCGTGGTGCCTTTGTGCCAGTGGGCAGTGACCTTGGCAGGGAAGCCGCTGTGTGTGAGGACGGCCTCCACGATGCCCGCGGTGAAGGCGGCACAGTTCAAGCTGCTGTTCTCCTTGGGCACGGAGATGTACGCGTTGATAAGTGGCTCCTTTTCTATGATGTAATAAGTCTTGTCATCGTCGTTGGCCTGCTCCAACTTGTCGGCCTCCTTCCCAAACAAAGACTTCCACACATTGACCTAAAATGAAGAAAAGTGTTTAAAAATAATTTGTTCAACTCTCAAACCATCAGTGGCAGTTCCCATTCGCTTACCTTGATGAAGAGCAGCATATTCAGCACTTTGGTCTCCCTCTTCCCGTTCTTCTCCCTCAGCACCAGCACGTCCAGCATGCTGGCTCCCACGCTCTGGCCCATGTCTGCCAGCCGCGTCTGCAGCTCCGACACGGAGTAAACGCGGCTCTGACAGTACTGGACCATCTCAGAGAACAGCAGGGCAAAGGCGCTCACGCTGACCTCGGTCTTGGGTCGGGTAAGGGGTCGCTCCAAGATGTTGGATTTCCCTCGAGTGAACCGCGTGTCCATTTTCTGTTGGGAGGGACCACAAGGCAGAGGTTAGTTACCTTAGCTAACAGGGGAGAACTGGATACAAGTGGTCTTAGTTTTTAAACGAGTTTTTCTGTTGAACATTTGTCATCTAATACATATACGTGTATTTGCACAAATATCTGGGTCCTGATAATTCTGCTCGGGACTACCACCATAAGGACATGATCGTATCTGCTGTGTATTTTTAAACATTAGTTCAACATTGCTGCTCTAGCCAGAATATAACTAAAAGACGGTCAGTGGTGACTTTTGGCTCCCATGTTTAACAATCAACCCCACATCAATCACGTTGAATACGTTTTTGCGGGGTACTAAACTAAAACAGGGCTGTTGTTGCAACAAGCCAGTATCCTGCTTCTTATTACATAAACGTGTTGATTGTTGCAATCCCCGTCTCAATCCCCCAGAAACCCAGGAAAGCATCATCATATTGATTGTTTCGTGCAGTCCAAAAATTAAAACAATAATATAAAGACAGAGAAAGGAAACAACAACAAACAAAACAGAGATTGTTTAGCATATTGCTCGGGGAATCATTGAATTGTTCTTATCAACACTTCTCCCGACAACAAATTCACGAAGGTTTCCGCACAGCAAACACACATTAAACACATTAACGCTATATCACCTATTTACCGATACCTACGTTGAGCTGAACTACCCACTTTGCTTCCACTAAAGCCCAGTTTGAGGCTCTCAAACCGGGCAGACCATAGCGGCAGACAGCCGAGCACCACTAGCCATTTAGCCAAACATGCTAGCTGTCACTTCCTGTTAGGATAAATGCACTCGAGGCCTCCAGCGGCGGAAACATAACGTTACGCGTCAAAACGCAAACACAGACTACATAACTTTAAGTATATGAAAGGTATGTATTCGTAAATAAACGAACCCTGTCGGAGAATAGACGAGTGAGTGTCCAGTTTGTTTGCCTTCTTCTTCCTCCTTTACGTTTGTATGTTCCGTGAGTCGCAGCCAGGACTTAAACTCAACAGCGCCACCTTCTGTACCGGAGCGTCAGACAATAGTTACATTATGATAATATTGTGTCTGTAAAACGGTGACTTAAGTACGTAAGTACACGTGTGTTGAATACAAAAAAAGCAGAAAACCTAAATTATTCTCAAGCTCCACCCATGTCTTACAATGCACATTGTTTTATCTACTCCTACATATACATTCATTTCTTTTATAGTTTTTAAATTCATTTTGTTGTTTATTTGAACGGATGTCCATTGATCAGCCGAAATAAAACTGTAAATGAAAATGTCAGAAAGTATAATAAATACAAACAACACAATGATTTAATACATACGCACAAACCAGTGCACCCACACTGAATGTTTGTCCTCTTTAGAATCCCCAATCATATAAACTGATTGCATTTTTATTAAGCAGGAGCAGTGTTGGTAAACATAGTGCAGAGTACCAAAACTGGAGCTATCTCATACAAAACCCCCAAAGTGTCTCTTATATTAAACCTTAGAGCAAGACAGGCTTCATCCTACTTTGAATGCATCATACTGCAGTGTTTGCTTGATGAGCATCACTGGTGTTTCCTTTCTTGATCACCTGAGTAAGGTAAGACCGAGTAAGATCAAATAAAATATAATAAGATTAAAATAAAACAACAGATAAGGTGAAATAAAATAATATAAGGAAAGATATGATAGGGTAAGACAAGATCCAATGAAATAAGATCCATCCATCCATGTCTACCGCTTATCCTGTATTCAGGGTCGCGGGGGGGCATGTAGAGACAAACAACCATTCACACTCACCTTTTAGAGTCATCAGTCAACCTATCCCCATCCTGCATGTCTTTGGACTGTGGGAGGAAGCCGGAGAACCCGGAGAGAACCCATTTACATGGGGAGAACATGCAAACTCCACACAGAAGGAACCCGGGCCAACCCGGGAATCGAACCCGGGATCCTCTTGCTGTGAGGCAACAGTGCTACCCACTACACCACCGTGCAGCATGAAATCAGATAATGTATCAAATAAACCTAGATACAATAAAATAAGAGTAGATAGAATAATATAAGATACAATAAGATAAGATAAGGTAAGATAGGATAAAGTAAGATAAGATAGAATAAGAAACCAAGTAAGATCAGACAAAATAACTTAAGATAAAATAAAGTAAGATACAATAAAATAATGTAGGATAAAAATTAAGTAAGCTAAAATCAAATAAGATTCCCTTAAATAAGATCAAATATATTATGATAAGTTAAAATAAGATTCAATGAAATAGGAAAAAAATGATACAGAGTAAGATAAGACAAAATAAGATTAGATGGAATAACAAACCTGTATTGATCCCCAATGAGAAAATGTGGCCATTGCAGCAGCACAATGACAGAAATACATGAAGACAGAAGAAACAAAGAAATAACAGGAAGCACATCAGCTAAAATGAGAGTAGAATAAACATAGAAACTACACAAACGTGAGTGGTGCTGTTACAGCGAGGGTGGAGGGAATAACAGCAGCATTCAACATGTCATAGCCATGATTAAGTGGTATTAAGATAATAGAACATAGTGCAAGAGTCAACATTACATCGTACAATATGGCACCTTATGATCAAGTATGGGGTATGAGACACAGTACTACAATATCCCATGGAATGACATAGTGTAATAATATGTAGAAATATGGCAAATCATTAAAAAGAAAATCAAATATATTATGGTGTCATACGTTTTATATGCATTTACTGCACATCTGCCAGTTATTAGTTATTCATTTCATCTAACTAATAAATCTTCTGAACATCAACTTATTCTTCTTGTTCCTCCGTCTTTATATCTTTATTATTACAGATTAGAGTAATTTCAGATTCCTATCTTTGGCCTTCAGGTATTTGCATCCAGGACCTTCCGCAGTGGGTTTTCCAGTCCACCCACAGAGTACATCCACTTCCTGTTCTCTGCTGCAGCCCGATCAGCTTTTTATGGTTTTAACAGTGTGCTGTGCACCTCTATAGGCATCACTGTAAACCTATAAATCAAGTGTGCAGATATGTTTGGGTCACTGACTTCCCAGCACCGGCTCTCCTGGGATTTCCTCCCTTTTGCAGTCCCTTTTGCTCCGTGAGCATGTTTGCAGTGAGAACGTTGCTCATTGCCTCAGAGAGGACTGCCGGCGGACAGGAAGTGAAGAGTTTGACACTTGCTGTTTTTTATTCCCATTTCACAAGCACCGGGGCACATTTAGCATTATGAGAAAAAAAAAACTGAGATTTATTACAGAACTTGTGAACTTCTCAAAAAATGCCCACAGTGCGTGTCGCACGCAGGAAGACCTTGAGCGCTGAGGACAAGCGGCTCTGCAGGGCAGGTGACAGATTCCCACATTGCTCAGTGGGCCACACTGACGGCTGAACGCAGGCGTATCTATAGTGAGTCTACAAGAGTTGCATAACCGCCCACTCACTAGGAACTTGTATAAGTGACGGGGGCAAACAAGGCTGCTGGCATTCCAAGGTGTTCACGCCTCAGGATGGATAAAGGCTGCTGGAAACAGACCGTGGCCCTTGCTGTGGTGTTGGTCGCTGCGTATGTGGAAGGTAAAGACATTGGTTGATGCTCACCAGTCTTGTGTATTGGATGTATGGGAAATACTGGATGTATTGGATGTACTGGATGTACTGGATGTATTGGATGTACTGGATGTACTGGATGTACTGGATGTACTGGATGTGTTGGATGTACTGGATGTACTGGATGTGTTGGATGTACTGGATGTACTGGATGTACTGGATGTACTGGATGTATTGGATGTACTGGATGTACTGGATGTACTGGATGTACTGGATGTGTTGGATGTACTGGATGTATTGGATGGATGTATTGGATGTATTGGATGGATGTACTGGATGTACTGGATGTATTGGATGTACTGGATGTACTGGATGTATTGGATGTACTGGATGTACTGGATGTACTGGATGTACTGGATGTGTTGGATGGATGTACTGGATGTGTTGGATGTACTGGATGTACTGGATGTACTGGATGTACTGGATGTGTTGGATGTACTGGATGTATTGGATGGATGTATTGGATGTATTGGATGGATGTACTGGATGTACTGGATGTATTGGATGTACTGGATGTACTGGATGTATTGGATGTACTGGATGTACTGGATGTACTGGATGTACTGGATGTATTGGATGGATGTACTGGATGTATTGGATGTATTGGATGTATTGGCGACGTATTTGGAGGAAAAGAAACTGTATTGACCCTAGTACTCACGATTGTGAGCCAACTTGGCAAACATTACTCACTCGTTTTCCGAGAACAGCCATAATAATCCGTGTATGAGTTTATATCAACACAAACATAATCTATATGTTCATCAGGGTAATGAGAACCAGCCCTCCTTTCAGCCTGTGCATCCGAGTAAACATGCATCCGCAGAGGTTTTATCACGATAATCAGTTGTTAAATAAGGAACACGTCTACACAAGTCTACACAATCTGAAAAAAGATAGAAATCCATCTGGCGGTTGCCCCTGGGGTGATTTCCGGCTTCAACATCCGTACGGTGCTAAACCGGTTTTATTTATGAAAAAAAAAAAAACAGTTGAACCGGCGTTTGTCCTTATGACACTGGAAACACCAGCGACCTGTGCCGATGGCATCACGGCATTAAATCCAACGTGTCTTGCATTAGTAATAAGTAGCAATAATGATAAGAGATTAACATAATATTGTGTTAAAGGTCCCCTATTATACTGATTTCATCAATTTCACACAGCTGTCAGAGGTCAAACAACACTGTATTTGATATGCATTGCCCCAAACCTATCCGTGGTCCTGAATTTCAGCTGTCTAAAAGCTGCTCAAATGAGCTCTGCTGAGAACAGGCTGTTTTTGTGCCTGCACCTTTAAATGCTAATGAGCTCCCGTCTATTAATGCCTACTTGGAGAGCCACGGAGACGATGCCGCTTATGTGGATGTATCGCTATGTATCGCTATGGCTCGCCTATGTGGCTCGGGTGAAGTTGCTGGTCCCATATGGTTGGGAAAGATCCTTTTACGAGGGTCAGTGTCGAGGCAAAGCCAGCTTTGTACTGACCCTCGTTACTGAAGCAGTCCGATGTGAAGTGGTTAGCACACACATAATGTAATACACAAACCGTAGCCGACACATTGTCATTACAAATGAAACGCAACCACTGTCGCTCCTGTTCTTCTGTAGCTGGGACAGAATATAAGCACGTATGTTGATTTGTACAACCAACAACAGAGCAATCTGAGTGTCAAGCTGTGAGCAACGACATTGTGAAACACCGCTATCTCACCGCAGGACACACCGAACTTCACCTCGGTGATGAACGCCCCCTCCGGCCTATGCAAATGACTCCCTTCGTTACGTAACAACGGGAGTTGAATCTGAACAGCCTATAGGAGCGCCGTTGTACCAGTGGGGGGGCAGCAGAGACCATGCAGGAGTCGCTTGTTTTCCTCATTCTGGGAGTTGACAGGCTCAGGGAGGACCTGTTTATAGGTTTAGAGACCAGAGAAAACCTGTTTTATCATGATATGGGACCTTTAACCCTACTGGAATCTCAAAAGTTATGTTTGGTCATGCAGATGATAATTAGATTAGCACTGTACACTCGGTGGTCTCTTTCAGGATGATTTACATTTTGATCTCTAAATTGTTGCCTTGCAAGCTAATAATAAACATAACTTACAGTTTTAAAGTAGGTGCACGGCACACGTTACAGGTAGAACCACTGGTCCTGTCTTCACACTATCATGAGCACACAAATTAACTTATCTTGAGGCCACAAAATAATTAATACGAGGGAACGAAATAAATTAAACGAGGGAACGAAATAATTAAAACCAGGGAACGAAATAATTTAAACGTGGGAATGAGTTGTATCTTGTGTGCTCAATGTCTTTCTGGGGCTCCGTAGTGATGAGTGTGCAGTACCTTGTTTTCATCGACGTTTTGAAGACGTTTTACTAGGCGATGCGCCACTGGAGCATTTAACGTAGATCTGTAGAAGATAAAAAGTTGGTAGTTGCTTGTACAAGGCCGTTGTAGAATCAATGTTTATGATGCACAGCATGCGTTTGAAGAGTCATGTTAATATGCCAGACGAGCAAAGATTCACCTTTCATGGTTGTTTTAAAGCCTTGAGCGAAAATTGGACTCTCCTTTCCGGCGCAGTCTTCTGTGTTAAAAGGGCGAATGTTTCTCTCAGGAGGGGCTGCTGGGGTAAGTGCGGCACCTAGTGGTTAAAGTCGGTATACTGGTCCGGTACCAAACCGGTTTTAACTGTTTAAACCGGCCCAAGCCTAGTTGCCACTACACCGAGACAGATACGAGAAGTTGAAGGTCATGCAGGATTAAAGAGATGGGTTTTCATCTGTTCCCAGCTTCATCTTCCCGGCACATGAATGACTTCATCAAGGCGGTGAAGCGGGTGGAGGACGGGGACCCCGGCTCGGAGCCGGTAGCCGTGCTGAGGAAGCTGCGCAGGGCAGCCGGCCTCAACGATGCGTTCATTCAGCACTTCCTCGGCGACGCTGACCCCGGCGGTGCTGAAATGGACCCGAGCCTCTCGGTCGGCATCAGCAGGGCCGTGCGTCACAAGGTGACTGAAGATGCCAAAGAGGAAGGCGTGGTTCTGACTACTGATGGCACCACCGTCGCCCTCGCGCCTCTGCTCCTGGGCATCGAGGCTGGTCTCCTCTCCAAGACTGGGGGCCGCGTGCGGGGACTGTACCAGCTCACTCTGGCCAAAGACCTGGACCGCTTTCCTCTGAGCCGGCGTCTGGGGCCCGACGGCTGCTGGGACAGCCTCACCTCTCCTCAAGTCTTCACCCTCCTGGACGACCCCTCTGCGCTCACCACCGCCCAGGTCAACGGGGGCATGGACGGCGTGGTTCTAGGTATGGAGGTCTCTGCCAAAAGCAGGCGTCCTCTGAAGCTCAGCAACCTGCTGACAGAGTACTACTGCCACCAGCTGGACAGCAGGGGGCTGGACGCCGCCCCGCGCCTCATCAGCCGACGTCGCAGGGAGAACTTCCGAGGCCTAGTGGTCTCCCCGCTGCTCGCCAGACAGGTGGTGAAGTCAGCAGAGCTGCAGCGGAGACTGAAGGGGCGTTCAAAGATGGACGCCAGGGGGAAGAAGCAGCTGATGGCCGTGGTGAAAGAGGGGATGAAGGAGTTCGTCCATCAGTTCGTCGGTAAGTGAACCAGATATGAAAACAATTGTGGTCAACTTGAAAATAGTCGATTAAATCGATCCCAAATCTGTTCCAGATTGCCCTCCCATCATCCCTCGCTGTATGTGGGACGCCAAGCCGTACAGAGGGACCCCGACCAACCTGTCTCTCCCTCTCGACTTCATGTTCATCCACCACACCGCCACGCCAAGCCAGCCCTGTCTCACCTTCGAGCAGTGCTCTGCAGACATGCGCTCCATGCAGCGCTTCCACCAGGAGGACCGAGGCTGGGACGACATAGGATACAGGTACGAGCTCTCGCGTCAAATACACTCTGCTTGTGTGAAATGTAGCACCCGACGTACAAAATGTCTCAGACACCTCTTTCCCACCAAAGCTTCGTCGCAGGCTCCGACGGGCACCTCTACCAGGGCCGGGGCTGGCTCTGGCAGGGGGCCCACACCCTCGGACACAACTCCGTGGGCTACGGGGTGGCTTTCATCGGAGACTACATGGCCCGTCTGCCCTCCCAGCAGTCCATGGGGCTGGTGAGGGATCAGCTGGCGTCCTGCGCCGTCGGTGGCGGGAGGCTGGTCGCCAATTTCACCCTGCAGGGCCACAGACAGGTGGTGAGCACTTCCTGTCCCGGCGACACCTTCTTTAACGAGATCAGAGGCTGGGACCACTTCGGGGTACGTACGTAAAACACACAACACGGGTCAGCTGATCTCCGACAGGAAAACGGGTGTAGCCTGCTTCAAATACTTTACCCAACAGGGCGAGGCAGCCCTCTTTATGTCCCGTAATCCTCCTGTTGGACGTGTCGGGACATACCTCTGACTTGAGTTATTAGTACCGGCACTCTGTTCTGTTTCTGCCACGACTAAAGTAATACGCTGCTTATACATTGGATGCATGCATCAGTATTAATTATTTAATCTAATTATGTCATATCTAATAAATAAATCAGTCACGAGTGGCATTTTACTGATACTTTCAGAATATTTTGTTGATTATACTGTGCTGTACTTCGATTGGTTTGTTGATGTTTTGTTACTTTCATCTGAATATGTCTTCCATCACTGTTTCACGTATCTTATTTCATGTTTCCTCCCTTTTAGGAGGTGAAGAAATGAAAACGCTGTGCTTGACAAGCGAAAGAACCATGAATGTTCCAAAACTCAACACAATAAAAATGTGCCTGTTGAACAAAATCTTGTATGATTATTACTGTTAAAAGCAGTACATTTATTCGTACTGTACTTCTGAGGTATTTGTACTTTACTTATTTCCATTATAAGCTTCTTTATACTTCAACTCACTACAATTCAGTAAATACTTTACTTTTTTACTACATTGATTTGAGAGTGTAGGTTGCATTGCAGAATAAGATTTTATAACAATATAAATAAAATAGTTCCATTTCAGCCAGCTTTTAAATGCTTAACAATGAGTGAAAATAACATGACATTTATATAGTGTTTATTTTGATCAGTAATAATACCGTTTATACCACAATATAACAAATGTATGCAAAAGCACATATGAAATAAAGAAACTGATGATGTGATGTTCAAACTGATGGATGGGGACAGGATGCAGCTGCTTGGTGCCCTATATTTTAACAGTCTGAGATTGTTATTATTACTATTATTAGATTATATGTTAACAGGCTACTTTATTGATCTCGTGGGGAAATTAACTAGTGATTAAAATGAGCTCCACCTCCACCAGCTGTATCATTAGTGATACTTACACATTGACACCTCAATAATTAAAATCTAATGATTTGTAACACATTATCCTGTAATGGTACTTTTACATTGAGAAGCCTATATTTACCTCTAAAACCCGTTTGTACTTTAACTTCAGTCAAAGTTTGCAGTGCAGGACATTTAGTTAGTATTTTCTTGTATTACTACTTTTTACAAGTTGTCTTTGATGATAACACAGTTCCAGCTCAGGCCGATAGAGGGCGCCTGACGATCAAGGAATAACCAGGAGGGGGTAAAAAGGCGTTTATTGATTTTCCAACATTTAGGAAATGTCTTAGAAAAACGGATGTGTGTAAGACATTTCCTCACCTCGTATGGAGGGACACACGTTTGAAAACCACGCTGTTAACGGTGGTGGACACGCGGGACAACGTGCCACCACATCGGCACCAGCTGACATGTAGTAGTTTACCTGAGTCCATAAACGATGCCTGCCCTGATAAAGGCCACCGGTGTGACATGTTAACGTCGTCCAGTCTCGCAGTATCTCGCAGAATAAAAAGCGTCGTCGCGATTTTAAAACGCGTTGGGAACAGAAAAAAGCCCGTTACGTACGCCGGCGTCACCTTGTCGGAAACGAGGATAAAAAACTTATCCAACTTGGAAGAAAAAAAAAAAAAAAAAAAAAAAAAAACTCTTCCCGTGTCCCTCCCCGTCGACGTTACGCACGCAGCCGTGGCGTGCCCGCGAGCCAAATAACATGGAGTCCAACGTCTGGCATCTTCGAGGGATCCACGCGAAAACCTGAGCAGCGATTTTTTTTAATTTGTCCCCCTCCAAGACGGCAAGTTCGGTCCGCGCGAGATCAGTCGGAGGCTCCGCGAGCATCGTCTCGGGGCGTGAAAGCGTCGGCTGCGTCCTCCAAACTATGGCGAACGGTGCTTAAAAAAGCGGGACAGCCTCTCCGCCGCGGACCGCACACACCAGGCCGATCTCAGTGAGTATTTGCACTTGAGACAACTGCAGCTTCTGGGCGTTTCGTGCTCCGGGAGGGACGCCGCACGGATGCCTTGTTGTTGTAGTCACCTGACAGCGACCGGGGGATCGATACCGGCCGCGTCCTCTGAAGCAACAGAGAGCAACCCGTGGGACACCTTGATGCACCCGGGCATTTTCCTGCTCCTTCAGAGGGGCAGCGGGAGAGGACACGGGCCTGGGCAGAAAGGCCACTTCTTTACGTAACCATCTGGGCGCCCTGTTTCATCCTCTAACACCAGACGTGTTGGGGAAATAGGCCAGACAGTCCTGCAGCTGGCAAAAAATAAAATACAGCCACACACACACACACACACACACACACACATGACTGAGCCTGCAGATCTGACACTTCCATATAGTCTCACGTGCTTCCTAACGTGTTTGTATGTATGTTATTACAGGAAGGAGAGTGAGGATAAAGAGGGAGGGGACTTTTATTTTATACTTTTGATTTTGTTTCCAGAAGAAGAGGAGGCTGCACAATGTAGGAGGGCTGGTCACCAGTGGGACTCCATACTGCTCTCTGGGGGGGAACCATGGAGCCAGAAGGGCGACCCCTAACCCCAGGGACCAGCTATGGGCCCCCACCCTTCGCCTCAGCACAAAGCCCCGTCGCCCCCGCCTCCCTCAACTGCACCTTACAGGTAAGACGTCGCCAAACTCGCCATCGCTTCGCTGCCCCCACCGCAACATCTGACCACAGGGTTTGTTATTGTCCCCCCAGTCCTCGCGTTCTCTGAATGTGCGGGATGGCCCGATGTCAGCCAAGCGCTCGAGGGCGAGCGCCGGAGATGAGGGGCCCGAGCAGACTGAAGGCCCTCAGCCCAGTGGCGACCCGGGGAGGAGCGCACAGAGGAGATTCAAGTCCTCAGCCTTTCCTTCCTCCCTAAGCTGGGACTCTGACTCTGAGAAAGAAACACCAGATGGTAACACATGTTCATATCTGTCGGATATAAACAAATATACACACTACTCACAAAAAGGTAGCCATGTTTGGCTTTCAGGTGGAATTTATGGAAAATGTAAAGAGTTCACGCTACAGTGATTGTATAATGAAAGTAGGGCATTTAAGTAGAAGCATGGTGATTTCCTCATCTCAAATAACTTATTGAAACAAAAGCCCGCAACAGTGGTGGTTTACCACAACATCAATAACTTGTCATGTGACTAAATGACGTCCACGCCTTTCTGGGACTCTTCCAGTCTCTCTGTGTCTCTGTAGCAACCTGCTGATGACACTCTGTGACTCTCTAAGCTCAGTGGCCACTTCCCTCTGACAACATCCTGTTTGAAGTCTCGCAATGCTGAGGTGCTGTTCACTTGTTTGGTGTCGTCTTGGTCTCGTGATGTCAACATGTGAACAGCATGATGACGAGGACTGTTGAAGTACCGATTCTAATTGAACCAGGACATTGATTGGTCGATTCAAGGATCAAACAGCTCCGTTCAGCTCCATGTTAGAGAACAGCAAGTTGTGCAAAAAGTCCTGAAACGTTGACCAGTTGGACATGTGCATTCATACGTTCAGAGAAGGTCAAATTAAGTTCACCTGTAAAGGTCATAGTGCATTTTAGGTTCATCCTGAAATTTCACTTGAAAGCCGAATATCCCTAACTGTTTGGAAGTAGTGTATGTTTTTATTTGTTTTTCACAAAAAAGGATGGCACCAGTATGTTTTAGTGCCATGTTTAAGAGAGTTTTAGCCGGGATAATTCCGACGTGGCGTTGCCATGACGTCCCACGCTGTGAGTCTTTTGACCTGTGGATTGTAACCGTCGAGCTGTGCAGTGATGTTCCTGTGGTTGTGTGTTTGTGTGCCGTCACATGTCAGAGGAGGAGCTGCAGCACTTTTCTAACCCTCACGGTCTGGCCGCTCACAGCCCAGGATCCCCGTCTTCTGGACTCAGGTGAGGAGGAGGTTCAGGAGGAAGGGTGGGGGGCATGATTGATGGATGGTGCTTGCTGATGTAAGCATACGATTTCGTTTACCAGGGGAAAAAAACATTGCAAACAAACACATTTTTATTTTATTTTTTTTTGTATTTTGGGAGCAAATATTATTAAATAGGTTCAAAATATGACCGGTGTTTTTAATTTCAGCTCAACTTTAATGCTTCTTACTAACTCTCAAACTATTTTTTTACTATCCTAACACTATTAGTACTGCTAACGTGTAAATTATATATTTATAAATTCTTGTTTTCAGGCCCATAAATTGTAACGTTACTGCTTTATTTCCCAAGTTGGAGGCCTTTTCTACACCACAAGGGTTGAAATTATGGGGAAGAAACTCTTTTAAGCCAACTCAATAAAAAAACAAATGTCGCATTTAAGTCATCAAATTTAAATATACTGAGTACTACAAATGACAAATTGTCACCACATGTGTTTTTTTCCTGCCAGTTTGCTAAAACCCCAATAGACCTCAGTGTGAGAAAAATGTGAGACTGAAATGGTTTGCAATTTTGGCATTTTTTGGGCAGAGACGCTCGCTTGTCAGAAATGTCCCATAATCCTTCTCCTTTCTGACGCCACCCAGACTTAATAGCGACGAAGACCAGGAACCTGAAAAACTGCAGCCTTTGCCGAGTCGGGGCGACTCGTCTTCCCCTGCGGAGGGGCACGGCGGCGACCGGGAGGAGAGCACAAAGCCAGAAGAGCCAAATACATCTCAGCTTGGCCTGACAGACTGTAAGGACCGTCGGGAAGACGCCAAAATGTGCCTGCACACTGGAGAGCCTCCATTCATAATTCCTCTGTTTTTCTCTTCGCAGTGGCAGACAGCGACGTGTGGAATGTATCTGAGGGTGCTGAGCTGTTTCTGTCCAAGGGAAAACCAAAGGAAGGTTGCCAAATGGAGGAGGAGGGGGAGGAGGAGGAGGAGGCAGGCCATAGTGAGGGAGAGAAGAGGCCCAAGGGAAAAGAAACCACGGAGCTTGAGAGGGATGTGTACACCTTCCCTGGAGACTCAGACCCCGAGAGTCCGCCTCCCGCCCCCTGGGCTCATTGCACATTCATTCAGCGGTGCAGAAAGAAGAGGGTGCTGCTCAGGCCCTTCTCTGGACTCGGCACCTTGAAGCGCAAGCAGCCCGAGGCCGGCGAGCAGCCTGGAGCGAGTCCTCAGAAATCAAAAACCTCTGAGATGGCGCAGCTGAACCTAGGTGGAGGGTACGATTTTGAGGAAAGAGCGCTCCGGAGAGGCAGCGGTGGAGGAACCGGTGAAGTTTGGAGAGACAGGAGAAGAAGAAGAAAGGGGGGAGGGGCCTGGTGAAGAGATCTTCACCTGTGTGGAATGTAGCATTTACTTCAAGAAGCAGGTCCACCTACAGGAGCACATCGTGGAGCACTGCCAGAGCGGCGCGGCGGGAGGCCGGCGTTCAGGAAAGGGCGGCCGTTTCCGGTGCATCGAGTGCGGATGGAGCCTGCCGAGCCGGCTCGCGCTGGCGGACCACCTCAGGAGGCACCAGGAGTCCCGTCTGAAGATCTTGGAGGAGATCGAGAAGCTGAATGAGAACGGGAAGGCGAGAGAGATGGTGAAGCAGCAGGCGAGCTTAGAGCCCACCGTTGGGCAAGATGCGAGCCCCGCCTCGACCCCGGGCAAGATGTCAGACCCAGAAGTGGTCCCGTCGCCGCCTCTCTCCCCAGCCCTGGTTTCGACACCAAATGCAGACCCGGCAGTTCTCCACTCCGATGCAACTCCTCCGAATTCAGTCCGAACGCTAGCTCAGGCCCGGGCGCTCTCCGCCTGCCGCCGCCGCTTCGTCTGCGCCACGTGTAACTTCAGCACAAGAACCTCCCAGGCACTGGCCAACCACGCCAAGACCCACAACAGGAAAAAAGCCAGTGTGCAGGCTGATCCCTCATCCTCTGGTTCGCCATCACATTTGGCGTCCGCTTCCCTGCCTTGTGGCCATTGTGCCTTCCTGACCTCGAGTCCAGCTGTAATGAGGGAACACCAGAGACTTGTTCACCCGGGTCAGGTCTCCCTCAGTGGGCTGCAGTCCGATGAGACCGGCCAGCGCCCGAGGTCCAACACTCGAATTTCAAAACCTTTAGATTCGGACCGTCTCCTTGAGTCTGGGTCCTCGCCTGGCGCAGCACAAGTTGATAGCCAGCAAGACGCCGCCACCTCCGAGGACAGCACAACGCTGGATGGCGCCGCCGCCCGGCCCACCCGCCAGGTGGTCTTCAAGTGCGTTGGGAACAGGAGATTCAGCAGAAGGGGGAAGGCTTGGTCGGACCTGGCCAAGTTTCTGGAGAATGACAAGCTGACCGGGAGTGCAGAAGAAGAGCGGAGTGCAGAGCTGGAGGCCGCAGGTTCCCCACGAGACGCCGGCTCGCCTGCCGGAGGGAAACCGCACACCAGAGCACGATCCAACACAGGTGAGACTCCAAGAGACTCTGATGCTGAGGTCGGGGATTTGTATGAAGTTATTTTTGATCCCTTCACCTGACAGAGTGATCAGATTAATGAAAAAATGTGTTTCCTTTCAAGATGATGAACTTGAGTATAATGTGAGTATTATGAAGAGGAACGGTGTGATTTGCTGTAATAAAACAGAACTATCCTTCCGAGTGCCGAGACATCGTCGAGGTCAAACTATAAATGTTCTTGAACCATTTTAAGGAGTGATTTAGGTCAGACAGACTTCTGAGAGCTTCTCAGAGGAGCCCTACCGGAGCTTTCACCCCAAAACCAGAAGATTCACATGTAGTATTTAAGATAAGCATACTGTGTAAGTTTAAATAGGATTTGTCTGTTTATTCACAATTGATTTTTTCTCTTTCCTTCAGAGGACTGCTCAGCACAGAGTGCTACATTATCGCTCCCTCCTGAGAAGAGTGTGAAGGATGAAGACGAGCTGGAGGCGGAGAAAGACGGAAGGCTTTCCCATTTGAGGAGGAGCAACCGGGTTACCACTGCCCACGTCGAGGACGACGACGAAGATGACGACGACGACATCGATGAGGAACGCGTGCGGCGTTTCCTGTCGGAGGGCTTCTTGGATGAAGACCCAGACGAGCTCGACGAGGACTCGGAGATGCTTAGGAGTGTGGAGAGGAAATGCCCCTACTGCCCCGACCGATTCCACAACGGCATCGGCCTCGCCAATCACGTGAGAGGCCACCTGAACCGAGTGGGCGTCAGCTACAACGTGCGTCACTTCATCTCCCCCGAGGAAGTCAAGGCGATCGAGAAGAAGTTCTCCTATCAGAAGAAGAAGAAGAAAGGTCAGCGGCTTGTTGCATGTATTTCTTCAGTGTAGATATAATATGTCTGTGATATTTACCTTTCGTGACGAGCCTGTTTCGGCCTTTAGATTGTCTTTCCTTTCGTTTGGTTTATGAGCAAACACCTGCAGAAGTAAAGCAGTTCCAGTCATCGAAGTGATTATGGTTCATCCTGTGGGGAACGCGAATGTGCCTGTGAGATTCAAAAGTGATCCGTCCGATATTTGTCGGGACGTTATACACATTTTTACCTCCCGGTGGAGCCAAAGGAAAATCGGATCGCCAATGTCGGTAGGATTCATCCTCAGGGGGCCATGAATGTCCATACATTATTAACGAATACGTGTTGTGATCATTCACTTTGGACAGAAGTGCATCAAAGACTTGACCCAAGGGGCCAAAAGCCGAACGGGGGTGGGGAGGTCGGCAAACGTCCCGCGTGTAAACTTGTCGCCTGTCCTCTCCAACAGTCGCCAACTTCGACCCGGACACGTTCAGCGTCATGCACTGCGAGTTCTGCAGCGCCGGCTTCGACACCCGCGCCGGCCTGTCCAGCCACGCCAGGGCCCACCTCCGCGACTTCGGCATCACCAACTGGGACGTCACCATCTCACCCATCCACATCCTGAGGGAGCTGTTCTCCAGCAGGCCCGATCTCGTGATCCCCACGGCTCCCCCCCGGAGCCCCGGCTCCTCGGAGGAGGAAGAGGAGGAGGATGAGGAGGAGGAAGAGGAAGGGGAGGGTATGATTGAGGTGAAGCTGGAGGGGGGGACCAGTGCTGGCATTTCTGACACGCTGCCCTCAGCGTCTCCTCACCACTGTGAGGAGGAGGAGGAGGGTGGAGAAGGTGAGTCCTCATTATTGATCACCTCAGTTATTGGATGCCGGTGTGTTTGATAGTTGACCTGGCACTTTGAACTTACCTGTGATCCCTGGAGGGGGGGGGGGTGAAGGAGGATGTTGACAAATACCAATAGCAGCGATGTGGTTATAATCTGCCTGGTTGCTTTTGAATTAAAAAAAATAAATACAAAAAAACCGGGAAGTGTCTGACCCGGCTGACACCGCTGTGCAGTGTGGGAAGTGTTTGAATCAGGATGGGGGCTGTCGGGAAAAATGTGTGTGAGAGAGCGAGAGAGAGAGAGAGAGAGAGAGAGTCACCGATGCTCGCGGTTGATGTGGCACTCGGTGCATTCATCCCAACCTCCGCCTCCACTCGATTGGTCACGCCTTAGCCGAGCGGTGCATATGGGGGCAAAATGGCTGCTTCCACCTCTCCGTAGACCCAAACAATAGCGGAGAAAACCGTCTGGCTCCAGCCACCGGGAGTCCGATGCACTGCGGCTGCGGACCGGTGAGTACCGCGCGCCCGTAATATCTTACCCCCCCTCCGCCACCACCGCCCCCCTCCCCCTCCCCGACGCCGCCGCGTGCCCTCGGCTCTCGCGGCGGCGTGGAGCGCCGCGCGCCTCGCGCCGCATCTCCTGTGACATCTCGGCCAGACGTTCAGCCATTAGAAAGTCTTCCTCCTGTGAGAGCATGTAGAGGAGAGGCGCGCAGGTAGCCCGCAACACGCGCACGGCAGGACGCTCACAAAGCGGCTCGTTGTTATTGTTTCGGGTGTTCCCGATCCTTGTTGTGCACGCGCAGATAAATAGTGCTGATTTGTGTGTTTTTTGGGGGGTGGGGGTGCTTTTATGATCTTGTTGCTACAGTTTGTGTGTAGTGGACGTCTGTGTGGTGTTTTATTGTGCTCGTGCGGGATGACGTCCAGTCCTTCCAATGCTGCAGGATCTCTAAAATTACCTCCAGTTGCCCAATCCTCGCCATTTTTACTCAGCTTTGATTTGTGATAGAGGACACGCTGTGCTTTCAAGTGCACGCGTTTGTGCATGTTTTACCCACTAATAATACTATTAATAATAGTAGACGAAGAGCGAGATCGCTCTGGAAACATGGGAACTTTTGTAGGCTAAAGGCTATTACTAAACTTATCCGTATCGAGGAAGTACTTGGAAGTATTTGGGTTGCTCGGTTCACTCCGCCCGGCTGGAATCGGAGTCAAGTTAGCGGCTCGCTACTTTTCTTTATTCCGGTTTGTAGAATAAGCAGCCGGCGCATTTGCGCGCTATTGTCCTCGTTATAATAGACGGTGTTATAACGCTGCGCTCCGAGGTGTCACATCGCTCTTTTACAGTCAGGAGATGAACTGACAAGCGCAGAGCCGCCCACCAGACAAAAAGCATTGTCTGTCTCCGCGTCTCCTCTTGATTTACGCGATTTGTCGCAGAAAATGGCACTTTTTGTCCCCAGGAACGTCTGACTGCGGGGGAAGCATGATGACTGCCATGTTTTGTTTCACACACTAGTGCAGTTACTTTTTCACCCCTCCTCCTGCTCTTCTTTTTCTTGACAGGCGATTCATGAGTTGAATGATTTTTTTTCCACCTCCTGACAGAAGACGTTATGATGCGCTGTTATTACAAGCAGTGATACATTACAGGCTCACAAGAGTAGATTGTCTCTCTCTGCTGTCAGCCTGCGTCTTTTAGGTACAAAGGCGGACTTATTTTAGAAGCGTACGCCTAATTAACGTGTCTCTTCTGCACTTATGTTATCATGTTTTATTATTATTGTCTGTGCTCTGTTTAGGTGAGGAGGAGGACACAGCTGAGGATGAGGAGGAGCGGCAGCTTCCAGCCGTGGACGGTCTGAGAACCGTTCGGACGCAGAAGGACGGGCTGTGCAGCGTGGACTCAGGCCGCCTCTCTCCTGGGGAGGATGCACACTCCGAGGGTGAGGGAGAAAAAATGTGAATGCCACCCCCCCGACAAGGGGATCGGATTAGCTGTCAGTCAGAGGGTGGGGGGGGGGGGGTAAAGCCGTTGAGGACTGGCGACACATCAGAGAGGGTTGTCCCCGGGGGATCCTGAGAGGTAGACAGATGTATTTAGGAGCTAATGAGAGCACCTCTAACACTTGGCTGGCGTTCCTGCAGGCTGGGTGAGAGTGTAGACGGGAAGGGTAAGTGAGGTGACGCGTCCTTCGGGACGCAGTAGGAGCTTTATGTTGCGATAATGATGTTGAACTCTTGTTATTATTTTTCAGTCCACTTGAAGTGCGAGGTGTGCGGCGTTCAGTTCGAGACCAGGCGGGGACTCTCCAGCCACGCCCGCTCTCACTTGCGCCAGCTGGGCATCGGCGTCTCGGAGAGCAGCGGGGCGCCCATCGACCTCCTCTACCAGATCGCCAAGGAGACAGACGGCCCGATAAAGTCGCCTCCTCCGTCTGTTCCCCACAAAGATGAGGCGTTAGAAGACATGGACTTAGACGAGAAGCCCATCCCTCTCTCCCTCCTGGCCAAAGTGGCGGCGGCGGCCTCTTCCTCCTCCACGCCCACGCCTTCACCGGGAGCCTCTCCGGCTCCGCTTCACTCTGGCTCTCCGTCCTCAGTCGTGAGGAAAGCCCCCATTTCCTCCCTGCTGCCCGTGTCCTCCCCTCTGCGCTCCCCGGAGCACAAGGCCGGGGGAATGAAGGGCTTGACCTCTGGCCTCTCTGCCACCGTCACAACCAAACCCCTCTGGGCGCCGCAGGAGAATGACGCTCCCCTCAACCTCAGTAAGTGTCTCCGTTAACGCGGTGAAAAGTCCCGCTGCTCCTTGTTGCCATGAGTCTGAGATGAGTTGTTTCTCCTCCGTGTGCAGCGCTGGAGGTGGACCCCAACAAGGACATCGTCTGTCAGCTGTGCGGCGCCTGGTTCGAGACTCGGAAAGGCCTGTCCAGCCACGCGCGAGCCCACCTGCGGCACTTCGGCGTGGAGTACTCCGAATCCAAGGGCTCTCCCATCGACCTCCTGAACCAGCTCATCGACACCGACGACTTTAAGCACAAAGCCGGCGGGCTGCAGCTCGACAGCCACGGCGAACCGCAGGGCCTCTCGACCACGCTCGCCTCCCCGAAGCAGTCCCTGCTGAGCCTCTCCTCCTCCTCCTCCTCCTCCTCCCTCCTCTGTAAGGTGACCGCCGCTGGGGGCGGGTCCACATCCAAAGCTACCTCTCCCTCTGCGCCGTCTTTGCTCGGCCCACCCGCCAAGCGTCTGAAGTCCTCGTCCATGAGGGTCTTCCGCCTGAGCAGCGGGGAGCTCATGGCCCTTCCGCACAGTGAGTGTCCGGCAAAATCCCTCCGGTGAAGTGGGCTTCATCTGTTCTCATGATACTTCTAACGCTTTTCACTTCTTTTATAGGTGAACCTCCAAAGGAAATCGGCTGCGAGTTCTGCGGGGAATATTTCGAGAACCGCAAAGGCCTCTCCAGCCACGCCCGCTCCCACCTGCGCCAGATGGGCATCACGGAGTGGTCCGTCAACGGCTCGCCCATCGACACCCTGAGGGAGATCATCACCAGGCGGGGCCTGCCTTGCGCTCTTCCTCTGAAACCTCTCAAAACGCCTCCTCCGTCCTCTCCGGGACCCCCTCGCTCGCCTCTGCCGACCTCCTCCCCTCCTTCCGCCACCCTCCTCAGCCGCTTGCCCTTCGCCTTCGCCCGCCCCTCCAGCCCCGCTCAGTCCTCGGCGCTGACCAAATCCAGCTCCACTCCGCCGGCGTCTTCGAGCGGGCTGATCCTCAAGCTGAAGCCCGAGCCGGTGCAGCTGGAGGTCACCGCGCCTGGAGCCGCCGGGAGATCCGCCGGCTTCTCTGGAGAAGCCCTCAACTGTAGCTGGAGCAGCTCCGACAGCGTGTTCCCCCTGAACCTGGGTAACTTCCACATAATGCACCATCAACGATATAAATTATGTATTATATATGATATATTCATACTGATGTGGGATATACTGATTAATCTTTCCTCCCCTCTCTGTTCACCTCCCTCGTGATCACATTTAAAAATCCATCCACTATATCCTCGTGTTACCGCTGCTTGTGACTGTATTTTATTTTATAATATTATTTTGTGGATCTTTATTAATCTCTTGCCTCTTACCGTCTTCCCCCCCTGCTCTTTCGGCAGCCATGGCCCACGAAGTGGAGCCGACGAGAGACATCCGCTGCGAGTTCTGCGGGGAATACTTCGAGAACCGTAAAGGCCTCTCCAGCCACGCCCGCTCCCACCTGCGCCAGATGGGCATCACGGAGTGGACGGTCAACGGCTCGCCCATCGACACCCTGAGGGAGGTGATGCACAAGAGAGGGGTGAGCCCCTGGACTCACCAGAGCGTGAAGAAGGAGTCCATCCACGGGGCCAACAGCCCCCCGTGGGACAGCGCGGGGGGCTCGGACGGCGCTTTGGCCTACCCGTCCGCCAAGTACCGCAAATCCCCGCTCAGTTTGTTGCAGTCGGGGTCGAGGCTCCACAAGCAGGGCCTCGGGTCCACATCAACTTCCCCGGCTGCGGGGAAGTTCTTCAGGCTGTCCCCGCTGGGGAAGAGGCCTCCGTCTGAGGACGCCCTGTCGGCGGACACCGCCCACTCACCGCCACATCAGCTCAAGACCTTACCACCTCTGCCACACGATTTCTCCTTCAAAAGGAAACCCTCCCCAGACAAGCACGGACACCAGGGTGAGTCCTCGTCACCTCCTGCTTACACACTTCACATCTCCCTGCGCTTCCCTGCACGTTCTTTCTTTCTTTTCTTTTTTTCCAGACCCCAGCTGCGAGCTGTGCGGCTTCTACTTCGAGAACCGCAAGGCCCTGGCGAGCCACGCGCGAGCCCACCTGCGGCAGTTTGGCGTGACGGAGTGGTGCGTGAACGGCTCGCCCATCGAGACGCTTAGTGCCTGGATGCGCAGCCGGCCGCAGAAGGTGCTGGAGATGCATCGCAACTACATGCAGGGTAACCGCTCCACCCTCAAGAAGGTGAGGAGAGGCCGGCGTTGATATCGCTGCGACAACTCGGGTCGATGCGGGTGTTTTTACTCGCAAGCTCTCAGACTTGACTTGGCTTTATCCTTTTTCTTTTCCCTCCGACACTTCAGTGAAGGCCATTGCTGCGAGTCTGAATGTGCTTTTTTTTCTCCCCTCACCAGGAAAAATGTAAAATACCAGTGGAAGGACTTGTGCCTCCCACAAAGCTCGGCAGCGATACAATACGAGATCACAACCCGGTGTGCTACTTTTGCGACTCGCGCTCATTCCTCCCGGTGTCTTTGAATAGGCCTCGCTCTCGGAGATCTAACGTTCCTCAGCTGGTGGCTCGACAGACATTTTGTGTCTTGGAAAGCTTCAGAGACGTGTTGTCTAACAGCTTTGAGCCTTACTGTAGATCCTGTGTCTTTACACCCAGCGAAAATCACTGTGGGGACAGATGCCAGAGCAACTCAGCTATTGACTTGATAGTTGCCATAGTAACCCGGCTGCCTGGCAGCTTATGTTTCATCCTCAGATAAATTATGGCATGCTGTTGATAGAAGAAAACGTACGTTTCTTTTCTTTTGTCTCTGCCCCCCCCCCCCCGGAATTAGTTTCTGGTTCATTTGCGTCACTGTCACACCTTCTCCCCGAGCAGTGATGTGACACACATACAGAACGGATGGAGCACCTTTTAAACGTCCTTGTAATCGTACTGTTAAGGGGGAAATGGACCTGAGCTACATGCACTGTACTTTACTGGAGCAGGATTCAAAAGAGACTTAGCATACGGACCGTTTAATTGATGAGTCAATCAATAGAAAATTAATCAGCACCTATTTTTCTAATTAATTCATTCTAATCATCCCTTGGGGCAAAGCGGAGTGGAAAGGATGCGCTGCCATCTTTGTGAAAGCGAACCGATGTTTGGAGGGTTTGAATGGATGAATAGAAAATAAATGTTAGGTGTAGAGCTGCAATTAAACAGAAAAATTCCCAGAATCCCTTCGTGATCAACAATCCAATATCGAAAAATATTAAAGATGAAACCAGACATAGTTTAGATTTTTTTTTTTTTTTTTTTTTTTTTTTTTGCCTAATAAAGGATTCATCAAATATTAAAGTTGTTGAAAGTACATTTTCTGAGCGAGTCATCGGCCCGTTGACTGATTGTTTCGGCTCCAGTGAGCTGCAGTTCAGTATTCATGATTTCACCTCAGGACGTTTTCATGTATTAATATGTTTTAAAAGGCGAGAGACACGTCCCAGAGAGAGAGTGAAAATCCTTTCTGCAGCAAAACGAAGGGATATTTTGTCATTTATCTGTAGTTTATTCGCAACAAGAGTATGAAGCTGCAGCCAGTTAGCTTAGCAAGTAAGTCGGTCAGCGCGCCCAGCCAAGACACAGTCTCAAGGCTCTCTCGTCGACATACTGCTGATTTAGAAAACTCATCTCTGTCCGTCTTTCCAGAAGAGCAGCTCGCCTCTCACTGGGCCAACGGATTCTGATCATATCCTCCCCATCTCATCGCAGAAGGCCTCCTCTTCCTCCTCCTCCTCCTCTTCCCAGTGGTCTTCTTCCCTGGCTGTGAGCCTGGTGCGGCCGATGAGCCGCGAGGTCGGCCAGGGCTCGTCCAAGGCCGCCGACGGCGAGGCCGGTACCCACGCGCCCGCTCCGTTCAGGCCCAGCCGCGGCGGTCCCAGCCCCATGCGGCCCGCCGGCGGCCTCCCGCTGCAGGCTCAGGTGGCACGCAGCGAGCTGAACGTCCGCCTGCCCCGAGGTACGTCACGATGCACAGTATCTGCTCCCATGCACTCAGTCAGGTACATAAGTTCTGTGCTCGCCTTTTGTTTTCAGCCTTTGAGTTGCCCTTTATCTTTATTTGTTGACATAGAATTGTCTTTCATTACACTAGAGCCTCCTGGGTCTAGAAAGAAAGCTCCACCTTATGGGCTTCCAGCCAAATGACTGTAATAACCCTAAAAGAGGCTCCTCTCCCCGCTAAGGTTTCGAGCGCCGGCCCTTGAAGCACCCGTCTTGCCCGGATGGAACGGAGAGCCCTCCTAAGCCCCCCCGCACAGGCACCGTCCCCGCCCTGGTGCCCAAACCACCCTCCTACCCGCTGGTCAAACTAGTGGGCAAGTTCTACACCCTGAAGTGCCGGTGAGTGGAACCTGTGTACGAGCGGGGATTCCCGCCGCCCCAGGAGGAAATGTTCTGGGCTTTTTTTTTTGGGACAGCAGCGTTAATAGAACTGTCTGGTTAAGTTTTAAATAGTCCCGTAATCCCCAAACAGCAGTCCCCCCCCACTCCCTGCTGAGCAGCACTCCACTTTTAGTGGCAGATGCGCTATTTCGAGGAAACATTTGGGATTTTTTTTCCCAGGCAACACAAATGAGTGTCTAAGTGAAGGCGGTAGAAGTTTGAACAGATTCGGCCGTTCATTTCTCTGCGTGAATCCGTAGAAAGTGTAATTGCTGGTTTTTAATGCGTGTTTCTGCGTGCGTCAGGTTCTGCGAGGTGGAGTTTCACGGTCCGCTGTCGGTGCAGGAGGACTGGATCAGACACCTCCAGCAGCACATCCTCAAGATGAACTACAACAAGGCCGCCGCGCCCAAGGCAGCCTCCGCCGAAGCCCCTTCCCCTGGTGACGACCCCGCCCGGGTCCAGGCCTCCGCCCCAGTCCAGGCCTCCGCCTCTACCTCCAGTACCACCTCCACCACGCCTTCCCTCACCTCCACCCCGACCCGCACCGCAGCCTCCAACGGCCGCTCCGCTACGCCTCCTGTGGCCGAGTGCGCTCCGCCCGTCACTGCCACAGAGATCGTAAAGGTCTCGGAGGAGCAGCCCACCCTCTCTCCGACGTCTCTCCCCCTCCCCACCCAGACGGTGTAAGCTCAAACTCATCACTGTCCTTCATCTGCTTTTTCCTGCCTTTTTTTAATATCTTTTCGTCCATCCGTTTTCTTTCCTTTTGGACTCCAGAAAGTGTTGTTGAGGAGGAGCGTTTCCCCTCCAAAGAGCCCTCTGAGCCCCGAGCACCTTTTGAAGCAGCTTTCTGGACTGTTACTAAGTCCCGTTACCAGGGGAACCAAGCTCTCCCGGCTTATCTGAGCAGCAGGATGGGTGATCGTGGGGAGTATCAGACGTTAATGAGAGATGAACGAACGTTTTGTGTTTGCCTTGTTTATATCGAATGTCCAGGTGTTGACGTGGACCGTTGCTGTACCTCCCAGTCACTGGGGGGGATTAAGGGGTTAATGTAGCCCACCCCCTCCAATCTACTACAGTTTTGCCCCCGTTCCCTTTATGAACAGTGCGTTACTAAGACCGGTGAAGCTATCAGCATGCTGGTAGCGCCGGCTTCCCACCCCAAAGGTCCCGACTGAGATTAAATGACATTTGTAATCCCACCAGTCTCTTATGGTTTAGACTTCAAACATGTGGTAACACTTAGTGTTAAAACAGGCACTTTGAATGGTGACATCGTCACTTAGCACTTACTGAGACGCCCATTTAAATGGGCGAGATTTGGCAAAGAATTCCAATTGCTTAAAGGAGCAAGAAGTGGAAGCACAGCCCCCCCTCCAAAAAGGGAAACTCCCCTTCCTTGAGAATATGTCATTCTTTCCCCCAAAATATACTTCTTTGCTTGAATGTAGCTTAAAGCACTTATTAATACATTTTTTATATGCACACATTCATACACAATCAAATATATGCCCCATGTTACGATAACATTGGTAGTTTGACTCCACAGTCTGTGTTGAAGACACAGTTGCTTTTTTAATCCAAAGCAAGGCCATAGAAAACGTTTCAAGGTTACAATTGATCAGATTTTTTCTCCTTTCATAGTGTCGCCCTTTTTCTTCCTGCCTTTTTTTTTTTTCCTTTTTCAATCCCACCCGAGTTCTTATTTATTTATTATTATGCATCTGAATGTGGTAAGATAGGTCATTTAAAAGCTAACGTAGAACTATGGAATGTTTGAAAATAGGTCAGTGGTGCACTTTTACACTCGTGCACGCATCTGTGTGTGTGTGTGTGTGTGTATATGCGTGCGTGCGTGCGTGTGTGAGTGTTAGTTTGTATGCTTGTGTACATACATAGCAAATGTGCATTTGTAAGTAAAACCTGCTGATAGCAAGACGGCCTCCTTAGCTCAAAGTGGACTAAACGCGGGGCCGGTCTGTACGTAGTCTGATCAGGACTTCCATGCATCTATGGCCGTGTTAGGATGTGCCAAAGAGTCTGTTTACTTCCTTGTCTTGCCTCTGTAAAAGCTGTTTACATCGGATCTGATGGTGGAGGAAACTGCACAGAGATCGAGTTCCCCAGGTTCCTCCACACTGAACAATGGACTGAACCATCCACTACATGCACAGAGGGGAAAGAAGACTCGGGCGACTGGAGCGGCTTCCCCGGGACTCGTCGACCATGCCAATTAAAACGTGAACGCAAAAAAAGACAACAAAAAAACCCAAACTTGTTTTTTTCGAGCGGGGCTCTTGAGAGCCGCCGGTCCGAACACACTGCTGGGTTTGGTTGGGCTCCCGGAGTCCCCGTTCTGTTTCTGCCACTGCTTCAGCGTGCGTTCATATCAACCCCGGACTGAAGCAATAACTAAAGGGTCCATGTAGGCTGGCGATCCAAGCGATACCCAAACCCTTCTATGGAGTATAGATGCATACTATATAACTACATGTACTTAAGACACTGCTGATGCTAGTAGAGCTATCAGCAGTTCTATTAGCAAGGTAGTTAAAAAAAAAAAAATAAGTGATCTTAATTCCTCTATCGTGATTTGATTTCAACCTTTGATGCTATGTATTTTTTATTGCTCTGTGCATTTCTGTATTTGCAGTCCGGCAAGGTGAATCTTTTAGAGTATTTTTGATTTCTATCCGTTGGTCTTCTCCATGCTGAAACTCTGGTGCTGTTGGGCGCGTTGCAGGCCGGGAGCTGGCGGGTAGCAGAAACGCGAGGAAAGACATTTCAATGTGATTGTCACGTCCTGGTGTCACAGGACTCTAATACGCAAGGGCCTTAAAGGGGACCCCTTTTCGCACAGGGGTCGCGATCCTCTTGAAAAGCTGGCTCGTGCGTTAGAGATCCCTTTTAAGATTACAAGACTCAGCCAACTGGCTGTTTAGGGTGTGTGTGTGTGTGTGTGTGTGTGTGCGCGCGCGCGCGCGTGTGTGTTTGTGCGTGTAAGTGCGTAAAAAGACAAGTGAGGCGACAATTGAGAAGAAACGGATGCAGTTCAAGGAAGAACCGTTCTGCACACTAAAGGGTTAAGTTTTAAGTGAATCAACACCAGAACAAACAATAAATGTGATTTCAATTTCAGACACTGAATTGTTGCCTTTGGTGTGACTACTGGAGATGGTGTTCAATGCTGTGTTCAAACCCTTGTACCCCCTGTTATGTTTTCTGGCCACTAGGGGGTGGTACGACATCAGCTCTTAGGGTGGTTACATGTTTTATTCCAGGCAGATTGGATTTGAATCCACCCTTAGACGGATGGGGAAAACAGAATTTAGTTGGGAACAGAATTGTGGAAATTGTCTTTGACTTAACAGCTTGTACGTATAAAAACGCAGCGGTTAATTTAGGAAAGTCAACCCGACCAGAACAACAGAATATGAGCATAAAGACAAATACAGATTTTACTACTTCACACTTGCCCCAGACAAAACAATCAAGACGAATCCAGACGAACCCAACATGGAGGAAAAGTCCTGAAAGTACACTACAGTTACAACTTGGCTGAAGATTATGTGATATTACTGAAAGCTCCAGAGTAGCTATTAAATGGACTTTGTGATGCGATCTTTCCTTTTTATACGACATCACAGATTACAGGGACTTAGGTAAAGACATTTTTGTAGTTTGTAGTTTGTCTATAATGCAAGGTTCTCAGTTACAGTGCCTTGCAAAACCATTCATGCCCTTGTGCCCTATATTACTGTGGGACAACCAGGGATTTAAATGGGTTTTTATTTGGTTTGATCTAATGGAGCTAAATAAAACAGTCAAAACAGGAAGTGAAAGGAAAGAAAGGAAAAAGTGGTGCCATGAAGCCTCTAAATAAGCTCCGGTGCTGCCAATTACCTTCAAAAGTTGCAGAAATAGTTTTAAAAAAATTAATTGTGTGCATTCTGAGTGTCGCATGATCTCAATATAATTAGATCCAAATTTAAATCCAGATTCGTAATGCAACGAAATAGAAAAAACGGCAATGTTGTTAGTCACTTTTTATTAATTCTTCAGTTTTTCTGTATTACAGGTTTCCACAACGTATGAGTAAGAACATATTTTACAACACATTCTTACATATCGTCAAAGAATGCTTAACCACAACATGTTTGTGTTGCTCAGAAGGAAAAAAATGCCAATGGAAAGTAGGGATCCATTTTTGTGGTGGAAACAGATTTAAGACATTCGCATGAATAGAACGGTCAGGGTTTTCAACCATGAGATGGGTGTCCAAAGTGAACCCGACGTTCATTTAATGTAAGCCTTTGTTTTGTTGCCTTACGATGCGTACTTATTTTTATCTAACCATGACTTTTTCCTGAACCTATTTAAGTGGTTTTCTTGCCTAAAAATTACTAATAGTATTGAAGCATAATTCTGCACTTCTCTCTCTATGTCTTTTAACTCATTGTTTTAGTTTCACACATTTATGTTGGTGGAGTCCAAGAGGTTTAAGAGGTGGCTGTAACCTAACTTGCCATGTAACATGTTTTCACTGCCCCCAGTGTTCATAACAACCAACTTAACTATAATCAGTATTTTATTTAAACGTCTGTCATCAGTTACTGTTGAATACCTTGCATTGGATTTAAATATATAAAAATATATGATATGTTGCAATGCGAACTAGTGCCACATCATCATCAAAACTAACAAAGGTCCTTACATTGTACCTTGTGGTGTACCTGTGCTTGTAGTCTGTCAGCACCATTGACACCTTTGGCTCAGGAGTCTTTTTTGTATTTGAACTAAAAGTCAGACTGCAATCAATAAATAGAAATCATCTGTTTGACAGGTCTGGCTATAGATACTTGAATCAGGTCTTAATGAATGACTTGACTGTAACTTTATTCCATCGTATTTTCAATCTTCTTCATCTCCTCGTTCTCAGGTTGCCACCATTACAGTTTCTGTATGTTTGGCTTCTTTGAACCACCTCAGATCGGCGAGTGCAGTATCCACTCTCTTTTGCTCTCAGCTAAACCGCTAAACGCTCCACATGGTCACGGCGTTGTTGTTTATTTTGTCTGTCTTGTGAAAAGTGAAGCTGCAGGACAGAAAACCACAACAAATGAGTCGGAAGATGCTTAAAAAGTGCCGTCGAGCTGATGGGAAGTGCAGACTCCTTTAAGAGCGCTCGCTCATAAGCTCAGGCAGGAGACAAATGAACCTTCACCACTTTAATGACTTCTCATGTTTTATGACATCAATCCCCCCCCGAAAACACCCATGACGCATCCAGATCAATTCTTATTTACCCGACTCGTGTCTCAAAGCGAAAGCAATAATTCTGTCGATAATGAAGTTAATGAGTTCTGCTAAAGTGGCTGCACAGCATTGCATGTCTGAAGACACTGAAGTTTGGCAGTAAATTGCAAGACCTTGTAATTATCAGTCCCTATTGATTGACGTCAGCGGCTGGAAAATACAGTGCATCAATATAGCAGCTGGTGTTTTCTGTGGAGAAACACTTGAATCACGGTTTGTGTAGCTGATGGGACTTCAAGTGCTCTTTGTTGTAGTTGCAGATCCAACATCTAAAGTAACAATGCAGTCTTGTCCTACAAACATCTGTGTGGATCCCATTTGTATTATTTGTATTGCCTTTAGTTCATTCCCGTGATGGGAAACTCCCTGAGATAACAGAATGGGAAAGAATGGCCTCACAAGAAAGGAGTTTCTGACCGGTTGGGCGGTCTTTCACTGCAACAATCACATATTGTGTACTTTCAAACCCAAAGAAAACTTGGTTCTCCTTATCTTATTATTTATATTCACATTCAAAATGGTGGGAAATCTGTGTTTTTCTTCATTTTATTTCTAGTCTGCTGCTTCAGGGATCGGCAAGGAGGACGGCGGTGCAAACTTTTCCTGACATTGTCCAGAGCCATTCCTATTAGATACAGATGACACATTAACGGACGGAGCCCTTTGGGGGGCGGAGGGGGAAGGTCTTGACATGTTTGATATTATAAATAAAAAGGAGTCACCCGCACTGCGTGGGGTGAATTGAGTGTTTACTTTGGACATGAACAAAAACAGGACGCCATGCGTATCTGTGGATGTCACGCCTGAACGCCTGCCAATACACAGACACCTTGAGCACACAAACATGGAGGGGTTTGAATCCACGGGACAGACGAGGCTGCAACGAAAGAATCAAGTCTACTCTTATACTGAAACAATGACATGCAGATGGCATCAATTAGGGAAGAGTTATTTGTCCTGTAAATAAACAACTCTCTAGGATTCCAGTATTATGTGCGATGTGATGTGTCAAAAATGGAATGCAAAGACCTATCAGTGAAACATTTTATCTGTTGATATCTGTTGATGCGTGCTGTAAATGTTTAGAAATAGCACCAACATGATGCATAAACAACTCGATCCCTAAGCAACTCTTTTGGGGGATTTTATCACCGGTTCACGGCCGCCGCCACATTTTTATTTGTAATGGAAAGAAATACAAAAAAATCAAATAAGAATCCGGACATGAATGTAGATGAGAGAATTTCACAAACCTTGAAGTCTTATCAAAAGATGATCTGCTGGAACAGCCAAACGGATGAACTTTTCATGAACTTCCGGGTTACCACGATGTTAATCAAAGTGCAACAGAATGAAAACTAGCTGTTTTTCTTCAAAGTCTTAAGTCTGTTATCTTGTGCCAAGCAGAAAGTATTTGGACACAGCCAAGCCAGTAATACATGTGACTGCTACAGGGCTAAAACCAAATATATAACACGCAAACTCCTCACAGAATGGCCAGTCAGCGGGTTTCGAACCTGCCACCTTCATTTTCTCTCCGTCACTGCGACAGTGCTGCCCAGGTGTTTCCCTTCGCCCACCCCACCGCCGGGCGATTTGTATTGATTACTGACAAGGCTCTCATCTGCAGCTTAATATGCTTAATAAGCTTTTACAAAGATTGATAAGACACGGCACATTGACGGCAAAATAAACTGCACTTGATCGTTCGGATACTTGGAATTATAGCTTTGTTTGTCTTCTGCTGCAACTCAAAGGTTGAGTAGGTGATTATATACTGAAACACTTTGTTTACTTACTATTACTACTTGAAATCTTCGCAACATACTGATAGCAAAGAATACATCAAATGCTCCGATAAGAACATTTTAAAATCTCATCTGTGGTCATGGTAGGACTGTCAAAACCCCGTCCAAACAAAAAAGTCGGGCCAGAGAAAATAATTGGCGTCTGTCAAAACGTACTTCCAGATTGCACTCTGCTGATCTCGTTTGGCGTTCTGGGGCGCAGCAACATAATGCTTAAACACAAATGAAAACTTTTATGATTTTTGAGGTGTAAATACATTCTCTGGGGGTAAAATGCTAACGTCCACGGTCAATTCACATTGTAGTTTAGCCTCTTGTTAGCAAGTGAAACCTTCAAAACTGATCATCAGGCAACTTTCCTAACCGAGCTACCATTATACTCTTGTTAACAACAAGTCATATCTAATGGCAAAATCCCAACAAAACATCTGCTGAGACAAACTTTCCAAATTTTCACCTGCTATCAAGCAAATGCAATGCAGGCTGTCAACAAAGGGGTATGCACACAACCACAACTAGGCTAACATTAGCTCACGTAGCCACTACTGCTGCTGCGTATGCAACAATATGCTAACGTTAGCACCTGCTACTTCACCGCAACATTGGCAGCACTAAAATGAGTCGATGTGGAGATGGTTCATGACCCTGCTGGAAAAACCAGCGTCGACGATACATAGGCTATACTTGTAATGTAATATAGTGTATTGCCCCTGTAAACACACTCAAGGAAGTGTGGAAACTAGTCTTGCAGCAGGTGCTTCTTTGTGGGGCTGAATCCAACCAAGTACATCTGTCTGTCTGTCACTAGCTAATCAGCAACACATTAAAGCAACAACAACAAAAAACAAGCTAGAGCCGCTAACCAAAATGAGCAATTTGGGAAAACAGAGCCCCATAATGTTATGAGGAACGAGACTGACTGGGCGTTGGCTCTTTATTAGTCTGGGCTACGGTCGTGAAAGAAAAAAATAATTTGTGAGGAAAGAAGTTGAAGGCGGGCGGCGGGTTGTTTGTTTGGGATGTTGGCGGCTAGCTAGCTTAAGCAGCAGTCCAAACGACATTCATCAAATAAATCTGTTTGTCTTGTTGTCTGTGGTTGATCCGAAATGAAAAAGAATCCTGACACTTCTCAGCTAAAGACACATAACAGGTGTTGGATCTTTCTCTCCGTCTGACTTAAATGCTACCTCATCCTCCTGGGAATCCCTCCGCCCCATTCAGCCAGAGAGAAAGTAGGACATTGATAAAGTCAACCTAATAATATCAGCTTACTGCTCAGCCAAACACTACATAGAGGAAGTTTTCTTTTTAAGAGCTTATGTGACGAGTGTTATAATAACTGGAATTATATTTCACATTTAATTAGAATTGTTTTGATAGGATGCAGAATATTTCTCCAGGTCAGTTTTAGGCTATACAAGTTTTATTAGATGTCAAATGCTGAGGGAAAGAAGTCGAGGCAGGTCACTCCACTGTAATTAACTTTTCATATCACGTCCATTTTTGGTGCGAGAATGAGAGATAATCCCACCTTTAAACCGTTTTCTCTTCGCACGGCATCAAGTGAGACGCGTTGAGGGGATTAGGCGTCTCAACTGATGGATCCAAATATTTTCATAAGTTAATCTGTATCAGGATACACTCTGGCCCTTCATCTTGATACTTCCATATTTCCCCCCTTGTTTAGATGCTGGGGATACTCGGAAAACAGGAAAGGTTCTTATCTCTCTTTGAAGATTAGCTCCGTGGCCCCCTGAGGTGCTGCACGAATGGCCCCACCCGACCTTTTGTAGACCTACAAAGTCACGGACGTGCCAACATACCGAGAACCCACACGACGTTGAGCAAAGGAAACATCAGTGTTTCGGACTGTTTGGAGAATAGTTTCAAAGTAAACAGACCGAAAATAGCAGAATGACTTTCTTAGACAGACAATCATAAATAGAAGTAATTCCAGTGAACCAGCATGCACAATGGGTTTAACCCCCCGGGGTCACCTAAATGCACCTGGGTGGTAATTAATGCTATCAATTACACCTGTGTTTACCCGGCGACGACGAGTCAAATGTGCTGTGAGAAAGTCAGAATACATAAATCTGCACTTGTATAACAAGCCGCCGTTGTTGAAAATCCATCAGTCCGGCACGTCTTGTGCAGCCTCATCCGCTAGTTTATGAAGGGCTTGTTGACAGATGAAAGTCATGGATAGTAGTGGAAGAATAGTGGCGTCTCAGAGCTGCTCAGACCACCCGGCGTCTCCCCTGAGCTCATAAGTGCACACCCTGGAATCTGACGTGGGGCCAGACCTGCGTTTTCCCCTGAAGACCCACCATCGGCTTGATTCTTGAGACGTCAGTCAAAGTCCAGAGTTGAACTGATGTGGGGTTTTTATCATTGTCCCTGGAGCCAGTAACATGGCTCCAGGGACGATGTTGATCCCCTCATGCATTTTAAATAAAAAAAACACAACATAATTTATGGCACAATTCAAACAGGATTTGTCCCTGGACATGGAATACCAGACATATTTTTGCTGTTCCCATGGTCCACTGGAATAATCCTCCTATTCTTAACCGAAATGTTAATTCCCTGCTCAGTTAGCTCTTGAGAGTATATTATATACTGTAGTGAGTAATAAATCAGTGAATGATTTTGGATGCAGCCAACATCGTCGATTTACAATTACTTTTATCTTTCACTATTTTCGTCAAAAAGAACTTGGATATTTTAATCACCCATTTTATTCTCGATTGGGTCAAACAGCCTGTAAAACAGACACAACAAAAATGCCAACTGTAAATCATTAAAATTGTTCAATAAGATCGAGCCACTGGAGACACAACGGCGTAAACTTCACACAGGACACATTTTTATTCCACGGCTCCTTTCGGTCGCATATTAACACAGTTTTAATGAAGTGATGAAGAAAAACATTTTGGCTATGCCTCTTTCTAAACTTATTTCATCCTCACATAAAAACAAGTGTTTGAGTTGTGCGTCTGGCACAATTGTGTGCCAGGAAAACAGTTTTTTATTTATTTATTAATGTCTCAAAATGTGCACACCATATGGAAGATATTGTGGAATGGAGGAAAAAAGTAGATGCTTTCATTTTTTTCAGTTATTCCTTCTCTTTGTGTGCTGTTTTCAGAATTGTTCAAAAGAAATTTCCCCAATGTTAAAAGCTTTGAAGCCCAGCAGTTTATTGCGTGTAGGTGGAATATGATATCCAGGTTGAATCTAAGGATCAGACTATATATAAGATTTAAAATGTATTCACATAATGAATCAAACAAATAAACAAAATGAAATGTACTGTCCAGTGGTGAAAATTACATTTTGAATAATTAAATATGACTTTTCAGGCTGTGTGGTCAGGTCAAACAGATGTCACAACTATTGGATCATTTGCTGTGAAATGTACAGACATTCGTGGTCCCCAGATGATGAAGCCCAGTGATCTTTTCCCTGAGGTGATCCCATTACTTTCTGCAAGGTCAAAAGCTTTTGAAGAGTTTACCAGCAGCATGAGCAATAAATTAAACAGCATGGCTATCTTTAGTTTTATTTTAGCCCCGTGAACTGAAATGTCATCTTTTAGATTTATGGACTCAGAAAATAGTGAGACACTGAGCAGAGAGGCCTCACCATTTTGGCACCATTCCTCCTCATGACGCCTCCAGGACGTTCATCATCATGGGCTGAGCATGGCCGGCCAGAACCCGTCAACATGTAACCCGACGGCTTCCCGGTTTGTCCCGACCGACCCCCCCGAGGCAAAAAATCTGCTTTCTGTCACTCGATCCAACATTCACAGCCCCTTCTTGCAATATGCTTGTTTAAAATCTACACAAAAAATCTAAAAAAAGAAGACCTCAGTCATAACATGCACGTTTTTTTTCTGCAGATTTATATGATACACAGCCTCTTCTGAACCTGTCTGTGTTTGGCCTTGTTTATTCGGTCACCATGCTGGATCTGCGACTGCTGCCGAAAACACCACTTTTGCTCGCGGAGAAAGGCGCTACTGTGAACTGTTTGTCTTCGATGTCCCCCGGGAGTAGATGTGTTTACGTTGGGTATTTTGGAGTCTTAAACAGACTTGACCGAGAAAAAGGCCTTCCATCTGAGCACACAGCTTCCTCCCTTTCTCCAGATTTTGGTGTAAACAGAGCAGAGTGCACCTGACGACAAGTCCCCCGGCGCAGGTGTTCTGGTTTCCTCGGGCTCCCGGGAGATGTTTTGCGGATATTAATTTCTTTGGGAAAACTTTTTTTCTCAACTGTATTTGACAAATATTTGACGATGAACTTCCGGCGATTTCTGCTTCCGAGGATTAACAGAGTAAATATAGCTTGTAGCTGGAAGGAAATGGACTGCGTGGCTTAAATGAGTCACTCATGTGAAAATCTGGCATGAAATTAAAAATCTTATTGATATTAATGGTTGTGTTGATGCATAACCAGTCTAGCAAAGTGAATGAGGCTCCAGGGTTTCAAAGTAAAATTGCCCTCGTTTTTTTTAAACCCATCTAATTTTGACGTTTATCGGCCTGTGACTGATTCTTACCAATTATGTTGCTCACAACCGTTCGTAGAATGTAAACAGTAAAAGGCGGGACTTAACGCTGGGTGGAATTTGATTTGATCAAAAGATTAGATCACGACCTTCTGTAGCTTTGTGCTGAGTCTTAATTACAGATTGATGTGTCTGGATGGCCTTTTGTCGTGGAAATATGTTCTGATATGACAAACGGAAAACAGTCTTTTCAAAGAAAAACATTTCTAAAATGCACTGTCAACAGGCGGAGATAATGGGGAAATGTTTTTGGCATCATTTAAGATGGAGAATGATGCTCCCCATTACCTCCGAGGTAATTACCGCCATCCGGAGAGGTGAACGCTGAGCGAGTGCAGCCTCAACAGAGTCTAGGAAGATGAGCAAATGTATTTGGATCTCATCGCCGGCTTTTTAATGGCTCCGTTAATGTCACCACGAAGAGCATCGAGGGTTGCACGGCATTCTCGTAAATCTGAGTCACCATGTGGCCCTCGCTCCCCTGGACGGTCAGCTGGAGATGTCCCATTAATGTCAGCTCAATTACGAGCACCAGGTGACTTTCTGGATTCAGGGGTGGAAATATGCAATATGCCTCTTAGTCTCAGCTGGGGTTCACTTGCAGTGCTTCCGTTGTTAAGTTTTATCGTTTTGTCTGTCAGCTGATCAACATAGATAACTTAAAACAGAAATGTTATAAATCCATATAGGGAAGTTTGCACTGGGTTCTGATATTTTTATTTTTATTTATTCTGCTTAATGGACTTGTGGATGCTGCAGTTAAAGCTTGAAATGCTGCTCTGTGAAAAGCCAGAACTGATAGAATCTTGGAAAGGACAGGATTTGATTGCTGACAGGCCTCCATTACTTAAAAACACACACTCTTTCACTCTGATCACTTTCATCCTCATCTACCAAAAATAGATCAATTCTCTGCAGGATTCCTACATATCTTGTTTTATATTATTATTATTATACCTTAGTCCTTTTAGAAATCACGACAGCCATTGTACACTGACAAATTGGAGGCCCGCCCAGTTCCGACAGTGTGGGCGAAATCAGCCGTGATTTACAGGCATGCATCTTCCAACAAGCTTTCAGCTCTGCGAGCCGATATTGATCGGCGCTGATGGCCTCTGAAGGCTGGGGATGCATTAGGAAAAGAAGCACTCCCACAGCCACTCACATCAAATACAGTGAAATGTTAATGAGGTGCAGGCTCTGAGGAGGAAACAAGATCACTAATCTCATCTCTGATGAACATGAGTGATTCTCTCATTTTGGTTCAATTATGAATTTTGTGGTGTGAGTTTTCCTTTCACTGCAGCTGCTCGTGTTTGGATGGGCCTCTGAGACCAACGTGTGATTCATGTTTAAATGGTTATCGTAATGCCCGCATCGTGGAACCAACAAATGGTTTGAAATAACGAACAGCCACACGGTGAGCAGACGTCCAGGATTATCGTTTCAAGCTAGACGTCCCGAATCCTGACTCTAAAAACAATAAAAGCAGTTTTTACCACAATAAAAATAAAATTAGAATATTTGCTATTTAATATATTTTCAAGGCTTACAAAGGCATTTATCATTTCAGATACAAGAGCAACGTGTACAGGACGAAGGAATCTGTGTTTATTTGCTCTAATATAAGCTGCAAATGTTAGCACATCTAGCTAACTAACTTGAGGGGCTGAGGGAACATAGGGCTGAGGGAACACATGGCTGAGGGAACATAAGGCGGAGGGAACGTAGGGCTGAGGGAACATAAGACTGAGGGAACATAAGACTGAGGGAACATAAGGTGGAGGGAACATAAGGCTGAGGGAAGAAAAGACTGAGGGAACATAAGACTGAGGGAACATAAGGCTGAGGGAACATATGGTGGAGGGAACATAAGGCTGAGGAAACATGGAGGGAACATAAGGTGGAGGGAACATAGGGCTGAGGAACACATGGCTGAGGGAACATAAGGTGGAGGGAACATAGGGCTGAGGAACACATGGTGGAGGGAACATAAGGCTGAGGAAACATAAGGTGGAGAGAACATAAGGCTGAGGGAACATAAGGATGGGAAAACATGGAGGGAACATAGGGCTGAGGGAACACATGGCTGAGGAACACATGGCTGAGGGAACATAATGCTGAGGAAACATAAGGTGGAGAGAACATAAGGCTGAGGGAACATAAGGATGGGAAAACATGGAGGGAACATAAGGTGGAGGGAACGTAGGGCTGAGGGAACGTAGGGCTGAGGGAACATGGAGGGAACGAACATAAGGTGAAGGGAACATAAGGCTGACAAAACATAAGGTGGAGGGAACATGAGGCTGAGGGAACATAAGGTGGAGGGAACATAAGGCTGAGGAAACATGGAGGGAACCTAGGGCTGAGGGAACACATGGCTGAGGGAACATAAGGTAGAGGGAACATAGGGCTGAGGAAACATGGAGGGAACATAAGGTGGAGGGAACATACGTCTGACGAAACATAAGGTGGAGGGAACATAAGGCTGAGGAAACATGGAGGGAACATAAGGTAGAGGGAACATAAGGTGGAGGAAACATAAGGCTCAGGAAACAAGGTGGAGGGAACATAAGACTGAGGGAACATAGGGCTGAGGAAACATTGGGGTGAGGGAACATAGGGATGGCCCCATTCATGAGTTGTGGTGCAAAAAACCCACATTGCCTCCACATTTACAACGGCAGTGTACACCGCTCCTTTCATTTTTACCTTTCACAATAAAAGCGCTAGAGATTTATGTGGTATCACTGCTTACCAGGGAAACTTAAATTCACTCCCAGTATTTCTTTAAGAGGCAACTCAACAAAATAGCTTACAATATGTATTTATTGCATAAATGTATGTCAGCATTTATTATGGATGGTCAAGCAGCCCCCTTTGATCTGTCACAATATAAGAGAGCAGTGACGTAATTAACGGTGCAGAGAATATGACCCGAGACGTGCAGCTTATCTAGTCCTCGACATAGAACTCCCTGGATAGTGATTAGGGAGCTGTGATAGTGATTTCAGACACAACTGATGTGGTTGAGGCCTACGTAGACCTTAAAAGCCCCCGCTGAGTTGGGACACAGCTGGAGACAGGAAGGAGGGTAAACCAGGGGACAACTCTGGGAAAACTCAGTTCCTAACATTGTGCCATATTAAGAGGACGTTGAGTGGGGAATATATGACCCTGGGGATATAGATTACGCACCCAAGCTGCTCTGTTTAATATCTTGGGAGCAGTCAGCCTTACTTGTTATTCAAGGTAGTGTAACATTGACTGTACACACCGATCAGTCTTAATCCTAAAAGCCTTTTCTCTTGCAGCTTCAAAAGTAAAACATACTAATTGAAAATGACAATTATGTTTCTCTAGGCACTTTTTCTAGTTTCCGTGCACCACCATGCACCGACGCCTATCTGCACACCTGCACCCACTTCCCTAATGGACCCTGCCTGGCTTTCACCTCCTCACCTGCATCATCTAATCACCCACATGTAGCTCCACATGGATCCTTTTCATAAGTGGAGGCCAGAGAGATCATTCCCCACAGCGGATCTGGACCCAGACGCCAAACATGGCCTGATTAAGCTCTCTGAAAAACAACAAATTGCCCTGCTGGCTTTTTATTCTGGGAAAGCCTGGGACCGACGTAAGTTTGATTACTTGTGCAGTTGTGCATCCTCCTCTGCTGCTTTCCTGTTTATCCTACTTTATGAGACCCAGCTTTTTTTCTGATCAGGAGGCCTGTACGTCATTCACGCTTTATTGAGATTTTATTTACAGTATTTCACCAGCAACCTTATCACCCGCTGAGCTAGAAAAAAAAAAAAAAAAAAACATTTTAGCCATAATATGATTCATTTTGGCACAAATGCAAGTATTTATTTTCCAGTCACTGCTCTGTAAAGTTCGTGTGCATATTATCAAAGGTTGTGTTACTTCAAAGTGGACAAAACAATGTCTAGTAGAGCGCTAGCTAATGTGTTTGTCCTCAAAACACTTAGTGTATTAGCAGAAATGAAATAAGATTCTAATGAAGTCGTGCCTCTTCACCAACACTTCATTTATCTTACTGCATATAAATATTCTCATATTTCTTCTTGGATCATCAGTTACAGTTGTTTTAAATGGCTCCAAACATGTGCTCCATGGATGCAATTATTGAGATGTCTCCACGCCAAATGAAAGCCCAGGTGTTGGAAATCAAATGGAGGCCGGTGTGCCACCCAGCTTGGTTCAACGTTTCCAGGATGAGTAATATGCTCTTAGCGGGCGAGAGGTCTCTGCTTGTGTCTGATGTTTTTCAGCAAAGTGTAGTATTCTGTAATGCCGTAATCCCCAAAACCGTTTATGTCCGTCCGCCGCCGTGAGCTTTCATTCTTTGAGCACGACGTATTGTAACCACAACAGATCAAGTGGAGATTCACAACTCTCCCCGGCTCACGTGCACCTGATCCATAAAAGTGTTGACGTGAGGAACTCTGGTTTTGAGTGTTTCTGTCAATCTGACATCATCCGTCTGGTTCCACGTTGTTTGATCTGATCTCAGATGTTTGTGTGTTTCGTCAGTGAGAGAGGTGATTCATGCTCTTGGGCTTATCGCCTCTCCTTCCCGCGCCGGCGGCTCCCTCCATAAAATACCGTTATCTGCCCCCGACACCTCGGCTAATCTTTGCATCGTAGGGGAAGATATGATCAGCCCCGAGTCAAAGCAAAGGTTTGATTTGAATTACAAGTGGAATTTCTTTTTTGAAGGTAATTTGTAGACACAGAATTAAGATTAGCTTCCTATTTTTCAATGCCATGACTTGTTTAGACTCAATATTTTCAGCATGTGCTGTGTTTTCCCTGCTTGACCTGTGCTCTCTCTGGAGGCGAGATCGTGAGGATTGCTGGGAATAACAACTTACGTAAACTAATGGCTCCATAATGGATCCTTTCTGCGTTGCACTGAGAGAAGTAGCGGATGCCATTGACGTGACTTTGAATAGGAGGACTGTTCAATTTCAAGAGAAAGAGTAAAAATAACAGCCGAGGAGGTGGTGATGCTGCAGATGTGAGTATATTTTCGGGGGTTGTTTATCATTTCTTCCCCTGTAAAATGTACACAAACATCTATCACGCCCATTTTTTGTTCTTGTAACTGCTTTGCTCAACATCCGGAGAAGTCAAAGTTTCATCAAGTGGCTCATCTTATTCACACACAATTGCATTTGTATGGAAGCCTTGAGAGGCAAGTGAGGGGAAAAACAATTGGGTGATCCCATTTCTAAATCTGATTTGAATAATCTTCTTTATTACTATTATTATTATTATTATTATTATTATTATTATTATTATTATTATTTCATAAATATTTTGAGATTACCTGTATCATAATCTGTGAAATACATGGAGCATAAAAAAGGTCAGGGGTCATTTGGCTTTCACTCATGCTAATGCATCTGACTTCTGTCATTAAAGTCTGAGGCCTCTAATTACTTGTCATTATCCTGTCATGCTTTCTTCAGATCTCACCCGAAATATAACGATGACAAGATACCAAACCCAGAAGACGAACAGGAAACAATCTACTCAGAGAACCAGGAATCCACGTCCTTCCTCATTCCTCCAGACTGCAAGAGTGTGTTATTGTTAGATGCAGAGCCCTTTGTCCTTCACTTCATGACAGTTTGAATGCATTGGAGGAGGCGTCCTTCAGTGAGGCTTCACAGCTGTGTGGATTAACACGCCGTCCGAAGCCTGACCACAAAAGGACAAATACGGCGGGGAGGCTCGCAGTCAAGCAGTAAGTTCAAGAGAGTGAGAGAGATTATAACAGCGGAGTGGAATCGGGCCTCTCTGATCAAACAGTGCAGCCTTTGATCTTAAAGCCGTTCGTGTTTGCCAAACTCAGGTGCATAGAAAAAAAACCTTTATGTATTTGACCTTTTCCATCACTCAAATGCCACCAACGTTGGATCGCTGCAGGGAATGTCATATTGAGCCGCTGGTGTTGGTAGAAGTCTAGGACTAAAAACGACAGGGCAGTATTAAAGAAGACCTATTAGTGTTAAAGTCTAAAGTTCATGTCCTAAAGGGAGTTATCCTCCCCCTAAGAAACACATTTGCATTATATCTGACCAGCCGCTTGTCTGTCCACAAAGCTAGCAAGAGCGGAGCGGAGCCACGTGAGTAGACAAAGTACATGTATGGACTCCTAATGGAAGAGGAGCTGAAGAACAAGGGGCTAAAATGTATTGGTATCACTTTTCCTCTATCTAATTATCTGATTATGGTATGGACATTTGTGACTCACTAAGCGGTCGACCAATCAGAGCAGACTGGCCTTTTTGGGAGGGAGGGTCACGCTTATGCATGCTTGTTCGAATACACCACCTGCCACCCATGAGTACCTACATGTTTATTTCCTCACAAGCCAATCAGAGCAGACTGGCCTTTTTGGGAGGGGGCCTTAAAGCGACAGGTGCCAAAGCGGAGGGTGAACACGGGTATATTCTGGCAAATGATATGACGGAAAAATAATAACACGTTGTAGAACAAATCCAACACACAATATCTCTAACTGTGATCCTTGGCTGGTGGCTCTGGAGCGCGTACGCCTCATCGAGCTCCGCGGCGGTCACACAAAAGAGGCGTTGAGTGGCGACTCGGAGCCTCCCGTGTTTATCTACATATCTGCGAGCGAGGCTCTCACTAGAAGTCCTGTTAATTAACTCTGACTCATTGTGCTGAACGAAGAAATACCACACAGGGGCAGCGTGGATGGAGCATGTCTCTGAAATGGCCATTGTCACATGTGACTGTTTGTAGTAGTAAGTAGTTTTGCTCTTTTATCTGCTTTCCCAGGCTTTCTTAAAAAGGAGGTTACACCACCCGAGAACGTGCTGAAATGCACAAGCTCTATTCCATGTTTTTTTTCCTTCTGTTTCTTATGTCTGTCCAAGCATTTGTCTCCACAGTGTGAAGATGGAAATATCCCTTTAATAACCTTTCAGTCTCTTTCAAGTCAAGTCATGTTTATGCTTCCAGTTGGACGGCATTTCAGTGGTTGGTTGGTTGGTTTGTTTGTGTTATTTTCCCTCCAGGTTTCAATCTTTCAGACTTCACTCGGTTTGGTTTCTAGACCACTGAAAAATACCCTGATGGGGAAATCATCATCTTTCTTCCCATCTTTTGTGATGCATTATCATAGCCATCTGGTCTGAAAACCCATTTGATTGATCATGAAATGATCAGAATGGTGACTTCCTCTGGCGTGTGACGGCGTGGGAGGTCGACTCGATAACCATGACCTCATCTAAATGCCGTTGGCTAAATGAGCTCATTCGCACCCTGATAGCTGCTTTGCCAGGTGGTGTGGTGGGAGTGGATGTGCTCCTGTGTCAGCTGATGCCAGAACATCTGGAGGCTGCATCTGAATCCCCTATTTTGTCTGGTTGACTTGTAAACATTTTCTGTTGAAAATGAATTTAACAGGTGTTTTTTTTTTGTGTGTTTTTTTTTTTTTTACGGGGCCATCTGGAAGATTAAATTACATCATTGTCTGAAAAGAGTCAGGGTTTAGAAATACGATTTTTAAGGTGATATTGTGTGTTTAGCCATGCTGGCAGCGTCGCTCTATGGCAATGTTATACTTATGCGTTTGTGGTCCCCAGAGGATGTATCCTAATGGCGTTGGTGATCCCTGACTGCCGCCAGCAGGTTGACAAATATTGTTTCCCAGTGGAATGTCTCAATAACTGTTGGATGGATTTGGTTCAGGCATTCTGGCTCCCCTGAGGATCTTCTAGCGCCCTCATCGGGTCTTTTATTCCCATCAGCCATTGTGTAAAGCAGCAGCAGAGACAGTTCTACTGAGCCTGTTGAGACTCAGTTTCCTGTATCTGTGTCCCATGGGTTTCGCCACCGCGGCGCCGGTTAGGAGACTAGCGGCGAAACTGAAATGAGTAATTTGTGTTCTTGTTTGCATCCGCGTCGCAAAGTGGAACAACAAGTCGGTGTTTTGGCTCTGGGCTGCTCTTATGGCTGCTCAACAGATGCTAGCACACAGAGCATGTCCTCTTCTCTCTTCATTTTGTCACAGGGGGGGATTTTTGCCTTTGCCACCATGTTGTTAGCATTAAAAAGACTGTTGGCCTTTTGTAAATAAACCATGCAAATAGTACAGGGAAGACCCGCATTGACTTAAGCTCCATGGTGCTCAAATAAAAGAGCGCTTCCCTTCCGGAGGCCCATTATAACTGGAGGTCAGGAGGAAACTGCAACAGAAATGAGAGCAATCCTAAACCATTTACCTTCCCATTCACATTTCAAGGTTAGTGTTAGGAACAAGGAGAACTAGTAACTTTCAACGGTGTTATTTGTGTCACTGTGGGCTGCAGCTATTAGTTCCCACACAAACTGCCTGTCCTAATTCACCCAATGTATATCATTTCATAAATCACATCATCTGCAAATGCATTGCATTATTGATGACTTAATGATGACCACAGGTCACAGGTCACAGGCCTGCGTTAGCATATCTGCAGTGGATTATTCATTGTGGTTCCAGATTTGTGGAACCCAAACCATAACTCATGCAGTAGACTTGCTAATATATTCCAGTGTATCTAATATTGATATTAATTAGTTGTACATTCAGCTCACCCCTGGTGTGGTAACTTTAGTCCTCATTCTGCTCTATTGCATATGGGCAAGTTTACTCTTCATAAGCATGCCAACCATTGTTATCCAATATAGCATTGATATTGTATGCAGGTTGAGTCAACTAGGTTTATTGTTGACCATAACTTTTCGGTGGGCTTAAATATGGTTGTCCATGACTTAGTGTCAGCCCTGTCATTGACCTGTGCAGGGCGCTCCTGATCTCTCAACTGATCAGGTCAGCTGATCATTAATCTGCTGTGAGTTTGTTGAGCTTGTGTGGAAGAAAAATTCTTCAGGTCCAATTCTGTGGCTGGTTCAGATGAGGTTTAATCACTGTCAGTGGAAAAAGGAAGTCACAGCGTGCCATAAAATCCTTTCCAACAAGAGAGGGGTTATGCAGAGGTATATACAGAGTTACAGAGAACACGGAGGAAGCTGTGATGAGGGTTAGGGTTAGGGTAAGGACTACGATTGCTGCAGGGATGACAACAAGCCAACAAGATTTGAACATTGGATTTTGGAATCACGCAAGCTCATTTATGATGCATGTTTTGTTCGGCAAGATAATTGAGATCACAAATGAACAGTTTTATGATTTTGTAGTGCGAATGCAGTTGGCAGAAGTAAAAAGCTAACGTTCTAGGCTATAAACGAGGCTTTAAAGGCAGACTAATCAGCGTAATGACTTCTGGTCGTCTCATTTAGCCACTTGTTAGTAACCACCTATTTTTAAAAACCATGTAAAAGCCTCACTTTAAGAGGGGCATTTACCAAAGTATTTTATATGGTAGGGCCAAAACATCCACATCTCTTAAGCTCATGTTAAACACAGACCTTATTTCAGGCGTCTAACCAAAAAGAAAAAAAAAAAAAACATTCAAAAGAGCCATTCTTCGAGGCGAAGAAATGCTGACTCATGTCCAGGGATTTGGACTCATTGCTGCAGCCTTTTAGCCACTCGTGGAGCAGCTCGTCGAGGGACCAGTATCACTTTGTTCCAGCTGTTGCAACCTTTAAATCACTCACATAAGTCTCATTCAATTGGGGCTCTTAACTCCAGAAAGACGAAATGCAAATGCATATGTGTGATGGAAGGGATGGAAGGCTGTGTCGGCCTGATGTGCTGCAGAGGGAAGAAGCTGCAGCAGCATCTGGTCCCCATCTCGGCGCCGCAGGCCGGTCCATTACTCTCTGGCTGGCACTTTGTGAATGAGACCTTTATGGGATGTTTGGACACGACTCTTTGAACCAAAAACAGCCAGTTCAAGCCACGCTCTGACATTTAAATGAGTTTCTGGCGGTAACCGTGCGCCGCTGCCACACAAATGCACACATTTTGTTCGGTGGGGGGGGTGAGTGTGGCTCCCAGAACAGCATTCCAGCGTGTGTTTAGTGGAGCGAAGGCATCCTCGACTACTACCAGCAAACACGCAAGCTCAGCGCTGGATGCCACTGTTTCAGCAGAGAAATGTGTTTTTTTTAGACAAAACCCTGAAATATGTGTGATTATATTTAAATAGCAGGAGTCCTGTTTAGTTTTTCAGCAAAAACAACTAAATGCTAACTTTTCATTCTTTGCGTTCTGGCAGTGGATACCGAAATGGAAGTTATGTAAGAGAATGTGACTGATAGATTACATTTATAGATCAAGAGTCAGACATGTCTTTCTAATCATAATTGTGACATAATTCAATATAAACTTCGCTATTTTATCATTTTTTTAAATGTTTACTTTTTATAGGTCATAATGAATCAAGTCGACATTGTGTGGTGTTTGTAAGATAATAATTCCAAATGTTGACTTACAGTAATCATGAAATCATAATTCAAAGTCAAAATGAGTTTGAGTGGTTTGGTTGAAATTATTTGGTTGAAATTATACTATGTCATAATTATGAATTAATAATTGAGAATTCTGACTTTTAAGGTTAAAAGAATAATATTTCAAAAACGTTTTAGGTCATAATTATGAGAAATTAACTCAACTCTTATTATGGTAGTTGTTAGATAATCATTTTAAATGGTTGATTTGTTGATTTAATCATACTTCAAAACTTTTTTAGGTCATAGTAATGAGCAATGAAGTCAAAACCCAAATTTTGACATTTTGGGTCATAATTTTCAAGTCAGCATCCTGATAACTTTGAAAGATACTGTATAATGTCATAATTGTGTTTAAAAATAGTCATAATTAGTCGAATTGGTGACGCAGTATCTCATAATGTTGACTCTTCAGGAGTATTTTTATGCATTAAGTTCTCTCAAACATCAATTGTTATAATAATGATTAACTCATTCATGAGAATTGACAGCTGAAATTGTTCCAGAAAATCATGCACAGTCTCCGTTTGCGATCTTGATCCGAGTGGCGTCTGAGTTCCTGCATTGTTGGAAAGTTGGGAGGAAACATCCCTCAGGGTAAACTGTAACTGGCTCACCACGAGGAAACTTGGCTGCCTGCGTGTGTGTGCAACACATTCACTGGTTACACGTGATGGACGGGCAGCAAACACATGAACTAATAACATGGAATTTATAGACTAAACTGTAAACTTGACAATTACACCAGATTGACTTCATTAGCTTGATTTAATTTGTGGTGCAGTAGTAGACGACGGGGGGCTAATGGGCAGCCCGTTTCCTGTTTCCTACACATATACGTTATGTCGCTGCTGCCTGTTATTTTTATATTGTATATTTCAACCGTGCTGCTCCAGAAAGTGCAGCAGGAAAGATTTTCGCAAGTTCCAAATATGGATATATTTGTGATTTGTGGCCGATAAACATGCAGGAACTGGAGGAATCTGTTTAATAGAAATAGTTTAACAAACTCATCTTTTTGTGAAAAGAAAGGTATGATTCATACCGGACTAAATTTATAGGTGCTTAGCTTATCATATAAATAGAGTGTGTTGTTGTTCAATTGTACATTTGCCCATAAAGTATGGTATGTGGCTTGTTTTTTTTCCCACAGTCTCGTAGCAGTTCAGATGTTTAGTCAAAACTAACAAACTGTGTACAAGCTGTGTCTGTTTCTGGGCGAGGTTTACTGTACAGGACAAAGTTAGTGTGTTTCCATCATCTATGAAAGACCAGATTGATGTCAAGGTCAGATTTCAACAGAGGGACCTTTAGCTCACTGAGTGTTTGTGAGGGACTTACTGTTTGTGCACACGTTTTTTTAAGGTGTGTAACAAAATAGCAACTCACTCTGTGACACAATCTTACAGTGACACAGTGGAAATGTATAAATTCATAAGCAGTACGTGCAAGATCCTTTCATCCGTCAGGACTAAACAGGTAGTGGAACGGTAACCAGGCAAGAGATAATCTGGTAATACGTTTGTACAGGAATAGGGGAAATTGTATTTTCTTTCTGATTCCCACGCACATGACGTGTGCTGCTGTTGGCCGCCCTTTGAGGACTTCCCATGAATTCTCCACTTGATTTTCTTGTGAAGTATGAAATGTCTGGACAGAACCAGCTTTGTTCTTGTTCTTCCACCTAGAGAAAACAAACAAAGCAAAAGAAGAGCTTTCGTGATCAGGCAGAACCAGATAATCATGAAAGTAGGTCACAACAAAGGTGAGCTGGTGACGCAATAGCCCAAAATAGCTACCAAAAACGTGCGCAAACCAAAAGTAGTGTCCTGACCTAGATTTCTGATTCAACCGTTTATATTTCTCATTTTAGGATCTGATAAAAGTAGTTAAAGCTAGGTAAGAAATGTGTAGTTATAAGTGAACATAAGGCTGTTTTCTGACTAATAAATTGTGAATAACTAGTTCAACTTTGGCCCAGTGTAAATTGAATCCCATTGTGACCCTGTAATTGTTATGTTGATATAACTGTAAAATATTTCTATATGATCTCCAAACATATGGTATCAAGCTGTCAGAGCTACCATGGAGCCCACACTGCCACTAACTGCACTCCACTAGTACTAGTACTCCAGTATACCTGCAGTAGCTAGCGTAGCATAGAAATGCTATGTTAGCTACTGTGCTAACATGGTCTGCTAATGTTAGCTCCACAGGTTTTAACGTAGAAGAAACGTTTTAGTAATGTATATCTTGTTCCAAACACTGTGGGTTACGAGCATCACTATTAAACAACGTTTAACTATGTCTAGCTGGAAAAAGAATCTGAATTGATTGCAGGAAGCGGTCTTAGCGAAGGGTAAGTCTGGTCAACACCTGGTCCAAAAAGACCTGATGACTAAAGCTTCCCCTGCACGTCCTCAGCAGCCTTCGCTGTGCTAGCGTGCTTCACCATTATGTTTGACTCGCGTTGACAAGCTTAACAAGTGCAGTGAAGTCCAGCAAGTGACTCCTCTGTGGAAAAACTGAGGGCAGAGAAACAACTTCACACATGAGTGAAAGTCTTTCCCTCATTTCCCCAAGGTCTCTTGAGAAATGACAACATAATCAGAGGAGCTGATGTGGAGATGCCGTAGCAAAAACATTTTTATTACTTGTTGTTTTGTGATTATTTCCCCTCTTTTTACATACCACGACACTTGTTAGGAATGTAAAACTTAAAGCTATAAAGCTAGTAAGAAAACAAATCCTGCATCTAAACCCGTCATTTCTTTGCACACATGGATGGCCGAATAAAATGACTGGACTCCGGATGTTCTCATGGCTCGTCACCCGAGTTTTCCACAAAAGAAGGCCGACAAAACTTCCCAATACTAGCTTGGTGCTGTGAGTAGAGCGATACTAGGTTAGGTATTAGTTCACATTCACAATAATAATGTAAGGTGTTTTCTTACACGAAACAGGTTGTTTTTAGCAAAAATAAATAGAAAGCTATTCTAAGAATGGGAGGAGGCCAAACAAGAGCTACAAATAGAGTGAATACTGGACTTAAATATCATCAGGTTAACAGCCACGGGTCCAAATAAATGCTGAGTTCCCTGTGCCTGCTGGATGTGTAAACTGTTTACTCACATATCAACTTCAAAAACTTATATGTCAGCTTGTTGCATTGCCCCCAATTAGCCAAAAAAGAGCAATGCAGCTTTAATTCATTTTTATTTGTAGGGAATTATTTTTAATGTACTGTATCCAAGCTTTCATCCAGCGACATTATTGAGTTGAAAACACAATAAATATACATATCAAAAACAGCCTGGAACATTTATTACACATCACAAGTGATTAATCAAACCAAGTCATGGTGACTTGATTGATTCTGAGTTCTGGTAATTAAAAGTTTCTTTTCTGCCGTAGTCGACGACATCCGTTTATGCCAGAGGAGATGCTAGCATCCAGCACCTACCATTCAGCACAATGTAAAGACGATTCAGGGCAAGGTCAAGTAGGAACAAGATTAACTCCCTCAAGCAGAGACCAGCAGTGATGTTTAAAATAGCTCAGACTAACCACATGGCAGGTGATTTTAGAATAGGGGGAAAGCTGTGAGAAAGCCCAGCATTTCCCTAAGGAACAATGGTCTGTAAAAGAATGAAAACACTGTTGCATAAGGACTCAGTTTTCCCCAGCGAGCTTGCTTTTTGAATCTTTGTCATAGCATGTAATAATAACAATAGCTTAAATTAAAAAAAGAAGGCTTATTTTAGAGCGCTGTGTGTCAGAGTAGGACATTTATCCCTTGATGATGCACATATCCTGCAGGCTAACTATTACATAATCACAACCTTCCTAAAGCAGCGTATTTCTCAATGCCATGACTGCAGAAGGCTGAAATGAAACAGTCTTGTGCATTAAATGGAGTCACGCATCTGCAGCGGTGACTACTCTCTCTCAGAGTGATGCATAGATGGAAGTTTTCATTTCATTTATACAGTAACTGAATAATAAGCGGCCTCTGCTCTTGGGCTGCTGTTACTTGGGAGAGCATGGAGGGGTCATTCATTACGTAGGCTCGATGAAAGACAGGAATGATAATGTGAGCAGCTCAGTGAACTGAGATTATATAGGCAAAGCCAGGCATGCATGACGAACAGGAAGCACAAAATAAGTCCTATGAAATATGCCAATAGTAATATATGAAGTGCGTCACCATGCTATAAATAATGGAGGAGGTTTGATTCTGCAATGAATATAGCAGTGATGACGTGGCACCCTGAGCAGCCTCGGAGAGGTCAGCTAATAATAATAATAATAAGGAACAAGCACACCAGATGTCAGAATATAATGTACTAAATTGAATAATGATGATGTACATTTGCTTCACAGAAGGAAAAAAGGTTTTAAACATGTTTTTGGTCACTCGGTGGGAGCAGAACAGTCTGTACACAAAACATTAAAAAGTCACCTTAAGACGAACTTTGCTAACCTTAAGACACAGTGCTGAGTCCCGCCCCTTGAACACAGACTGGCCAATCATAGCATAGCACTGGCCAGCTCCTCAGGGACCAATTAACCCTGCTCTGCTTCATAGACGGATCGTTTCAGATTTTCTTCATTTTCAGGCTGTTTTTTTGGGTCCTGGTTGGGACATATATGTTCCCTCAGCCCTATGTTCCCTCAACCACATGTCCCTTCAACACTATGTTCCCTCAGCCTATGTTCCCTCAACCACATGTTCCTTCAACACTATGTTTCCTCAGCCTATGTTCCCTCAACCACATGTTCCTTCAACACTATGTTCCCTCAGCCTATGTTCCCTCAACCACATGTTACTTCAACACTATGTTCCCTCAGCCTATGTTCCCTCAACCACATGTTCCTTCAACGCTATGTTCCCTCAGCCTATGTTCCCTCAACCCTATTCAAGTTCAAGTTCAGGTTCATTTATTCGTCTCCCTTCCCTGGAGAGAAATTTGGTTTAGAGTCAGTGCTGCATCAAAAATCATGGAGACAACAATGCATAAAAACAATAAATCATCCAACAGAAGGAAAGTACATGACTGGTAACCAGATAGGGACCAGAGTGCAAGACGATCTGAGCTGTGCAATTAGCCCTACCTACTAGTCAAAAGTACAGTGCTAGTACACATTTAAGGTGCAGTGCACAATAAAGACTCAGGCGTGTGCTAGTACACATTATTTAAACGACTGTCCATTACATTGTCCTGGCATGATTCAGACACACCTGGGCTGCTGAGAGAAAAGTAGCAGGGAAGCTGTTGTCTGGTTATATCCCATGTGTCTAAATCTACTCTGACCTATTGAGCCTACAGCTGTCTGGACAACCGACTATTGCAGCTGTGTTGTTGCTTCATGTATTTCACAGGGTCTCTTGTGCATGTGGTTTTTGTACGTGCTGGAATACACCGCAGCATTATTAGCAGTAATTGAGATTCTTATATTTGGTAAGACTTTACATTAAGTAGACACTCATCAGCATGAATTGATGATTAACTAATGCCCAGTTTATCCTAATGATTTGCAAAAATATCATAATGTTGTGTCGGGCTGCAAAGATTTGCAGATGTTGTTGACAAAAATCAATACAGATACCAGTCCAACTGTGGATTTGAGGTTGCTGACATATGGGACTTTAAATTCACGTTGTTAGTTATGGTAATTCATTAATTAATACATAGTATGAATACATTTTAAGAAACATGTCTAAGTTAATATATGAACTACGACTTAGGTTGTAGATTCTCATGAATGACTGAATTAAGACTGATTTTTGATTAGTTACTGATGGAGTAACCATTCATTTCTGAGTCCTCCATGAGTCTTAGATGAGTTCTACATGAACTGGGCATTAGTCAAGCATCAATTAATGCTGATGAGTGTCTACTTAATGTTAAGTCTTACCAAATGGGGTAATTTATGATTGACATAAACACAGTAGCTACATCAATGGATGGAATACTCAACATTTAAACAGTATGTATAATCTGTTAATGCCTCATTTTACTTAGAACGTGTATGCTGTATTAAAATACCCATTCTGGTGTGTGATTTTTCAAAATGATGTACATTTGTAGTCAAATTATTGAAGCATAACACCCCCCCTTCCCTTTTGAATAGTCCCTTATTAACCCACATATGCTATTATTTTTGTTTGAGTCACTTTAAAGCAGAGACAATGCAGTTAAAGTGGAGGCGTGTACTTTTTATTTTAGTTGATTGATAGGCCTAATCCCTGTGGGTATACTAAAAAAGGTCAAAATATAAGAGAAAATAAGTTCCAACTAAATTCCGTTCTGACACACACACTGGTTATTTTATTTTCCTGAGAAAAATACTACTCCCACTTCTCTTCTGTCCCAAGATTCTACAGTCGCACTGCCCCAAGGCATACATACTATCACCCAATTTGGTCATTATTAGCCAAATCACAGAGCCAGTAGACGAATAAACATACATAAAACCAACCAGGATGCATAATTATACAAAAATGGAACATGTATTTATTTTTTAAACAGAAACATAGAGAATGGTGCCAACCACATCTGAGCAGGCTGCCATGTTGTTATTTGAGGCCTTGACGCCGAGGAAGGTGTCCCAAAAAGAGTCTAAACAGTGCGACGAGGGACAAAATTTTACAGAGGAACACACTGCATTTCCTGTGTTTTTACTGGGTCCAAGGCAGTGTCGTTCAGCCAGCAGATTCCTGTGTAATGAAGCGAAGCGTTCACAGTCCAAAAACACAATCCCGGACAAGCTGCTGCTGCTCTTTGTCAGAAAAGTAGCTGAATTGATGTACGTTGTGGTCTGGTGTACAACACAAAAACCACACAAAGGCTTATTTACAGCTGTTTTGCCATGTGGTTTCCTGTTTTATGGCGTGTCCCGTTGGTGCAATTAAAAATATATATGCAATTAACATGGTTGCACGAGTAAATAGCATCCATGTGGAGATACGGCAGCAGAAGGATGCTTTTTTCTGTGCTGCTGATTGCCTTTCCATGATTTTTTTGTTTTTACATTTAACCTGAAATGAACCAGATTGTTTTTACAGTTCAGAGGGAAAATCTTTTAGAAATGAGGCAGGACGGCATGAGCGCATCCAGATTGTTTTACTGTAAATGCGGGGAGTTCAGAGGAAACATCTTTTTAAAATGAGGCAGGATGGCAATCTGTTGCTGCAGACAGCTTCTTGTGTCTCTTCCAAAGTAAAGAAACAATGCTTTGGCCCTGCTGCTCTAACTCTGTTCATATTTAATGGCGTCCCTCTCTTCTTCTTCGCTCCTCTTCCTAAGGGCCCGTCCTCTCAGCAGATCTCCCTCCTGTGTTTTCTCCTTTGAGTTCTTCCGTTTGGCCATCTCAGGGGTTAATCTCATGGTGTTATACTACAGCAGACAGACATTAATCCCAGAATGCACTGCTGCAGCTGCACCTGTCTCTATAACAACATGCTGTCTGACACACCTACATGCACACATGCTCAGGCGTGTGCTTTTAAAACACAATATTTAAACGACTGTCCATTAAATTGTTCTTGGCATACGTGAGGAGTACATGTTCCAGACCTTTCCTCGACTCGCTGCCTGACGGAGAGGACGTTTTTTGACACACAGCTGCACTGCGTACATGAACAGACAACTGTATTGTGTGTTTGTATTTTTTTCAGCAGGTTCCTTCTACTGTTTTGACATAATAAGGTGACAGTGAAGCGTGAAGACATCTCACTGGAGTGCAAAGATGCCAAACTGGTGATGAAGGGAACCTGACAAGCTAACGATTATTTTCATCATTTGCAGCCTTTAGTAGTTTGCAGAAGTGCAGACTTGAGTCACGACTTTAACTTGAGTCAGACTTAAGACTCAACTTGACTAACTCAAAAAAGACTTACAGTTTGACTTGGACTTGGGACTTGCCTGTCATGACATGTGACTTGACTCTGAAGTTGCCTGTTTTGACTTTGGACATGACTCGGGACTTCTCAGTCTTGACCTGGGACTTGACTTGCATCTTGTCAGTCATGACTTGGTAGTTGACTCAGGACATGCCTGTCTTTACTTTGGACATGACTTGGGAACACACAGTCTTGACTTGGACTCGTGATCTGCAGCCTTGGTCCCACATCTGTCCGTTTCTCTATTCATAATCACTAATGGGGTGTCTCCTGGCTGAGGCGAGACCTGGAGACCACCAGCCAGTCTTCCGGAGGACTGAACCCGTTAGCAGACACAGCTGCAGCTACAGACTGTCAGCTCGGTGTTTGTAGAGGCGGGAGGCTCGGAGCACAGCTGGTCCACATCAATGAGGGCTGACCACAGGGATGCTGAGGTGGTTCAGATGAGGCTCAGTAGAGCAGAGGAAGGTTTTAATATCTACAATTAACAATGAGGGACTAATACCTCAGGCAGTAAAAAGCAGGTTCAAGGCAGGTTCAACTTTTACTTGGAAGAGTGATCTGGCATTAAGAAGACAAAGCCAATATTTGTTTAAGTTGCGGTGATATGAAGTCATGCTTATTTGAGTTGACTGCTTGTAAAAGTGATACTTGAAAGAAGCTTTTTTCCAATGCACTTCTACAGGTTGCCGTAGTTACTGGCTTAACATCTGAGCCTCTACATCTCATAATTATTTGTGGGTGAGTCAGCTGGATGTGATATCATAGATATACAGACAGCCACTCACCCTTGTCCTCTGCTGGGAGGATGCTGCTGGGCTTTAACCGACTGAGACACCCAGAGGCGATGCGAGCGCGGTGCAGCTCGGTCGTATAAAAGCAGCCAGCTGCAGCTGGACAGACGGAGGACTTGCTTGTGCAGCGTTACAGGGAGGCTGTCTCTTGTACATAGTCTCAGAACGAGGAAACAGTTTGGGTGAAGAAGAAGAAGAAGAAGAAGAAGAAGAAGAAGAAGAAGAGGAAGGCGTCCTCTTCTTCTGACACAAGAAGATATCAGAGAACAAGTTGGATTAATTTAGTTGAAGTGGCTTCAGTTATGAGTGACTGTCAGTATCAGAGTGATCCCCATCATCGTCTCCATGGATTTATTATTTCAAAGGTAGGTTCAAATATCTGACATGTGAAGGACAAATGTTGTCATTCCATCTATCTATCTATCTATCTATCTATCTATCTATCTATCTATCTATCTATCTATCTATCTATCTATCTATCTATCTATCTATCTATCTATCTATCTATCTATCTATCTATCTATCTATCTATCTATCTATCTATCTATCTATCTATCTATCTATCTATCTATCTATCTGAAAGTATAAATAGAGATAAGATTAAAATAAATAGAAATATAAAAATAATGTTTCAGCTATCATTATGCACACAAAAGTTCAGTCTTTGCCCGTTTGCACGTTGGCTGCAGCTGCGTGGCAACAGCTCCGTTCAAGGAATGTGTGCAGGACTTTTCAGTGTCAACAGAACCTGTCGGGACTTGTTCAGAATTTCCAATGTTGTCATATCAGGAGAGAGCTGAGTGGGTAGACCTCTAAAATGATTGAGAACTAATTCGGGTTTTTTGAAGTTGAGTCACTTTGCCCAGGAGATTCTCTTGCCTGGGAAAGGTGTGAGGGATTTATAATTGTCAATATGATGACCCCGTTTGGTTTCATCTTTTCAGTATCTTCTCAACCAGAGGAACCATATCAAGCCCGGAGCCCAGCGATGATGCTGGCCATGCCGCACTCCAACTCCTCAGCGATGATCACTCCCCTTCCCTCCATCAACCTCACCACCGTGGCCGTGGCACCGAACGCCACCCACTATCCCACAGTCGCTGGCATCACCATGACTCTGGGCATCCTCTTCAACGTGGTGGCCCTCATCATCCTCGCCAAGGCTTACAACCGCTTCCGGCAGAGGTCAAAGGCCACGTTCCTGCTCCTCGCCAGCTCCCTGGTGGCAACAGATCTGGTTGGACATCTTATAGCTGGAGCCCTGGTGCTGAGGATGTACTCGGTGGGGAACTTCGACCCCGTCAATCCGGATGCGTCTTGTCTGTTTCTGGGAGGTTGCATGGTGTTCTTTGGCCTGTGCCCTCTCTTCCTGGGCTGCGCCATGGCCGCCGAGCGCTGCCTGGGCGTCACCAAGCCTTTGCTGCACGCTCAGCTGGTGACCACGGCACGGACAAAGATGGTGCTGGCCCTGATCTGGCTGCTGGCATTATGTGTGGCGCTTCTTCCCTACTTCGGCCTCGGTGCCTACACGTCCCAGCACCCAGGGACGTGGTGCTTTATCAAGGTGATGCAGGACACTGGAGCGACAGATCTGGCTTTCTTGACACTCTTCTCTGGACTGGCGTTCAGCTCTCTGGCCTCGGCCTTCGTGTGCAACACCATCAGTGGGCTCACGCTGGTGAGAGCCCGGCTAAAGAAAAGGTCCTGCACCCAACGCCGCTCAGCCCGGTCCCACGACACTGAGATGGTGGTCCAGCTGGTTGGGATCATGGTCACCTCCTGCATCTGTTGGTGCCCTCTGCTGGTGAGTGTCAGCTCAAATAATTTAATCTTAAAACTCTCTTTGTATGACATATCATGTTGATATGCATCTGATTAAAAGTGGTTTGAAATGATAGGAAATCACAAACAGTTAGATAACTTACATAAACTAAGATAGATCCAAAAGGGACGGATGGCACACCTGTTTGATTTAAAGGAAATACATGTAAAATGTTTTCTTATCTTTAGTGCAATTTATCGATAGGAACTATATTCTTTCCTGCGTTTAAATGCTCACAACAACGTCTGTGGATTATCTTTAACTGGATTTCTGTTGAGTCTCGTATTTATATATTGGATACCTTCTTGTTTCAGCTCCTTTTTGATGCTTGCATGGAATAAATATTCAAATTAAAAATGTTATGGCTGCACCATTAGATCAAATGCAAAATATATCCTACATGCCTTGTGCTTCATTTTATACACATTGAATTATAGACATATTTTGGCTACACTGTAACAAATGAGTGAGGTTTAATCGGTTGAACAGCTGGTATAAGATGAGACTGATCTGGTTCCATTTTTCTTTCAGATCTTTGGTCTGATGTCAGCCTCACAGTCCTACAGGGGCTTCCTGGGCAACGACAAAGACACGTATACCAGGCTGATGGTGATAGGTGTCAGGATGGCGACCTGCAACCAGATCCTGGACCCGTGGGTCTACATCCTGCTGCGTCGCGCCGTCCTCAGGAAAATCTACCGCATCACCAAAATGCAGGCCAGTTTCAGCGGCAGTACGTTCCGCTCATTCCGCTGGGACCTCAGCTCCCTGCAGAGCTCGGAGAAAAAAAGTGTTGCTAAGGTCTGAATGGACTTACGGATGAAGAAATGGGAAGCGTCACCCATCACTTTGGATGCTCTGTTTCTTGCCAGTGTGATCGCCACTGAGCCCAGCAGGCCGCCATCTGGATCCATGTTCAGTGTTAGGTCTCAAGAAAAAGAGTTGTGTCTGCTGGCTGGTGGGCGCCAGAGCAACCCGGGTTTACATGAGCATATGTGTTGGGATGCAAAGTGAAAGCTCTTGACTTGTTGTATGAGCCAGTGTTATGCTCCAAATGAATAAACTCTTTACAAGCAGGAGATCAGAGACAGAGGAGTAAAGTCGACGTCAGACTTTAATCTTGTACAAGAGGAGCAGCTCCAATGCAACAACGTGTGAGGATGCTACAGAGACAGTGCTCAAATCAGTGTTATGACTTGAGTCTTTTAAGGGTTCAGGAGACAATGCGTCATTGACAGTTAATCTTCGTGTAGAACAAGACATTATGTGCACAAGGTATCCCTGATAACAATTAGTCACTTTAAGATATGGCTTTGGGGTTTTTAGGTCAACAGTGGGGACTCTAAAGTCATTAACTGTTCAACACATGCTTGAAGACATGGGACCCCCTAGGTCAACGAGGATGCCAAGGTCGTACAACTTATCAAGGATCCTAAAGTTAACAAGGCCCTCAAGGTTGTAACCTAAACAAAGAAGCTTTAAGACATGAGGTTATACAAAATTCTTATAACAGCCACATGGCCCATATACAGGATATGCTCGCATGGCTGTGTGTCCTCGACGGCAGCAAAGAAAAGAGGGTTCGACCGGTCGGAGTATTACATGTAAGACTGTATCAAGTCACAAAGGAAACATCTCAACTCAAAGCCTTCCTTCCTTTTGCCCTTTGACCCAATGTAAAAGTCAATGACTTGTATAAATGCTCACATGAAGCCTGAAGATGTGAAAAATGACCACGCGTGTCCCGCGTTGTGCCGTGACGTGAATGTGAATGCCTGTTTGTAATTGTGTGTTTTGCCCCGGAGTGTACGGGAGACTGAAGTAAAGCTGCAAACGCTCATTGAATGTGATGTTGTTAACAAAAGGGAATGTGAGATTTGGATAATAAATGGTAAACATCTGTTAGTGTTTCATCTTATTCTGGTGTATAATTGACCTCCTCTTTTCACACACTTGCCAAGATCAGGTAATGCTTCCGAGCACAAACAGTTTGGTGGCTCTGTCTTCTAACAGCAACACCTCACGCTCACTAATTAAATGTAGAACTATTGCCTTCTTACTCAAAAGGCTGATAGTATAACAGCTAAAATGTAGACCTGACCCCCGAACAATTCCCAGACCTGACTCTGTGTTTTTACCTCAGGGATATATGCGCAATCATCTCAGCATGTAACATCTGGCTTAAAGTTCCAATGAAACGGAGGTTAACTAATCTTTAACTTCTGTTCTGTAACATCAATAGAATATTTGAGCTTTGTAAAGTTACAAGAAGGATCTAAATCTAATCTTTTTCATGCGATTGGACCGCTTAAACGTGTGCATGCTTACAATGTATACGGAGCTACAAACAAACCTCCCTTGTTGTTAAAAGTTGCAGTTTAAATGATTGATTGATGGATGTCATTTATCATTGGTTGTATTGTTGATACTAGCTCACTTCAGCACATCTCATATTTATTTTTCGCAGGGGGGGGGACTTTTACATTTTTTTAAAAAAAAATATATATTTATTGTTAAAAAGCTGCACAACATGACTGGAGGAGATATATAAGGGTTAAAATGAATGTAATCTGGACGTTAATGGAAGCAAGTATGGATTGAATAGAAAGGGATCAAGTATTGATCTTTGTGGAACTCCGCAGGTCAAGCTAACATGCATGGAGGTAAGATTGCAAAGCCAACGCAGATACAATTATTGCTGCGTTGGCCTGAACCAGTGGATGGGAATGGTAGGTGGGATTCACATGTTTTATCATCAAAACAACAAAACACTCTATATTTGATTCCAAAAGAAATGGCTCCATGTATGAACTGCATGTTTTCCACCTGCAGTTGCTTAAGTGAAATGCCACTCAATTTTGATTGGATTTTGAATCAACATACAAACATATTACACTAGATAATCAATGTTTCTGTATTTCAAGTAGGCTATCAATATTTTGAGGTTTCAAACTGGAGCTTCCCAATACTAGTACTAAAAACGTTTATGTAATATGAAGACTGACATAATACAATGGTTACACTAGTGTCACGTCGTGTTTTAATCGATATGATCAGCAGGGCAGGCCCCCAAAACATTGAATGAATCAGCCAGCTGTTGCGTGGGTGGACAACTCACTTCAATTCATCATTGAAGCCACGCCCCCCGGCCCTGTACCCCCTCTTTTCCTATTGGCTGCCATCGCAGTATCGTGCAGGTTCTATCCAATGAGGAGGATCACTTTTTAGATCGTGGGCGTTTCCCCGCACACTCCGGGTCCAGACCGGGAGCTAGTCGTGCAGCAGCCGTCCACTAGCAGTAACGACACCACGGTGAGTCAGGAATACATATATGCTTTTACCCTTTAACATAAAAAAGTAGATGAGGTGTTGGGTGGGCACTGAAGAGGACAAACGACGCCCGTTAGTTTGGTCTAGCGTGTTCGTTTTTTCGCGCTTCGGAAACGGATCCCGTGTTGCTTTTCGGCTAAGCTAACGTGCTAATTGCTAACTGTGGCTGAGTGGGGTCTCGGTATTGTCTCCTCGACCATTTTGGTGTCTGATATGACAGACTGGCATTCAAACACAATTTCCCGTTACTTGTCTACACTCCTCCGTACTTAACTGACAAGCATGCTAGCCGGTGTGTTGTGTGTTGCGGTTCTCTGGGCATGTCGGTACTGCGCAGCTTTAAACGATGGGCGAATCTTTTGTGGGGGTTGTTAGCTAGCTAGCCGACGCCAGTCAAGCTCTGCGCTGAATTAAAATGGCGTCTGTTGTTAAATTGCCCCCTGATGGAGCTGCGGGGTCCGGGTCCCAGAACCGCTTGGCTAACGTTTCTTCTCCCTCTTCCTCCTGAAATAAAGACATGTTCATGCAGGTTAACAGGTTAAAATGGGGGCAGTAGTTATGCTCCTCACGGTTGCACCCCATTTGGCTGAACTGCAACCGGAAACTAAATCATCCCTGAAAAGTTCCCTAAAACTGTGAATGGGATGTCCCACATTCCCACTTATCAACCCGAGTCTGATCACATACTCGGATGAATCATTTCCTTTAATGCGGTCCTCACTTGTCAGTTTTACTAAGTACAGTAGATAAGATCTTTTTGTTTTAAATTATGACGTGTTTGCCTTCTCTGATATGAGCGTCCACGCCTCACATAAAGCAGCCTTTGTGCCTAAAGTAAGATTGATTCCAACGAACGATATTGGCATGTTCCCTTCCTGGGAAAGTAGGGCTGTGTTTAATCCCCCAGGCATGTGGTGCCGTGTCAACAATCCTCCCCTGTTGCTACAGCAGGCAACAACTTTTAATTCACTGATGAAGAAGAGTCATCGGTGTTGTTGTCCTCGGGTACTGAAATGGTTTTAAATAGACACCTCACCCCACAAATAACAAATACATTTTAATTCCAATTGCCTGTGGGTGTATTTATCAATCTAGATTGTTTTGTTGTGTTGCCTAGTTTTGGAGATATGGGCCATAGATGTCTGCCTTCGCTCTCATATAATGGGCCTCGATGGCTTGCGGTGCTCAAAGCGCCACATACATTAGGAAAAACTCAACAGCAATGTCTATTTCCATAAATCGCCACCTGGTTACTAAAGCTATTTCCACAGATGTTGTATGAGTAGATTCATGCAGGAACTATGGATGAAATAACTAGTTCCTACATTGATAAATAGCACTACAGTAATCAGAAAAACATTTATTTTGGCCTGGACTGTGCCTTTTAAATCAAATATGCGTGCCAGCAGGCCCTTGTTGTTCTATAATAGTTTTTGTTTTCCCTCAGTGACATTTGACTTGTGCCTGACTGTGAATTTATGTTAAAATGTGTGAACATTTCCCCCTCTTGTACAGACGGACTGCAACATCATCATCTGCTGCTGAGAATCTTTTTTTTTTTTTTTTAAACGCCGTCATTCACTGGATATAGGAGACACCACGATCTCTAGAACAGCAATGGTAATTACTTTATTTGATTTGAAGGTATTAATCTGTATCATGTGTTTTTTGTTGGCTGGCAGCAGCTAAAGCACAGGGTTCACTGGCCTCTATGTGAAATATCGCCGTTAATAGGACACATAAATGTGTGATCTAATTTAAGTGACAGTGCTGGTGCCAGCGTTTTTGCCTCTCCAGTCTGCCCGGGGCTTTGGGAACACATGCTCTAGCTTCCACATCACCGCTCTCTTCTAAATTGGCTTTGGCTGCCTGTGTGTACACCAGGCTTGTGTAATCACTGGTGTTAGGAGCTTGGCTTGGACATGAGACCCTGTTACTTATTTATTTGAATTAATCAAAGACAAGACACTGACAGACAAAGTAGGTCCCTTTTAATCCTGATAAATGCTTTGTGCAGGTTAAACATAAGCCTGTCTCATAAAGCAGGATTAATTAAGTTGGTTGAGTAACTGTTCTGAATAAAACCTGGAACGTTTTCAAATCTGCACCCTGGACTGAAGTTGAAAGCTGCTCTTGGTTTTATTCTGTCCAGTCATCCTCGGTAATAGTGCTTTGTTTGACAGGTCTCTGCATGTAAACAGTAATGATCTGACGTTTCATCCTCGCAGCAGGGCCTGTAGCTACAATAAATTAGTCTTTGCATGAACCTCTTTGGTGTTTCTCCTTTTATTAATGATCTTGTGTCTGTTCAACCCCAGCCGCCTCCGATGCGCCACCGCTCCATGCGGGTCTTCATGAACGACGACCGCCACGTCATGGCCAAACACTCTGTCATTTACCCAACTCAGGAGGAACTGGAGAGTGTACAGAACATGGTCTCCCACACAGAGCGGGCCCTCAAGGCTGTCTCTGACTGGCTGGATAAGCAGGAGAAGGGATCCACCAAGTCTGACTCTGATAGCGCAGACACAGATAAGGAAAGGTGAGGGATGCCATTCCTCATGCTCAGTTGGTAAAAAATGCAGTTCTTCTCTAACCATTGTTTTCTTTTTTTTTTGTCTTTATTGCCCTTCTCCCTTCTGCCTGCTCTTTGTTTTTTGGTAGTGAACAAAGAGACCAGGCCACCCGCTCCCTGCGTGGTGTAATGAGGGTAGGCCTGGTTGCCAAGGGCCTGCTACTGAAGGGGGACCTGGACCTGGAGCTGGTGCTCCTCTGCAAGGAAAAACCAACCGTCAGTCTGCTGAAGAAAGTATCTGAAAACCTTGTGACACAGCTCAAGGTGGGAACATGACCATTTCAGTGCTTTGACTCATGTGATAAGATAAGAAGAGCTCAACCGATTTTCAATTTCGTTACATATATTAGTATAGAAGTGTGAACATGTTTTTTTAGTTTGATGTGACTTTTTTTTTTCATTTTAAGAATTGTGACATATGAAAGAAGCGAAGCAGCTTAAACCAATGTTTCTGTTACTCATGAGTCGGCATACAAAGTTAAAAATACTCTATGATAAATCTGTGAGAGGTAAATCGACGTGCCAAATGATCTGTCTGGTAAAAAAGGTTTGAAAATGAGAGTCTAACTGCTGTCAAATCCCTGTTTGTCTGTGTTGTCATAAGACATAATCTGTTCCTGATGTTTCTCACACATCTTGGCTAAACCACAGAATTGCACCAGACCCAGTTAGACCTAATATAAAAATATATATTTGTAGGCATATATTTTACCTTCATTAAAAGTATTTGCACATAATCTTGACAGTGACCACCTTTAATGTCATGATGGTGTGAAAAGCAGTTGTTCATTTTCCGTGATGGTGTATTGAGTTTCTCATCTGAATACCTGGATATCAAACTCTTAGTTGTAAATTAGAGTTTAATGTAAATTATTATTATTACAATAAGCAATTTAAACATGTCAACTTTGGCCCCAGTAAACCACAAAGGGCATATTTCATTATTTTTTCACATCAATCAATTGAGAAAATAATATCCGTCTTATAATAGTCGGACCTTCAACACGAATGTTGCCTTTGTCGTGTCTTAACCACGTTGCTCTTTGACAGGCGATCACAGAAGACAAGTATGTGGTGACCCAGCACATCCGTGAGGCCAGTATTGTCATCAAGAACACCAAGGAGCCCCCTCTCACCCTCACCATCCACCTGACGTCCCCTTTGGTCCGCGAGGAGATTGAGAGGGCTGCATCTGGAGGTAAGCTCCCACCTGAGGGCCTCCAGTGTTTTTTTTTTTTTTTTTTTGTGCCCCTGTCCTCTCCAGCAGGGAGGCCAGACTGGTGACCATGCTAGATAGATATTGTTTATTGGGCCTTCAATGGAGCTAGGGGACAATAATGCACCATCACATAATGAAGCTGTGCTATGCTTATAGCTCTCTAGACTCTCGTAGTTCCATGTAATGTAATTGTACATTTTTGATGGCCCAATATACAGTATAGGGCAGGTAGCTCACTGACTGCTGAAGACATGGCTTTCTCTTCCCAAGGTGATGATCAAGGCCACCAATGAAATGAAGGCTTACTGAGAATTTAACCAAAAAGAGAGACCACTTTGTTTGCATGTGTTTTATCATTGATGATGAACGGTTTGCATTGCAGCAAAAATGAGTAGCAAAACATGTGGTGAAACTGTCCTTGGTTGTAAGACCCAATGGTGGGCTATTGACTGTCTCTGGTGTTCATTTGCAAGGGAATGCTCAGGGTTACAGATAACGACAAGGGGCATTTAGATCCAGTCTGTATGTCCAACCCCATTCAAAATCCAGGGGAGTGGCAACAGATGTGAGGTAATATGCGTGTAATCATTATTGTAGCTCTGCAATTATAGTTGCTGTTCTCTTCGAGAGCACCCACATGTAGTGAGGGTCTCAATATAGCAGGTGTTGAACCATGACCTTATCTGTAGCCCCTTGCTCACAGTGATGCCCAGTTTGGGTCTTTTATTTTTATTTTTTCCCCCAAGCCATCAGTTTTGCTGCAGTGTGGACTTGTTTTGATACCCACTTTTTGTGCATCTGATAACTTCTGCCTGTGGTTCCAATTCTGATTCTCTCTGTCAAGCCTTCTAGTTTGTCAATTTTTAGGGACGCTGGACCTTTGACCAACTGGCCGCTCTCTGTCTCGGAAGGGGCAAAGTGCAGTGTACCCAGAATAGGGGCAAAGGGGAGGGGCTCTGCCTCCTGTTAACGCCAGAAAGGAAAAGCAGACCTTTTTTTAAGCACTGAAGCATCCATTGAAGTTGAAGCAACCATGGAGAGACAACCTCCCATTTGATACGACCAATTAGCCCTTAATGAATGCACATTTTCTTATGACAGGGATTTTTTTTCTCTAATGATTTTTACTTTTTCGCTAAATCAGGTTAGAACCCACTCAACACTGCTGTCGTTCTGGTGGGATTTAAATCCAATCATAGTGTGCCGGGCCGTACAAAACTATTAATAGGGGAGGTTGAGAGCGCTTGGTGGTTCTGCAGTGGAGGGGTCCCCCTCCCCTTCCCCCTCCTGCCTGTGGTTTGGGAAGGCTGCCTGTGTTCCCCCTGGCCGGCTGACAGAACTCCCCTTGGTCAAACTGTACCTTGTCTTCTTATTCCACCTGCCAATAGACTCGCTTTCAGTCAACGATCCCCCGGATGTTCTGGACAGGCAGAAATGCCTAACTGCCTTGGCGTCTCTCCGCCACGCTAAGTGGTTCCAGGTTTGGATCTTGTCTTTATTTGTCTCTAAAAACAGAAGTAGTTTTGAGTTTGGTTTCATGCTGTTTGTTCTTTTGTCTTTTATTTGGGCGTTCCATGTGTTTTTTATTTGTTATTTATTTTTATTTTTACTCTTTTGAAGTGTACTTCCTGTAGTAATACTGGATGATCTGGATGTTTGTTTCTTAGGAAACTTTTGTCATTCCACTGTTGTGTAGAGTTGCTTTACTCACTTAACAGGTTCTACTGCAGTGCCATTTTTTAAAGAAGTTCAATGCTGCTTTTAGTCCCCGACTCCTTAGTCTCCCTCACAGCTGCTTAACGCAAATCAGCAAAACAAATCTGGGACTAATACGCCATGTATGCAGGTGCAATATTTCTATAACGACGGTGTGAGTGAGTTGTTATTTTTCACATTTCTATAATCTACATGTAGAGCACTGCTGCCCCGTTCTGTAGTTTTGAGGATATATCCAATCTTTTGTTTCCATAGCCAGCCATGTTGATGATAACTCATTCTAGCACTGTGGAGTGTCATCTTTGGCTTTCACACTATAACAATCAGTGCTTTTCTGTCACTCTGTGTGCCACAAAATCAACAGGAATATTGCACCTTGACTAGTTTTGTAGTAGTAGTCTTTTTTTATTTGTTTATTTTCCTGTCACTGACTTCACCACCACCCCTTTCAATGACAGCACACGTAAGCAAACCCTATTTTAAAACCTTTTAACTTGGTCATCACATTAAATTTGATATTAAACCTGAGATTTACGTTTCTTCCTGATCTTAAGTCATGAGCGTTTGTACGAACACATACCGAAATGTCTTATTACTGAACGACACCATCAATCACGTGGAGTCTTCAAACATTATTCTATCAGCCCATATTTCCAGACACATCCATAAAGACAAAGCTAAGCTGTTAAAGTGCGGCTTCCTTTTTGATTTACTTTAATTCATTTAGACGTTTGTGTTGCTTCGGGCCTCTCGTCGTCTTCCTCTTTGACTAAGGCTGCTTGTCCTCCTCGTGCTCCTCCTTCCCCCCTCCCTGCTTGTGTCTCCAGGCCAGAGCTAACGGACTGCGCTCCTGCGTGATTGTCATCCGGATCCTAAGGGACCTCTGCGCACGCGTCCCCACATGGGCCCCGCTTCGTGGCTGGGTGAGTAAGGGCCTCCTCACAGCCTCAATAGACCAAAGTCTTTATGAAGCGCCGGTGATGATGGCTTCTGAGACCCGCTAAATGTGTCGTAGGTAGAGTTATTCAGACTGAGTTGGCTGCTCAAAGCCCCAAAGCTAAACATATCCTTTCCTTAAGCTTTCTCTGCCTGGCTCCAAAAAATGACATTGCCATTGTTAAATTGTGAAGATCACATGCAGTGACCTAAAATGTCTCTGTGTTAGTTGCTGAGCTTAAAAACAGAATCCTCACACAATGAGCGTCTCCTTTGCAGCCACTGGAGCTGATCTGTGAGAAAGCCATTGGTACAGGGAACCGGCCCATGGGGGCGGGGGAAGCTCTGCGGAGGGTTCTAGAGTGCCTGGCTTCGGGAATCCTCATGGCAGGTATATGTACGTACCGCCTCTTCTTCAAGCGCTATTTGAGTTAAAGTCCACTCTGGGTTTTTCAAAGTGTTCAGCCGCGTCTTTTTCCTGGTGTTGCAGACGGTGCTGGAATCTCTGATCCATGTGAGAAGGAGCCCACAGACGCCATCGGTCACTTGGACCACCAGCAGAGAGAAGACATCACAGCGAGCGCACAAGTGAGTGAGAGAGTTGTTTGGGTGCTTATTCTCAATCTAGTAAACATGAACTTGACACTGTCTCATGTATCTTCAGCATGCCTTAAGGTTGTCAGCTTTCGGACAGCTTCACAAAGTGCTTGGAATGGACCCCCTTCCCTCAAAGATGCCTAAGAAACCTCGTAGCGAGACTCCTATTGATTACATAGGTAACCCAGGCACCTTATCTGTGAGAATTAAGCATGTATGTATTTCTAATTTATGATGAAATAAGCTGCCTTGCATGTTCTTATGGTCTCCTCTTGTGTGCCCGTTGCAGTGCAAATCCCACCCAGTACGGCGTACGCCCCACCAATGAAAAGGCCCATTGAAGAAGAGGAGGGAATTGATGACAAGAGTCCAAATAAGAAGAAGAAAAAGCTGCAGAAGAAATGTAAGTGCTCATTTTGCTCCTGTATTTGTTGAAACATCATTCCTGCATCAGAATAAATCTTATATTGGCCTTTTGTGGGAAAGAAAAACGTTGTGGATCATTTATAAAGAATGAAAGTAAATGGATTAGCTATGTTTCCTTACTGTACATCATGCTGTTAAACCAGCTCCAGAGGAGAAGGCTGAGCCTCCCCAGGCTATGAACGCTTTGATGAGGCTCAATCAGCTGAAGCCAGGCCTCCAGTACAAACTGATCTCTCAGACGGGCCCCATTCATGTTCCAGTCTTCACTATGGCTGTAGAAGTGGACGGCAAGACCTTTGAGGCTTCCGGTCCATCCAAACGCACTGCCAAGCTGCACGTAGCTGTAAAGGTGAGCGTGATGTACATAACACATACCTATAGTTGAATTTTTGTTATTTGCGTTTTTTTTTTTTAAACTGCTATGCATCTGTGTGGACAATTGCAGGTCCTCCAAGACATGGGCCTGCCCACAGGAGTGGAACTAAAGACCGCTGAGTCGGTGAAATCAGAGGAGGCCGTAGTCGCCATCAGCGTGGAAGAAACGAAGCCAGTCATAATACCTGTGGAAACTACCGCCACTGCCACAGGAGCAGCCAATGCAGAAACCACTGAGGCCGTAGAGGTACACGGCTCATCTCAAGTCAAGTCCAACTTTATTTGTATAGGACAAATAAAATAAAAAACAACCAAATGACGATACGAACAGAGGAGCACATCGTTAGAACTTAACAGCAGTAAAATACATGCAGCACAGAAGATGAAGTCGGGATGAAAGCAATCAAATGCTGATGAGAAACAGTGATTTAAATGTTCTTTGTTTTCAGCAGTTTTTATAGGATTCTATAGACCAGTCCAGAGAATAGAGGCGGCCACCGTAAAAGCTTGGTCGCCACTGTTTTTGTGTCTGGATTTGGGAGCATCTGATTGGTTGACCTCAGTGCTCTAACTGGAGTATGGAGATGCAATCGAGCTGCTAGATAAGGTGGTACCCGTCTGTTTAAAACCTTAAGAACATGCAACAAAATCTTAAAATCAATCCCGACACAGACGGGAAGCCAGTGTAGGGAGGCTGATACTGGTGATATGTGATCCCGTTTTCTTTGTGTGTCGGCAGGCGACCACGGTCTGCATGTAGTTTGGGTGTACTCATTTTACTGACCGTATCTCTTAACTGTCAGACTGCTCGCCAACAGGGACCAATCCTGACCAAACACGGCAAGAACCCGGTGATGGAGCTGAACGAAAAGCGCCGCGGCCTGAAGTATGAGCTCATCTCAGAGACCGGCGGCAGCCACGACAAGCGCTTTGTCATGGAGGTGGAGATTGACGGCCAGAAGTTTCAGGGGACGGGATCCAATAAGAAGGTGGCCAAGGCTTACGCTGCGCTGGCCGCTTTGGAGCGGCTCTTCCCCGAGGGCTCCATGGCGGACGCAGCTAAGAAGAAAAAAGGGCCACCCATGGTAAGCACCGAGTAACGCAGAATAACAGGTCAGATCAAAGTAAGATGGAGATTATTTTAGTGTGATGTCATCAATATGATACAGTAGGGGAGAGTAATCATAAATATTGTCTAATTGTTCAATCATTTTTTAAAGTCCCAGTCGGAAACATTTGTTTGATCATATTCACTGAAGCCGACACCATGCTCCGATAGAACAACATAAATCATCCGGTTTTAGAAAAATAAAGCACGCCTCTACGTGCACGTAGAGCCTGTTTGTTTTGCAAAAAAAAAGGGCTGTGTTCATGCACACACAGAGCCCCTCCCCCCTCAGGTCGTACCACTATCACAGGGGGGAGGCGGAGGGAAGAAGCAACAAGCTTCCAATTCCTCGGTTAAAAACCGAAACGAGGAGGTCCAAAACAACCAAGGAAAAGAAAACACCGATGGAAAAGAAGGGAAAAAAGAAAGATTGGGACGGGGCCCGTGATAATCAAAGTCAACATCTGACCCGCGTTTCAAAGGTGGCGTGATCGAAGGGATTTCAAAGGGCACGAACTCGAGGGGAAGGAGCTCGGTGATCGTGGGGGAGGAGCCTGAGAGTTTTGAACATTCAAAATCTGACAGAGTGCCCTCGATCCGCCGGGCTTTCCGACTGGGACTTTAAGAATGATTTAACGAGCCAGGCTTTACAGGGTTGAATGACGGTCCTCGTAGAGATGAAAATTGCTATACTTTCTTTTCAGCACACGGCAGGCTTTGGCATGATGGGAGCGCCCGGAGCTGGAGACCCCACTTCACCCCGGGGCCGGGGGAGAGGAGGGCGAGGTCGCGGAAGAGGCAGGGGCTTCAATAATGGAGGAGGCTACGGCCAGGGAGGTAAAAACACACTTTTACTGTAGCAGACCGGTACAACCTGAGTAGACGACGTCTCTAAATGATTGACGGGGTGTTATATCAGCACATTAAATGCGTTTCATCCTGCCAGGTGGCTTCGGAACGTACGGTTACGGGAACAACGCTATCTCCGGATACAGTGAGTATTCATTTCTCCCATTATAATAATCCTGGTTGGACTGGATGTTTACTCATAGTCTGAGCTGCAGTCAAGCTTTTCTTTTACCATGTACCAAATAGTTGTTGTGGTCCTGGTTCATCTGGCCAGAACTGGGAAACGGCAGCTCTTACTTGTGCTATAGCTACCAAACTAGGGGATGTAGCCTATCATAGGGCAAATGATCACACCGTGATAAAATGGGTTGGGATGTTCCCAGTTCAATGATTTTACATTTCTCTGCTTTAAGCCACAGGATTGAATCTGTTTTTGACAAGCCCCCCTCATATGAGAGCCCCTTTCCTTCCCTCTGGCAGCCTGTTCTGAGGACTGACCTACCCGAGCGTGACAGGAGCAGAGAAATCTAAAAAGACAAACAAACCCAACAACTGAGTTTGAACACAATCTGACCAAATGAGTCATAAAACTGCCTCTTTTACGGCAGAAAAAAAAACAACTAAAAAATCCAAATAAAGAAATCTAATTTTATTTTTTCCCCTTCTCTGCCCTGTCTCACTCTTTAGGTGACTTTGTCTCAGACTGCTATGGCTACCACGAGTTTGCAACATAAATCGTCCCCAGTCTTAGAAAATCTAAAACAGTCCCGTAGAGAGGATTTTTAAAAAAATGGACAAAATTCTCAGTAGTGTTCCAGCAGCATCGTGAACTCCCTTCACCACCAAGTCCACAACCCTGGGAATAAAGTGACAACTACCCCTCCAACCTGTCTTGCCAATCCACTTGTCACGTCCTGACACCCTTGGGGAGACGATCTGCCACTGCATGCATGTAGCCATAAGTCTCCTTATGTGGACGTACCTGAACGCCTGGACCTTCCCCCCAAACCACGGGGCTGATTCACTGTTGCTCACCTCCATGTGTCGGACCATTATTTGGATGGTGACTAAGCGAGGGCCTGTTGGAGATGGACAACATACTGCCTTTTGGATTATTGTCAGAAATTCAATAGCCTGGTCTCCCTGTCTCCATACTGTTTACTTGGATGAGAAAATCTTAACATGTTTTTATTTAATTCAAATATTCTTCCAATCATGACTGAGCTGTTTGTTTTTATTTCTGTTTTGCTTTGTGTTTCTGTAGAATCTGCTGTTTCTGTGTCATATCAGCAGCACTGTTTAGTCACAGCTACACTGAATGCATGACTTTTACTTTGGCAGTGTTCGGTAGTTGAGCTATCCCATCTGTAACGGCATGAGGCATTGATGAACCGAGGCTGTTGGCACTAAGTTTGCACACACAAACTTGATGATTTTAGGAGTTCTGAATGTTTGGGAAGGGAAGACTTCTTGCTCCAGATGTTTTTTGTTTTTGTTTTTTTTTTTAAATAAATGTGACATCACCATTCTTTGCTGTGTTACTCCAGGGTGTCAATTAATTTCTGAGTACATGACGAGACTGTGTTGCACAGAGCCAACATGCAAGCGGTAGCTGATTGTGCCTTGCTGTCACTTCACAGATTACTACAACAACGGGGGCACAAATGGAGGAGCCGGGGCATCGAGCAGCCCGTCGGGTGGCCCTCCAGCCAGCACATCACCGGGATCAGCTCAGGGCTCATACGGTTCGTACTACCAGAACGACGGAGCCTACACTGCCTCATCTGCGAAAAGTGCCAAAAAGAAACCCCCCATGCACAAAGGAGGGAAGACAGCCTTCCCAGGCCCCCGGGGGCCAGCAGCGGATCTGCAGGAGGTTACCAAGCCAGCAACCCCCTAGCACAGGGCTCCTATAGCCAGTACAGCCAGGGATACGGGCAGGGGAAGAAGAGTTTCAACCAGAACCAGGGGGCGACGGGTGGATACTCGTACAGCACTGCCTATCCGAGCCAGGTGACGGGGGGTGCTGGAGGGAGCCAAGACTACAGTTACGACGGTGAGTCCAGGGGAAAGTTTGAAAGATGATCTGAAACCATTTTGATGAATAATTTGATTTTACATAAAGGATTCACTGTTTTTTTTTGTTACAAGGAAACACTTCCATTGTGTTAAAATGAGAGAAATCTATTCAGTCGTTATGTAAAAATGACTTTTTATTCCTGATTTGATCACCATGACAACAACAAAAATAGTTGCTCGCTTTCTGGCAGTCATAATATCGATTTAACAAGATCCTTTTATACGTTAAAATATACTTAATTACTACACACCAGATTATTCCGTCTTCACTTGTCATCATAACATCACCTTAGATGTCAGTGCAACGCTGCCCACAAGTGGCTGAACTTTTGTAGCTTTTATTTTTTTCAGATTTATTTGGTGAACAAATGGTTGTATGTTCTTGAAAATAGTTAACTAACTACCAAACACTTCCCTTGTAGGTTTCAACCACCAGTCCAATTACAACACACAGGGAGGAGGAGGCGGCGGCACCCAGGGCTTTGGCACCAACCAGTCTCAGTTCCACAACCCCGTGGGCTACCGGGGAGACAGCAGCATGAGTTACCAGTACAGATAAACTCTCCTCATCTGCACCCTGCATCAGTCTCAAGCCTTCTCCAAAGAAAGTGATTGACGGCTTACCTGTGCTCTCCGCCTTTTCCATGTCTGCTTCTTCTGTGCTCTTGGGGTCTATATGTCGCACACGTGGACGCAGTTGACTTGTCTGGACTTTGTAAGAGTCAGAGTCGAGCTGTGGTGAATTTAGTGGTTTGTTCCAGTGGTCTGGTCAGTGCTTAGTCTTGTGTTTTAGGTCATTTTTAATTTTCTTCTTCTTTTTTTTTTATCAACGCTACCTGTCCTTGTCACTAAATATGAATTCTGACTCCAAATTACTCACTGGCTCTGACTCGGTTTCCTTAAAGAGTTGTGTGGCGACAGCCCTTTTCTTTTTCTCTTGTGAAACTAGTCAAATCTTGTAGTTTTAAACTACAGAGGTTGTTGTATTTTTGTAATAATTCAATAAACCCGAATAGCTTGTTATTTTCGGCATTGCTTGTAATTTCAGCTTATTTTGTAATTTCCCTAATGTGATGTAGTTATTTTAATAAATGTTTTTGGAGATTACACTTACATTCTGAAGTTAAATCCACATTTCTGCTCAATGGAGCTTTTGCATTGGGTTGGATTTGTGCCTGTTAATGTATAACAAAGTGTGTTTGTATTAATAAATGATTTTTATTTTGAATAGAGGTCTTTATTAAAGTTTTGACTTTAAGTATCAAGTACTTGATGTGATTTATATACAGTATGAAATACTATGAATTACTTAATGACCTGGTTAACTATTATTACTTAGCTATTTACTCACCAGCTAGGGATTTTTCAAAACCAGGCAACCCAAAATGTGTTATTAATGGCTAATAACTGATAAATAGGATTTTTAACTATTAATAAAGCAATTAGCTGCAACTTATGCGGATAATTTATGCTCTGAAGCAAATATGTATAGACATATTCCTTTCATCTCTGCTTCATGGTCTCCATATATTTTTGATGGATACTGTTGAAATAGGGAGGAGATAACATTTCATATAAAGACTTAACTATGATTTCACTTACAGGAATTATAAATAGTCAATGTAGTATTTGACCTTTGTGAAAACATTTAATTATGTTTTCACCTGTAAATACCTTGCATTCATGAATAACATGTAAACAGTTAAAAACTTAAGTTATTCTATTCTGAAAAACCAAAAAGGTTACCTTTTTTCTAAGTAAGATTAACTACAATATTTACGGTATTGCATTTGCGTCTTTTTGACGTCCTGCTACTCCAATACATTCGGTCTTCGGGAAAGGCGACGTCACATCCGGTCTCTTTGGGGCTTCGCAGGGCTGCAGCATGGCGGACACCGGTGTCGCGGAGACGCTTCTCCAGCGGATTGAGAAGGCAGACGACGGCGTGGACAGCCTGGAGGTGGCGAACAGCCTCGGGCTGGACCACCAGGTCATCGTCGGAGCCGTGAAGAGTCTCCAAGCCCTCGGCGACGTGAGTTTCCCCGGCCGAGCGGCAGCGGAAGTCGGGCTGTCACCGTCAACATTGTTCGTTTAGTGTAACTGATGCAATAACGTGTGAAAGAGACTTTTAACTGTCAGTCAGAGCAGTTCGTATAGACGGGTTTAGTTTATCCAGTCAGGGTTAATATGATGTACACTGTTAGCTGATAACCTGACATGTCTGCTCCCCGCTGTCCAGTTAATCTCAGCCGAGCAGCGCTCCACCAAACACTGGGAGCTGTCGGGCGAAGGCACGGAGATAGCCGAGCAGGGCAGCCACGAAGCCCGGGTCTTCGGCTCCATCCCGCCGGAGGGTCTGGCACAGAGTGAGCTCATGGTGAGTGTAACAGCTGGACTGCATCACCTGCAGGGCTTTAAGTACAACATAAACTGGTGGGAACCGGTTTATGGTTCAGGTGTTAACATGAAGCCCCCAAGTATTAAACATGTCTGCTGTGAAGAATGGCAGCATGACTGCAACATTGGCTAGAAAATACCAGTAAATATCTCTATGGATCATATGAATTCTACTGGTTATGCTCCTCTGAACCCTTAGATGAAACCCTCTCTGTTTGAGGAAAAAACAATGAAAATGCATTTCTGTTGTCATCACCATCACCTATCCTTTATATATATATATATATAGTTCCTTTCTCCCTCCAGTAATGTCTACTTTGTATATTCCCTTCTGTATGTAAGTTAAGGTGCTGTCATGTAAGCTAAGCATACTGTTTAAATTCTAAATGATAGTTTTCAGTGACCCCCATCGTGGCTCTTTGTTTGTCCTCATACAGAAACTGTCCTTTGGGAAGATCGGCTTCAGCAAGGCCATGTCCAACAAGTGGATCAGAGTGGACAAGGCACACGAGGGCGGCCCGAGGATATTCAGGACTGTATGTGTCATGTCGACTTGTCGTGTTTTTTTTTTTTTGTGAGCGGTCACCAAGAATGAGTCATGTATGACCCCCCCCCCCAGGTGGAGAGCACAGAGGACCAGGTCAGAGAGAAGCTGCTTCTGGTCCAGAAAGGCAGCGCCTCTCAGCTGGAGGAGAAGGAGAAGAACGAGCTCAAGAAGAGGAAACTACTCTCTGAAGTGTGAGTCCTCCTTTTGTACACAAGCGGTGTCTACCAGTAGGTGGCGGTAGAAGGTTTGTTGTGGTTGCCATCCACAAGTCGGCATGAGGTTTATAAATCCTGCTCCTCTTGCCAGAATTTGTTATGTAACTCCTTAGAAATGTGAGATTGCTTCACGGCTTCTGTGACCAACATTTCTTAGAGATGGTGGCAGATGTTTGTGAACGGGATTTAGACCCTTCCATGGTCTTATATTCTGCCGAAACAGGGACATTTCAGATGAAACTAGTTATTAACCCTAAAACCTTAGGGCTCTATATTTACATGTTTATTATAGTTGTGTGTTATACTAGTGTTTTTTGAGGTTCCCTGAGACAAAAATAGTATATAGCTTCAATATTACTGTATGTCTTTAATAGTTACAACAACGTAGGTCAGAGTCGTGGAGAGAAATTAAATTTGTTTTACAAAAAAAAACAATCTGCAGATTTAGGATCAGATGTGCTAAGCGTCTTTCTCCTGAGGGAAGATAGTATCTGGAATCAAAAAGAACATGTCATCAAATATGTCATCATTCATATTCATAATCACATGATTCACGTCGCTGGGTTTGATGTACGTCGCCGGTCATTTCAATACAGCGCCACCAGGGGAGCACTTCTAATAATAATACGCTGCCCCACGGTGTTGTTCTGGTGGTATGGAGTGATCTTTCTGTCCATGTTTAGGACGGTGAAGTCCTACTGGATCGCCAAGGGCAGCTCCTTCAGCACCACCATCACCAAACAGGAGACGGAGCTCACTCCTGAGATGATCGCCAAGTGAGTACGGTTGTTACTCTCTGGTTGTGAATATGTTTGAACCGTTGTCTGCTCTGGACACGGCCGAACACAACTGGGAAACACGTGTCCCGTCTGTCCTCCTCTGTCTGTCAGTGACGGTGTGCAGGATCTCAGCGGAGGACACAGAGAAACCTCCGCCCAATAAAGGGGACAAGTCCAGAGATGAGGACTTTGTTCTAAAGGCAGGGCAGGACAACATGACTGTGATGATCTCTGTCTCTATTCTCCACCGAGTTTTCATCAGTGTTTAATGACCTGAAACGGAGACTTGTAGTGTTTGCATGAGCTTAGAATAAGCGCTTCATATCTACACAGGGAGCGCCGCCATGTTTCTACAGTAGCCCAGAATGGACAAACACTGGCTCTAGAGAAGGCCTTTGAATGTTGTTGCTTTACCTGAAAGCCACCGTATTTAAAAATGGGAAATAATGATAAATAAATAAATAAGGGGCACTCATGATTCAGCTTATTGTGTTTTAATGCTGCGGAGAATGAAAAGGTTTGCATGAAATGACATCACAGAGGGGATTTCCCTAAAAGCAGCATCCAGATGAAGAAGAAGTCAGGATGCTGGAGTCAAGGCAACAGATACTCCTTCTTCCTTCACACCTCTTCTTTTGTCTTGCTTCGTCTTAGTGGCAGCTGGAAAGAGAAGAAATTTAAGCCCTACAACTTCGAGGCGATGGGCGTGGCCCCCGACTGCGGCCACATGCACCCGCTGATGAAGGTGCGGACGCAGTTCAGGCAGATCTTCCTGGAGATGGGGTGAGTGGCCGAGAATATCACCGCGGATAAACACGTCACGCAAACGAGCGCACCCGAAACCTGAACTCCCCGCTTCCCGTAGCTTCACAGAGATGCCGACCAACAACTTCATAGAGAGCTCCTTCTGGAACTTCGACTCCCTGTTCCAGCCCCAGCAGCACCCGGCCAGAGACCAGCACGACACCTTCTTCCTGTCTGGTGAGGCCGTGTGGCGTTTCTCTCTCCAGCCCCGCCGCACTTCCAAACTTCCAAGTCTCTTATTGATGAGAATTTTCTCTGGACGTCTGTCTTTTTTTCAGACCCAGCACTCGCCCACGATTTCCCGCAGGACTACCTGGAGAGAGTGAAGAAGGTCCACACAGAGGGGGGCTTTGGCTCACAAGGGTGAGACGGGTCATAACTCAAATTAAAGGGAACGTGTCACATTTTTAGGTGGATTTTAGTCAGGTGAAGCATTCGGTTCCTCAATTTAACGTCTAAAATAAGTTTAATTTTTCCATTCAATTTTATTTCCATAGCTCAAAATCAGAATAAACAAAATAATTTCAAAGATAGTCAATCGATTGTAATAAGAGCAGTAATGCCCCTTTAGTGGATAACATTCATCATTTATTTGAAAGATTTCTAACAAAATCTGCCATTTTCCCCATCAACCTTTTATTATGCATAGAATTAAAGCCAGAGAGAGTAGAAATCTGTCAGTTAGATGTACTTTTTACATCAATTAGGCCAAGCAGATTATTCCTGATATGAGTTTCCTAGAAACATTTAGGGGCCCAACCCTTAATCCAAGCTGAAATGGTCTGCACTTTGCGAGTCAGCTGATGGCGTCGGATGCAGGACGAACAACAGATTTTTGCTGTTGCTAACTCGCCTCAAATTGACTACATTCCCCATCAACCCCCGAGCAAACATCCACTTCAGTGTTTCCCCTTTTAACCAGCTTCCAGCAAAGCCGGTGACATAATTCTGTACTATGCTGCTGTCTTTCAGGTACAAATATGACTGGAAGATAGAGGAGGCTCAGAAGAACATCCTCCGCACTCACACCACGGCAGTCAGCGCACGCATGCTGTACAAGCTGGCACAACAGGTGGGTCGAGGGTCAAACGTCGAGCGCTGCTGGGACACGAACCATGTCGTTCCTGCCATGGCAGAGAAATGGCGACCTCACATACATGGCGTTGCAAGTTCCCAGAATAACTCCTAAGAGGATTGATTTTTTTCTCTAACGTGGCCTAAGAGAAGGTGGCTGAAGGATAGTATGAGACAACGCTCGTCCAGCGACATAGCGAGTGTAGCGCGGCTTCTTTCCTCAACTCATACTCCATACAACATGGAAAATATCAACCTTTTTTTGTTGCTTTGTTTCTGGACTGGATGTTAAGACGTACCTTGTAAGCAAACCTTTTGGACCCTCCTCAGGGATGAGCTGCAACTCACTAATGACCTCACTAATGCTCTTGTGGCTGAAAGGGAGCAAATCCGTGCAGCCGTGTTCCAAACCCTTTTTGAAAAGCTGTTCTAAGTATTAATATAAAAACATACTGTTATAACAAGGATTTGATGGATTGTACATGCATGTCCTCTAACCCGACCTGCACCAGGACCTGAATACATCATTTTGTTATATAATATAAAGGCTGTCCTTTAACAGCAGCACACCGCTTTAGACTGAGATGTCCACCTATCGCATCGGTGTAACGTCCACATACTTGTGACTTGTGACGTCACTAACCACGACTCTGCTCTCCCCCTCTCCATCTCGTCCCCCGCCAGGAGAAGTTCACCCCCGTCAAGTATTTCTCCATCGACCGGGTGTTCAGGAACGAGACCTTGGACGCCACCCACCTGGCTGAGTTCCACCAGATCGAGGGCGTGGTGGCCGACTACGGGCTCACACTGGGGGACCTCATGGGCACGCTGCATGCCTTCTTCACTAAGCTAGGTCAGGAGGTCTCCATGACACCGTGTGCATAAAGAAAGTTAATACAACACACAGTAATAATAGATGGTTTTAGTAGAGTTATGCAACACAGTGATCCGTCCGTTTTGTTTATGTTCTAGGGATTACCAAACTGCGCTTCAAGCCGGCCTACAACCCTTACACAGAGCCCAGCATGGAAGTGTTCAGCTACCATGAAGGTAGAGTACCAACCCTTTCAGCACTCACACTTGAAGTTCTATGCAGTTTTATGGCCTTCTGCCTGAATGCATTTATTTGGTCTGGTTTATAAAGTATCAAGTAACAATGTGCATAAATGTATCAAACATGTCAAATTAAATGGCTGGTTTAGCTATTAATGATAATTTATTTAATAATATACATATTTAAATGTAGATGAATGTGTAGTAGGACAGTGGTCTTTTTTTGGTTTGTTTTTCTTTGCTTCCTTTGCCAACTTTGTACAACGTGTCTGGGTTGGTACAGGACTTAAAAAGTGGGTGGAAGTGGGGAACTCCGGCGTGTTCAGACCAGAGATGCTGCTGCCCATGGGCCTCCCTGAGGATGTGACCGTCATCGCCTGGGGCCTGTCTCTGGAAAGGTAAACGCATGAAACTAAAGAACACAAACTGTGAAAGATCACAACTGGCCTGTTTATTATGTAATTCTTTTGAAAGCGAGAGCACATCTGTGTGCCGGTGCAAACTACCTAATCTCTTTCCATTTAAGGATTAAGGGAGTGTGGTTCAGTCTGTCTGTAGACAGCATGAGTCTCTCGCTGTGCGGCCTGCCAGCGCACACATGACCCACATTGTAGATATCTAGGTCTGTTGTCTAAAGTATTCCTGTTGAGTAAACGGCCCTGCGTTGCTTCGCTCTGACCCGTCACACCCGGAGCAGACAACACAAACGCGTCTGTTGTGGCTGCATCTTTGCATCACCACTGTTCCTTTTTTTCCCCTCTCTCCTCTGCCTCGCAGGCCCACCATGATTAAATACGGCATCAACAACATCAGAGAGCTGGTGGGGCACAAGGTCAACCTGCAGATGGTCTACGACAGCCCCATATGTCGACTGGAGTCCTGAGGTTCAACCAAGCTGCATCGCTGACCTCGTCGCTGACCTCGTCTCTACGTCTCACTCTGGTTGCCGTTGCCAGTCCGAGCTCGGCGGTGTTGTTACGTACTGAGACCTGGGTTACTAGTTCCAACAAACCACCTACTTGTACAGAAATACTACTTTTGGAATGTGACAATAAAAAAAGCTTTTTCCAAATACCAATACCTGAGTTGTGTTTGTTGTAAACATATTATGAGGTTCTGTCTGGACTTTTTGTTTGACTCACTTTTCACTCAATCTTACTGTAAGATTTAAAGTTTATGCATTAACTCGGCTAACTTGGTTCCTTAATGTTCCACCTGCAACACCAGTCAGTGCTCAGAATGAACACGGGTGCATTTAACAACATGAACTCCCTCGGGGGGGATCCTGGTGCTCGTTCATTATCGTTAATGTTATCAATCCCACCTGAGCTTTTCCTGCTTTGAGGAGTCCAAGTGGGTGCTGTGACAACGGTACGTTTGAACCCAGAATGAGGATTTATGTTCAGGTTTCTAGCTGGTAGTGGAGGAACATTTGATCTGTTACCTGTTACTTTTCTATTCATAACTACTTCTATCAGGGAGTAGAAAAAGATTTGTTGAGAAATGCAGACGGAAAAGAAGCTGTGGCTGTTTTTTGTAATTCCAAGGATGTCTGACTGCATTTTGAATGTTTGCAACAACCCTCGTGTCCTGAAATGTTTCTCCCCGAGATCAATATCTGGCGCCGTGCTAGCACGAAAGCTGCTTTTAGAGATATTTCTTAGAATGTGCAAAACTTGTAATGGAAATAGTTGAAAATAAAAGGATTTCAACTTGAAATCCTTTTATTTTGAAGTTGCATTTGATCCCCATGTAATCCTGTGTACATTTGCATCACTTGTTGAATAGAGTTAAGTCTCGCGTTCACAAGTTCACTGCTCCAAAAGTTCAGAGACAGTTCGATGCTTTAATTAGCTCACTAAGCTGTTGCTGTAAGAAATGACTCTGACATTGCTTAGATGAGTTGTTAAAAAAAAAAGTAGTGATCAAAACTTCCTAGAATATTCTAATTTGTCAACAGCTTCCTTCTTAAAAAACAGACTAAATGCAAGTAGACCACCCGCTGTTTGTGATTTTTGTAATTCTGCATTTAACAAACGTTTGAGTCCAATCCAGATCTTTAAATGAAGAAATTAGCTCACTTTCCCATCATGCCACATAATGTATAATCCCTGTACTATAAACAGCGCTATAGACTCTGCATACCACGCAGGGGAATCCATGACGCCGCCGGTAAAGGCCGTGGGATTAAGTCACGCTGTCTGCATGTTGGATCGCTGGAACTCCGCTAAGTCTTCCTCTTAAGCTTATCCCTCGGTTTCTTGAAATAGCATTTTCCTCAATTGTGTGTGAGACTGCCAGGTGGTTGGTTTACAGCCTGGAAACGGCTTGGTTGACGACAGAGGATGATGTAGTAACCTCTAGTGTCTGATCTGAGTGTACGGTTCACTTTAAGAGCAATAACAAAATCAACCAGCAGTTAAATTCCACAAATGAGACAAACTTTATACTTGGGAAGAAATATCTCTAACACACTGAACATACAGTTGCTTCACTCTCATATTGTTTTACAGCCACTTGCTAGGCTTTATGAAACCAAATCTAACACGTGTAACAGCTTCCCTTTGAAGGCACACAGAGACAATATCAGTGACCTTCTCCAGTGATCCCTTTTTGTCCTTGGGTTGCCCTTCTCAGGGTGTTTGCTTTTGTTGATATGATGTGTGAAAAGAGACCACTCTCCAATCACGTTGCATAATTCTGAGGAATCATTTAAAATGATTCCTCCAAATGTGAGCGGGAAGTCTGCATTTCCTACACAATGGCCTCACCGGTACGCACCAAAGTCGTACCTGCATTGTGTGCGCCGGAGGTTGCAACACTCGATCGCCAGTCACTGAGGCTGCTCATGATCACGGCCTTTGCCGAGGGTCAGAGTTCCCTCGTGATGCTGCTCTCTCTGATTGGCCCCGGACTGTTGGAGAAAGCCGGGGAGCTGTGACTTGTGGGACTGTGCAAGTGCGGGAAGAAAGAGGGGATGTAGGGGATGGCAGAAGCCATCATCATCGGGCTGATCTGGGGGCTGTCTCTCTCCTCGTGGGGCAGAGAGATGACCACGTCGTCCTGGTCCCACACGTGGAAGGCATTGTGGGCAAATGGATGCGCTGAGGGAGGATGGCTGGAGGCGGTGCACTGCGGTTTCTTGTCCTTTTCCTTGTCTTCGTCACCAGATGGACCCAACACACACTCTGAACCAGGGGGACAGAGGTTATAGGTTTAATACCAGCAATGATGAAAGGGTGATCAATCATGCAGACGGTGGAGTAGCTAAAATGATCTATTATTATATTAAGACAAATATTTATTTATTTCTATAAATGTAATGCTATATATTTGGGTAGGAAAAAGGCTATGCAGGGGAAATATAAGTAAACTAATAACTTTAGCTTGTTAGCTAAAAGTAGTGGTTAAATGGTTGGGATATACAGCTTATTAAATAAATAAAGTGTGGTGGTGTTTGCTAAAATTAAACGGCTGAAAAGCAATGAACGAACAACGTTAGCAGTGACGTACATTTTTGGCTAACGTTAGCTAAAATGCGAGCTAACGTTAGCTAAATGGGTGCAATACCAAATAGTTGAAACAGTTCGATAAACTGAATTAAACAATGGTAAGAGTTAACTAAAATGAGCCTATTGGATATATTTTTTAAAAAACTATCTAAAATGCGAGTGAACGACGGTAAATTGTAACGTTTATGAAATGGGGCGTGAAAACGTCAGTTAGCATTAACGGATGACGTAGTTTCTGCCATTAACCATGGTACGAATGTAAACCAGCCCCATTGTATGAAAAAATATTGTAACAATTTCCACTTTTTATTTCGTTAATGGTGATAAATAATAATTCATTTAAAATCAAATGGATACGAGATTTAGCGTCGTTTAACCTTATGTTAAAATGTGTAATTCACAGAAGGCCATACCTGTAATGTCGATGGCCAAATCTTTGATGAGATGTCCAACGATGGCGTAGGCAACTCCAACCACTACCAGGACCGCCATGAGCAGGTAGACCACAGCCTTGGGCAGGGGGATGAGGTCTCTCGCCGGGGGCTTGTACTGCCGGTAGAGAGGCCCCTCTACGGTCGGTGAAAACGAGTACTGTTTGCCTCGCCCGGTGACGTTCAGTGCGGGGAAGATTTCACCATTCATGATCAGGGACTATGAACTCCGACCGATGAAACTGCTGACTATCTGGCTTCCTCCTCCTCGAATCACTGTTGGTCGCAGGCAAGTCTTAAGTCCTGCAAAGCGAACAATTAAATTAAAAACTTTATTTGTCCCCGGGGGGCAATTAAGGCAAACACTAAGGAAAACGAATTTAAATAAGCGCACTTAAACGTGTAAACTTCGCTTCTAACCTTATTTTGAAGCCCCACATCCATCCAAATGTTGGAGTGCGTCCTTTTACGCGAGGTGTCCGCGAGCCGCTGCCTCTGTCCTTGGTGCTGAAATGAAGCGCCCGCGCGCGCTCGTCCCGCGCCAGCAGGTCCAGACGGTCAGCTCCGCCCACTCGGACCAGCCGTCCCTCTTCACTCCGCTTCAACCACAAATAATCCACGTGTCCTTAATTCCTACACGTTACCGAGAAGTCCCCTCTAGTAGAGCTCTATTATCTGGGGATTCCTTGAAGAGGAGGCGGGACACCTTCTCTTAAAGGCGCAGGCGTTAGAAACATTTACGACGCCATCCTAATCTTGTTTTTGCTCCACTGGTTTAAAGGCGCCGTAGAGGTTTACTGCATTCAGTGTTCAAAAACTAAAAATGACCGACGACCTGGCTGACCGAGTCAGCGTCTTCTTTTAGGTCTCTTCTAAAAACACATTTTTATCAAAAAGCTTATCATGTTATTTTGTATTTTCTCTCTGTGAAGAGTTCCAGGGATCAGACCCACCACTGGAGGCAGAACCCTGGTGGGTGAGACCCTCTGCTGGACCCTGACGGAGCCTGACACCACCTTGGGACCACCCATGGGTGCAGACCAACCATTGTTTTTTGATCAGTTCCACAGGGCAGGTGAGGATCAGTCGAACACCGTCCTGGTCAATATGTTTTCATCACTTAATCACACTGACATTTTAACTGCCAATACATTATTTTATGAAACATTTACTTAGATAACGCGAGCAAACGAGTATTCAGTAGTCGGTTATATTCTAGATCATCAGTCAATTTAAATGCAGAAAGTTATTCCTCCTCCTCATCATATACATTACGCCCTAAACCTATCCCACAACAGTAACACTGCTCACACCCCCCAATACCAAATCCTAATCTCGTAATTTAGTGCAGTCAGAGGATTATTATGTTTGTTAAACGCTTTAAAAGATTTGAGTCGAGAGGGGGTGTTAAGTCCAATCGTGACACATTTAGACAGAGATTCTAATTCACCGTGGTTATTATCCAGATGATCATTTGAGATGAAAAACCTCACTAATTATAGAGTATAAGAGCGCCATAGCTGCTGCTGATGGATGAGAGAGTATGGCCACGATGGCATCTATCATAGAGGATTAACTGACCACACAGGTCATCCAGGGGCAATTAGTCAGCTAGTCATGTCTTCACATGCACAAAAGATGGAAGGAAGGATGAAATACATTAATAATGGAGAGGGAAGTTTAGGATAGAGGAAAACAGATAAGCTTATAAAATGGGATATATTGTTAAAGATCAAAAGGATGACCTCTTTTAGACCATCATGTTTCAGATGTCTGTGAGTTGTTAACAGTTAACCACTGAGAGATTTCCATCCAAACTTATGGGATGGTTCTTTTAAATACTCCAAAGAAATCAAATCATCCAACGTTGCACAAGTTAAGATTAAATACTTTAAGTCAATTATGGCTTCATATCAAAATGAACTTTTTAAACACCGTTTTAAATTGTTTTTTTAAAAGGAATTGTTTCAGACACAATTATGAGTTACAAAATTGTAAGAAAATATGACAATTAAATGAGACCATTTAAGACGATATGATCAGATGTCAGAATTTAGACATGCACTGATCTATTTTCATGAGTCCAGAGACTTTGACCTTGTCTGCAACATGCAGTTTTAAATACAGTGGCTTGCAAAAGTATTCATACCCCTTGAACTTTTCCACATTTTATCACGTTACAACCACAAACGTAAATGTATTTTATTCGGATTTTATGTGATTTTTTTTTACAAATAAAAAACTGAAACATTAACATGACAAAATGTGGAAAAGTTTAAGGGGTATGAATACTTTTACAAGTCACTGTATATACAGGGCATCTCATTTAAATGAAACCCTCTGAGAAGTAAATCTTTTTTTTTTTTATTAACTGTTTGAGTGGAGAAAAAGAGGTCAAATTATCTGATATTGCCCAGAGAAGATGAATACAGAGCAGAACTCCCCTTTCCAACACATCACCTCTCTATTCCTTTAGATTTCTGCTGAGAATAAAGTCTTACCTCATCAAACGTAGACATTTGGGATGCATCAACAACTTTTATTTATGATTTTATTCATGAATGCTCTCACCTCTGGCAAACCATGCAAAGTTATGACATCTTAGTGACAGAGCCAGTAAAGCAAACGTAACAGTAACTGATCTTGTCATCTTTGTACTCTAATTAAAAAAAAAGCTTTACATGCAATTCCAAACGAGTTGTAATTAATTTTGTTTTATGATGACAGTATCAACGTTGCAGTAACCAGCAGCTGATCTAGATCTTGACCTCAAACAGAACTGTCAATACTTCATTACAGCAGGATCCATGAATATACGATCAATTAGAATTTGTCTATACAACGGGGGATATAGGGAGCCAAGAGGACGTCTCTCCTTTAGTGCTGTGATAAAGAGTAGAAAAATAATTTTGTTGAAAATGTAACTTCTGAATTAATCAAAACGTGACTGCACACAAAATGAAGCACTCAAATATATTTCTATAAATATATATCTCTTCTGTTAACCTGAGTGAAAACAAAAAGTCACTAAAAGGCGGGTATTCATCTTGACGTGCGAGTTAGATTTCTGACAGCAGGATCCTGTCGGTTGCATCTAGTTGTTCACAGTGAAGGACTGCAGTCCCGTGATGGCTCTGCCCAGGATCAGGGCGTGGATGTCATGGGTACCTGGAGGAGGAGGAGACGACCCACATCAGCGTGAACAAGATGACTATCAGAGTAAGATGCTCTCATTCCAACTATGCTGGTGGCTAACGTGGAACCAAAGTCTGTAAACCGTCTCTCCCGCCGCCTCACCTTCGTATGTGTTGACAGCCTCCAGGTTCAGGACGTGGCGGATGACGTGGTACTCGTCGGAGATGCCGTTTCCTCCCAGCATGTCTCGGGCCTGCCTGGCGATGTCGAGGGCTTTGCCGCAGCTGTTCCTCTTCTGCATGGATATCATCTCTGGGGCTGCTCTGTTAGGAAAACACATTTGTTTTGCGTTATGTTATGTCAGTCCTGAACCACTTTGGCCCAAACTGAAATATTTTATCAACTAAACTAGATCTCAGGATGAATTTAAATACATTTAATCTTCCAATACTTCATGACCAAATACTTGCAAAACTGAAAATCAGCCTCAGATGCACTTTGTGTTTGGTTGCATCTTTGCAATTCCTGTATTAAACTACACAGTCCACCACCAAAAATAAGACACAGTAGCCAATCTATAAGTTATCTATTTCATAACACTGTTGAGAACCAAAGGATAAATAATGTATTTCTTTTGGACCTGACAGAAGAGGTCAGACTTCACTTAGTGGATGAAGTTGTCTTTACCTTTTAGCGTCGATTAGTCTCCCCAGCTGCAGACAGGACTGCAGACCGATGGTGATCTCTGTCAGCATGTCGGCCATCTTCTTCTGCATCAGCTGATTCCTTGCCAGTGGCACGCCGAACTGAATTCTGGCACAGAAAACGATAAATCCTTATCAATAAAAAATAAAATCTCACTAACGCTGCGCTCACATTAGAAACATGAATATATCCGTTCTAATTATCCACTCTGACCTGTCGAGTGTGTACTGTCGAGCTGCGTGGAAACAGAACTCGGCAGCACCCAGAGCACCCCAGGCAATGCCGTAACGAGCGTTGTTCAAGCAGCCAAACGGACCCTGGAAGCAGCAGCAGGAGAGTGAGGAGCAATTACTGCTGAGTTTGAATAGTAAAACACTGAGCCACACCGTGTGGTTTTTACATGAAGGTGAATGCCTATTAGAAACAGTACAATAACAAAGTCGATGTGTCATCAGGATACTTTTATCTTTTCCACTGTCAAATGACTCCCTAACCAGATTGTTCATGGTTTAGCTCCACACACCCCGAGGCCGGAGACGTTGGGCAGCAGGTTCTCCTCAGGAACCTCCACCTCGTCCATGATGATCATCCCGGTGGCGGAGGCTCTCAGGGAGAACTTTCCCTCAATCTTAGGCGTTGACAGGCCCTTCATGCCACGCTCCAAGATGAAGCCGCGGACTTTCCCGTCATCGCATTTGGCCCAGACCACAGCAACGTCGGCCACAGGAGAGTTGGTTATCCTGAGGGCGGAAGCAGAAGGAGTGATGCACTGGTAGGCCTGATTTTTACTTTTAAGTGTAAAGAACATAGACCAGAGCTGTAACTACACAGTGGGATGGTCGGTACTTTACTGGTGTACTGTAATCTGGTAATATGTCTTCTAATATTCTGTTTCTTTGGACCTACAGCAAAATAACCTTCTTTCCTTGCATGAAGTTATACAATGTATAAAAAAACATTACCTCCATCGATTCATCAAATGCCCCTCTAGTAAACCAGAGGAAAAAAGGCAACATCTTTAGTTTCCTGTAGTAATTTATCCGTGAAGAGCTCCACCTTGTGGCCAACTAATGCCATATTGAATACTGTGCCACAACAAAAACCTTTATCTTTAAAACCGAAATACTACCCAAAATAGTAAAAACAAATATTACATACAACTAAGAAGAGTCACTGGGTGTAAACATACTTGACTTTAACATCAGATACTTTATCCTACATACTGGTACGTGATTCATCTATTAAAAATGAACTCTTCCCCATCAGACACATTGTGACGCTGTCTTGAAATAGTGCTTCACCAGGGGAACATGCATCACACTGGTTTTAAATACATTTTAGATTTCTATCTAAAATATAAGAGCAGATTGGAGTGGATAATATGTCAAACTGCAAAGTGTAAACCCTGAAATGACACAATCAGTCTCATAAGTTGAGGACATTGAATTCCACACAGGTTGAACCACCAATGAGATGCTATATATAGAGATGCAGCTCCAGAAGCATCCCTTGTTATTTTACCTCCATTACATTTGTTTTAATTAATAAATCCCCTACTCACCAGGTCTTTGAGCCAGTGAGAGTGTAGCTGCGGCCGGAGGGATTGTACTTGGCTCTGGTTTCCATGCCGCCTGGGTCACTGCCGTGGTTGGGCTCCGTCAAGCCGAAGCAACCCAAGATCTCTCCCCGAGCTGGGGAGCGACACCACAAGCACAGTCACTCATCACTGTGAACCATTATAATGATAGACGAACAACAACTGTTGATAGATAACGTGTCAGACCCAGCTTGGGGAGGTACTTCTGTTTCTGCTCCTCTGTGCCGTAGGCGTTAATGGGGTGCATGACCAGCGACGACTGCACGCTCATGACCGAGCGATAGCCGCTGTCCACTTTCTCCACTTCTCTGGCGATCAAACCGTAGGCCACGTAGCTTGTCCCAGCGCAGCCATAACCTTTATGTCGAACAGGAGGAGTTATTGTGAAAAATGTAATTCAAGTCGGGAAATAAAAGTAGTTTAATGGGTTTTTGTCACAGACACACAAACTTAGAGATTTCTCAAAAACAAACAAAACACACAGGACTCGTGTGGACACGGCCAAAGTCCATTTCATTGTGATGTGTGTGTGTTTGTCATTTATGGGAGAGAAATTGGATTTTACAATAGAAGTGTGGTGAAGTTTTATAGTTCACAATAAAATGCTACGATAACAACTTTCAAAATCTTCTCTTTATGATACATGCAGTGAGTCAAAGTACAGACCTTTGATGGTTGGGCCCAGGACTCCCATCTCTCCCATCTCTGACACAATCTCTCTGTCGAACACTGAAATAAATGACACAAGCAGCTGTCGTATTACAAAGTGATAATATAGCACTACACATTTCATGAATTAAGGGTCCTGGCTCACGCATGTAGAAGACTGAAGATGAGTCTCTCACCTTCATTTCTGTTTGCCATAAGGATTCGAGGCATGAGTTTGTCTTGGCAGTAAGTCCGGAAGGAGTCTCTGATCATGATCTCCTCCTCCGTCAGCTGGCTCTCCAGGTCCAGGGCATCACGCCAGTTGAACTGCACTTTCGCTGTCGGACATTTAGAAGAGAAATGGCAGAAAAAAATCCTTACAACCACAGAACAACATACATTCCAGTGGGAAAATAGGATCTCAGACAATAGAGATTTCACATATAAGGAGTGATTAACACCTACGTGTTTTAGACTTCTGCTGAGTCTTCTCTGCATCTGGGGAAAATTCAAAGCGGAAAAAAAATACCATTATAATATACACAATTGCTTAACTCTTTGTCAAATGAAACTTCAAATCGAATGCTACCACGGGTCTCCTCGTGGGTGTCAAATGATATTTCAAGTCTGGGAACAAAAACGACAAAGCAATTTTCTTTTAAAATGACAAAAGGCAATTCATCTCCAGGGTCAATCTCCCCCTCGTCATGAATGTTTACAGACATCAGCTGTAGCCACACTGCTGTTCAGGTTTTTAAATGTACAACACACACGGATGCCACTGGCTGTGTTGTTGTGGGACGCGGCTGACAGGGCGTCATATTACTCACCCCATCTGACGTTTGCTGCAGTTCCCTGTGCCCTGGAGGCTGAGATGATGGCACATCTGTGATGGTTGGCCCAGAGACGACACACAGCGGTTCTCATAGCCATGTTGAAGTCGAGTCTATAAAAGAAACACCTTCTGCATTTGATCCGCATTCATTAAACGTAGGCGGTGAAAGTAATGGCAGCAACGGTCCACAGCAGTCTTCCCAAGAGTTGAACCGTTGTGTGACCGCATGGCTCATCCACGTTTTGTAACGTTACATGCAGTTCTCCCGGGTCCATGTCAAACCTGTCACCATAATATCCAATGACGCTACCTGCGACAGTGTCAAGCTAAGCTAATTTAGCTCAGCTAACCTTTGTGGCCAGTGACATTATTGCAACATAAGGTAAGCTAGCAGCGCTAGCTCGAGTAGCAAGCTAGCTAACTCGGGTGTTTACAACGTATTTCCCAAATGTCCACGGTGACAATGAGCGCTGTGTGTTGAGAATAATAGTGAACATGTTGTGTGAGGAGCGTTTACCCGTGTTAAGTTGGTCAGCTGTCCTTAGTTCGGCTTCACGATTCTGACTGCCACTAAAGGTTGACGGCGCAGTGGCACTGAACGTCAAAACACAAGCCGACGTCATCACGTAAATCACGCCAAACAAGACGTGCCCCTTTTGCTGCCTTCACGTGATAGTCGGGAAAATCCTACTTGAACGAGAATGTCACGTTCAAGTGCTTTGCTGTAAAAGTGATGTAGGCTACACACGCATCATTACTGACACTGTCCTCTTCTCTGCCACGTCCAAAGGTTCCCGTCACCCCAACTCGGGTTTTTTTCCTCAGAGTTCCCCCACTCGTACATATCACGTGAAGGCAGCATGAAATCATACCAGCTTCATCTTGTCACAGAGGAGTCATCTTGTCAGTGTGAAAGCAGGACATATAAATACACACATTATGCATGAACTCTGTGTTCGTGGCCATCCATCATCATTAAAGATGGCTGCCTTCAGGGGATACTTCAGCACATCTATTCATATTCATATTCTATTCAGTTCTCAGAATAAAACCAATCCAATATTGGATTAATTTGCATGACAGACAAGTATTTTACTCAACCATATTTCTACAACAGTGATATTTACTACAGACAAAATGTAACATACAGTTAGCTCATACCGCATAATAGGCCTACATCACAATGTTCACCGGGCTCTGTAAAAAAACAACAACAAAAAAGTCAGTAAATTTGGGGGACAAACAAAAAAAGACAATTTGATTAGATCATTTGTAATCCCGAAACACTGGATCATACATTTCCAGTAATATAACCCAACTGTGTTTTATCGGTACATCACTGGTAAATGCCCATATATCTTTTTAAACTTCACATCCCCGGGATGAAATAACTCTGATGACATCATTGGGGTTATTTTTTCAGACCGTGGAAAGCTCCGTCCAGAGCCAGACATTATACAACTGTTTTCCAGGTTTAATTGTAGCCATATCTAACTGAATTAATTAAACTTGATGTGACATATTGGTGGATTGCACCTTTAATTTGTTTTAATATCTGTTAACCATTGCTATAATGTAGGCTAATCCTCTGAATGTGAATGGTTTTACTAAAAAACGTGTGTTAGATTTTGCTGCAATTAATTACTTAAACGTTTTACTTGTGATGGAGTATTTTTTTAAATGTGATATTTCTTATTTCACTGGTATTTGGATCTTATTACCTTTTCCGCCTCTGCAGCTGACTAGCAGCTGTCGTGACTCACAAAGTCCAGAGTCAAACCAGGTAATGTTAGGCCTGTTAGTTGAATTATGAATGAATAGATTGCTTTTATAATTAATGTCCTGAATTTCATCAGGCCCAAATAAAGTTATGCTATGCCACTGATTTGCTGTCCTCTTCTATAGACACGTTTTCGCAGTCAACGAGCAATGATGGACGAACACAACGTTAACTTCGTTAAACTTGGAGATTCATCGTATGTGGTGCTTATTAGACAGTTATAGCAGCTCATTGGACAGTTATGCCAGTATCGGTTAACGGTACGAGCAACGTAGCCAGTCCCGGAATATTAACTCCCGCCTTCGCTCTGTGATTGGTGTAGCGCCTCGTCAGTCACGGCGTCCCGCGTTTTCATTGGTCGACGCTCTCCCTCAGGAATCTCCCTTTAAACGTTCCCAGGACCGTCAAGATTTTGGAGCGGATTTCTTCTACACACAAGTCTTCAAAGTGTCAGAAGCGCTGCACGGTAGCCTCCGTGTCTGGGGATATGCTGTAGTTAGTCGTCGGTAGTCAACAACAAAAAAAGCACCACGGGTTCAGAAGAAACACTACAAGACCATGGAACTGGAGGAGAAACCAAAATATGGTAATTATTTAAAGTCCAACACGGGCACGCTTCACTCCACGAACCGTTAGCTTAACGAAACGTCTAATAAACACGGTTAGCTAGTTTTGTTTGGGCGCGAGGCGCTACCGTTACTCCTCGCGATGCAGTTTTATCACATTAGACTCATGTTTGTGCTCCGCTTCGCTGGGAACTACTTTGTGGACCACTTTCTCCCTTTGAACTCACGCGAACCTAAATATCAACGTGAATACTAACTTTTGCCTACGCTCGCGTGCGTGTTTGTTTTGTTTTTTTGCCCGTCGTGTCTTTTCAAAATCAGGTCGTACGTGTGCAGAAGTTGAGCTGCTGGTGTTCAGGGTCTACGGCGCCTCGGTGTGTCTGCCTGTCCAGTTGCTGCCACATTCCTCAGACTGGTATGACGCCCAGCTATGTATAGAGCTAATTAGAAAATACCTCAAACACGTGAAAAGGGTTTGTCGTCGTCTTCTCTGGGTTGGTGTCAAAATAGAAATATTAGACTCAGTTTTATTACACGTTTAGTACACATGTACTCTTGTTTTTATTGTTCCAAACAGTATTTATAACTGTTTCTGTGTGGTTGTAATTGCCCATAAACATAGTGACGCATCGTGTACTATGCAGCTTCTTAGAAGGGAAGTGGATTTCATGCAATAAAACGATAGGGAGTTCACACAGAAGAAGGGAGGATGTTTATACAAGAAAGACCCCTTTTTGTGTGGTGGTAACCTTGTCTTTATATAAATGAATGGCCTCTTTTTTGTTTTTCATATTGTTCTGCAGCGACATGTTTAGCTTCTGCAGATCTTGACATTTAGTTATGAAAACAAAATGAGGCACTTCTTCTGTGCTGGCATTCGAGATGTGGCTTTAACATAGTGTTTTGCCTGCACACACCCTTGTTTTCTACTCCGCTGCCTCGGGTGGCTTATTGACTCACGTTGTGCTTGTTTTAAATCATGAAAATGCTCAAGAGTGTGTCACTGTTTCAGACAGGGAGAAAAGAGGAGGAGGAACGCAGTTTTATTTCGACCTAAGGGAGAAGATGCGTGCAACTCGGCTGCAGATTCATTTCAGGAATGACTGTGTTTTGAGATAGCAGCCTCCAGGAACCTTTAGTGCAACACACATTAATATTTATCAGTGCATCTTGAGACCAGAAAACCAGCTTAGAAAGAAGAAGAAGAAGAGGAGACAAGAACCCTAATCATGCCCTTTCAGAACATACTGTGAGGACCCGCTAGTTCTACATGTGGAGTAATTTCAGGCTGAGATATATCAAGAAACCTCAATGACAGGATTTAAGCAGCCGGGCGGCCGTGCCCTGGTGCAGATTATCTGTAATTATAAGCCATATTTAGGAGAACGGTTTGAAATCCGATGCCGAGCGTTCAAGCAGTTTGTTGAAGCTCATTTGAGCTACATTTGCAGCTTTAAGTCCCTGCATGCTACAGCTGTTTCCCTCTAGTACTAACAAGCAGCCAAAAGCCTCTCAGTCACTGCAGCCACCCGCTTCCACTTAAATGCCCTTACTCATACCCTAACAACCCAAACCGGATCATGTGACTCTGCTAACTGTTTAGTGGTTCTGTCAACTTGCCTACAGTCTGAAATACAAAGGCATGTCCAGAGCAGTGTTAAGGTCTGGGAAAATGAGTTTGGAGAGAGGAAGAGAATCAAACGCAGATTAATTTGGATGTGAGGGGCATTAGCTCAGGAGGTAGAGCGGGTAACGGCAAGATTGCTGGTTCGATCCCCGGCTCCTCCTAGCTGAGTGCCTGGTGTCCCTGAGCAAGACACCTCACCCTAATTGCGTCGGTGTGTGAATGTGTGCATGAACGGGTGAATGTCAGTCAACACTGTAAAGCGCTTTGGAAGAGGGATGCTTAGTCTAGAGAATGTCTTCTGTTTTCCCACTTGGGCCAGTTTTGTTTCTGTCTAATTCAAATACAACTCAAACCATCTTGGTTTCACTTTCATTTCAGCTTCACTGAGAGACTAACAGAGGAGAGTTCAGAGATCAGAAGGAACAAGAGGTGATGAGTTTTAAATGTTTGGATGGCGTATCCAACTGTCCTGATTTCTTTTAGAAACAAGGAAACATTTTTGTCGCTTGACCTCCATATATAATGAGACAGAGGTGGATACAACGTTTTACTGTGTGTGTGTGTGTGTGTGTGTGTGTGTGTGTGTGTGTGTGTGTGAGTTTTGTGGTGTTGCTAGACCCGAAATAGATCTGAACTTGTGCTTGAACAGTCCACACCCATGTTACTGTAATGAAAGAGATGTGGGCGATGGGCAGCAGCTGTAACCTTTAGGTGTTATTAAAGTCCGCCTACTGTCCTGTCTGGCTATACAAACTATGTATATAAATACATTTTAAATACAACATGCTTTTTTTTCATGGTGATAAAGATTGAGTGAAATTTTAAAAAAAAGTTTGAGTTTAATTTTCTGATTAAACTATCTTACTATCATACTCACTATAGTTGAATTTAAGTTTACACGTCTAAGGGTGCGAGTGCAATTTTATTTCGCTTCCAAAACTGGGGATTAAAACATTTGAACAGTTTAGCAACCACACTTGTGCTGTATATGTTACAGCGGACAAAATGCCTTTTGCACAGCAGATATTTAGACTTGTGATAGTAGGAAACTCATAACACTAACTATGTCTCGGTTCTATTTGAGTGTCCCAGTGAGAGTGGTGGCACCAGGACCCTGAAACTGAAGCAACTAAACGTAATTCAGCCATCAGTAATTTCAGGATTTACACCTGCGCTTTCCCTACTGTGACATTTCAAAATGTCTTCCATGACAAAAAGGCAATCCTAAAAATAGAGTAGGGAAACACACAATGGCAAAAAGACAATGGTTTCAGTTTAACTTTTGATTTTGTTTCTGTGAATAGAAAACTCAGATAAAGATAGTTTACTTCCTTCCTAACAGTGATTCATTGTTCACTAGCAAATATGATGATGACTCAATTACTGAACTCGTAATCAAGACACTCAAAAGCAAAATATAAAGAAAGATTGTTTATCTGTAAAAAGATACATTAGAAGACAGTATGGCTTTTAATAATCCAATCATACCTCTTACACATAAAGCAAATGTCATTTGTATATCTTTTTAATTCTTTTAGTGGATGCTCAAGGGTTGTCTGGTTGCACAGCGGAATTAGATTACATCCCTTGGAGAGCTTTTAACATATTAAAACAATTGCTCACTGCCACCAAAGAAAAACACATTACCAGTAATTAATTTAAGCCTGTTTAAAAACCAGAACAGTGGATTTTACTCCATCGTACTCACTCACCATGCCACAAGTCAAACTAGCTGTCAGTCCAAGCTAATCCACCACCACTTACCACAGGTCAACAGTGAAAGCACAATAGATGGAAGTAAGAACTACTGTTGTGTCCAGTATCGTCATCCAAAGAATCAAATTCCTCAGAGATGGCTGGCCTGTGTTTGGGAGTCGGTTTTGTTATGGGAATTACAGCAGGGCTCCCGATGGGAATGCACCATGACATTGGCCATAAAGCAAAACAGAGTGGATGGAAACACTCAATCCAGCTGGAATGAAAGTTTCTATCAGCATCTGTTCAAAACATTGAAGGCATTTAGTCCTTCTGTGGGCTCATTGTTGGAATTGTGAATTCATCTGCCATACTCTGATTGCATTTGGCCGTTGAATTCAGAGCAGAAAGAGATCCAACGCTTCTCGTGTATGAAAGCAGACAGGATCCAAACAGATTAGTTTTTATTCCCTTGTGGTCTCAGTGCCATACCGCCATGTTCCCACAAGATGGGAGAAAACACTTTGACGGGAAGGATTTGAGTGAATTTGATTTGAGCTGCTCCACATGGCGTTTTGTTTTTTTTGTCACAGTTTTTCACAAAATTATGTGTTGTTGGGAGTAATATTGTAAATTCACCGCGGGGGATGAAATATTCTGCCCAAAATATCCTGCTCACCTGAATGTAATCATGTCTCCTCTGCAGCTACACAAAACACCACTGGAGGCAACGGTGCAGCCAAAACCCCCCATTGTTGTCTCCAAACACATGTTTTTGATAACATCTAAAGAATTTGACTATAGTTTCCACATGCACGGGTTCACTCCTCGTCTTTCACTCTCTTCCTGTGAATAAGTCATTTTTGCCTGTTTGGATGGCTTTTTTAGGACAGAAATAAAGTGGGGGGGAAAACAGACAGAAGTGGGAGGAGATAGAGGGAGGTGCACAGGTGGAGCAGAGAAATGTGAAGAGGCAGTTGTTTCAGGATAAACACAGAGGGAAATCTGAGGTGGAGCGCTGCTGGCTGCCCAGGCTCACAGCTATTCAAGGACAGGTTGGACTGGTTTCTACCTCCACAATACCGCGTTCCCCCTGCTACCGCTCATTCACACCAGCAGAGAGGGAGGAAGAAGTCAACCAGATTAAGTGGCTGTAGCAAAGGGTCAAAAAAGGTCCTCTTTTCAACAATTGGCCCAGAGAGGAGTTCCAACATGCCGGAGGGAGAAGGAGAATTTTACGGAAAGCATGGTAACTACTCTTTTTGCTTTTATATTCTCTTTTAATTCTCAGCTTTTTTCAAATGAATCTGCCTCGTGAAGTGAAGGGTGTTGAGTGAAACTGCAGCAGCAGTATCAGCATGTCAACATTGTGGGGAAGGACTGGGTGTGTGTGTGTGTGTGTGTGGAGCTCTGCTGATTATACAGGTGTGTGAGAGCAGGGAGCTGTTTTATCGGTGTTTTCTCTTGCACAAATACGAGTGTTGTTTGTGTGGATAATCATTGAACGAGCTGTTCTTCTCATGAAGTTAACAACGCCTCCCTTTTATTGTCTATCTTTATATGAATCAATGAAAATGCTCCGTTGTTGCAATTTATATTAAAACAGCTTAAACTCTGTCCTTGAAATTGCCAAAACCTCAAGAGTGACAATACTGACATCACACCATGTAAATGAAATTCTTCACCCATGCGCGCTCTGACAGGAAGCTGTGACTTCTCTAAAAGCTGGCTGGGAAATGCTTGCAGCAGCATTATTGTCCGTACCACATAAATAATTAACGTGCAAAGACGCCACAGCAAACATCATACCCCATGTCTAGACTCTCGGGTGTCACATGTGGACATGTACATGCTGTGGTGGCATGGGGCTGATGGTGGGGCTCTTTTAAAGCCATAACAAGGCAGCTGTGATGTGAAAATATTGTTATTTTGGATATGAAACCATTATTTTGTGTTAGTGTGGAGTTTACTGCCTGCTCATCTGTGACCTTTGTTGTTCAGTAACAGCATGGCACATCGTTTATGTCCTGGAGAGCAGCAGTTAAGCATCGAAAGATGAATTTGCATAGATAACACAAGCTCCGTGTCCTGCTTCTGCTGACCTCAGCTAACCTGCAGCAAACTTGAACTAAATGTCTGAGCCTGTAATACATCCCAGAACCCAGCATCGGTTGAATACTGATACTCAATCGACCTTAAGGCATGGCAGGGCTGATGGTAAAATATATAGTACAAATGGTTCAACTTCATGCAATGGATGCATCTGGGATACTGCAATGAATGATTTAGGCCCCCAGTAGGAGCCGTGCAAGTCTTTCACATGGGTTCGCTGCTGCTTAGTCACCAGGGAGGAATTTGTTGTGTTGCCAGGCGTGTCTGCCTGCAGGGGAAAGTCATCTGACAGAAGAATGGGAGGAAGAAGGGGCGTACAGATTCGTATCCTTGATATGAGATGATGTCCCCTTTTTTAAAAACCCAGTCTGGGTGCAAGGTGCACCTCTATTTCGGACGTATTATGTTGCACATCCAGTTGAAGACCTCTCACCAAGCCATGCCTTCAGCAGTCACAATGTCGAGAGTTATAAAACCACTATTTTCCTTCCTGTGTAGGCGAGCCGAGGAAGTATGACCCGACCTTCAAGGGCCCGATCCAGAACAGGTGAGCTGGATGTGATTTTACTTCTGTTTTTTACCTTGTGCATGTGGCCACAAAGAGGTTATTTTCAACCATTCAACCTTTGCTTTCTCGTCTCTAGGGGCTGCACAGACATTGTGTGCTGCATCCTTTTCATTATTGCCATACTGGGTTATATTGCAGTGGGAGTACTCGGTAAGGAAACGTCCGTGCAGTTTGGTATACCTCCTAAAAACATCATCTAAAACCTACAATACAGACGTTTTGTAACCTTTACCTTCTACTTTTGTGCTTCCAGCCTGGTCCCAGGGTGATCCCAGGAAGGTGATCTATCCCACAGACAGTCGAGGCCAATTCTGTGGGCAGGCTGGCACCCCACTTGCGTAAGTTGCTTTCCAAGTATAGATTATAATTATAATTGTCCCTGTTCCTCTGCTGGACATTTTCATCTTGCTTTGAGCGCACACACACACACACACACACACACACACACACACACACACACACACACACAGCTTGGTGCAGCCCGGTGTTAGTTTCCGTGCAGCAAATGTCCATCAACATTAAAACAAACATCACTCAGCATCTTTCTTCACCAAATGTGTCGCGACAGAAAAGGTTATATAAACAAGCAACATTATAATCGTCCTTTTACTCAAAAATCCCTTTTACCTACCACCATACTGTTTATGCAAACACAAGAGAAAGATGAGTAAGTACAGAAAAAATGGCATTTGCGTTACTCTTTTCAGAATGTATATTCAGAATGCAGTCTTTCATTTTCCCATCAAAATGATTGAATATCTGTTTTTCAAAACAAGGCAACAAATTATTTCATCCTCCTTTTTAAAAAATTAAAATATATATATTTTTTTTATCTTTTCCATGTCATAATATTTATCAAATACCATAAAATCTGCAGTTTCCTTTCCCCATTCAGCTATTGGCTGAATAAATTGGGTTCTAAAAAAGATACATTTTGCGAACAAGTTTAATTCAGAAGACTGTAAAAATGAAATCAAGTCTAGTTCCTTATTTAACCTTCTCGGTAGTACCGCCCTCATAAGGAGCGCCTTTTCTAAATCTTCCCCTTTCTCAGATCTTTTCATTCAATGGGACTTTTGATCATGTGAGGATGTATTTACAGTCCGGACGCTCAGAGATCAGATCTTACTCACGTTGGGATCCGATCAGCCAGACCACATGCCGAGGTGGCATCATGCAGACACAATCCGGACGTTTTCATCTAAACAGTTCCTCGGTTCCTCTCTTCAGTTACAGCTGATGAACCCCCAACATTTCCTGATTTTGCTGCTTTTAAATAACTAAATAATTTAACCGTTATTGTTAAGAATTCATAGGAAAATGTGTTGATCACCGAATTAGCAGAACTTTGTTCAAGGCTGTTTTTTCAATGAAATTAGTCTCCTAATACTGCAGAGGAGGGAGGACGAGTAAGCAGCACAAATAACTGGGGACTTTTATTGTGAAGAATTTATTGGAAATTAAATTGAAATTTACAGCCGCATCTTTTGCCCACAAAATATATATGATCACCTGCCGATCCAGTATCGAGTCTGACTCATCCAATCACAAGTCGCATTGAAAAGACGTACCATCTCTATTCCCATATATCTTAGTAAAGAGACGGTTTTCATTAAACTTCCGATACGTCCTTTTCCGCATAGAAACCATGAAACCACTCCGCTCACTTTCACCATTCCACCTGCATGAGAAAAGGATGGCGACGCCAACAACACCTGTTGTTTTGTGTACTTGACACAAGCATGAAGCCAGGAAGGGAAATAAAATGGTCTGCTAGTCAATGAATGCACAGATACTGCTTTAACACCTCATGAAGTTTTCCTATAAGTGTTTCTCGTGTGCTTCAACAGGGACAAAACGGTGCTGTTCTACTTCAACATCATGAAGTGTGCCAGCCCCATGGTGCTGCTGGAGTTCCAGTGTCCCACCACACAGGTGGGAACTCCTCTTCTCTCATCACGGATGTGGGACACAGCATTTATCAGCCATATTCTAAAAATAATGTTTAGTCTTTGCATTCAATCTCCTCTCGTGCTGTATTTAGCATCCTGACCAGTGGATGCTTTTCCTGCCTTGATATAATTGTTTCCTGCTGTAAATCCTTTTTTTTTTTTTTTTTAAGATGTGTGTGGAGAAGTGCCCCGAAAAGTTCATGACATTAGTCAAAGCCTACTCCAACAAAAAGGAATTTGACTACTACAAGACATTTTGCAAGGAAGGTGTGACTAATTCAATGGTGAGTTTAAAAGCCGAATTGCTGACGCAGCGTTTAAGCCTCCTTGGATGCTTGTTCTCAAGGCCGCTCTGTAGAAACTTGATAATTCAGATTCAAAGGTTTGCACTCACCTTCTTAAGTGTTTCCTGTGTTTCAGGGGATACCACAAATCCTTAGCTTAGGTCTCTGTCCTGCCATGCTGATCCCCAGCAAACCCTGTGAGTTGGACCCAAAATATATATTATTATATATCATCATTACTGGTGTTTTTTTAACTTCTCAAAGAAAATGAAATGAACCAGCCTCATTTATATTTGTTGGTGTTTCCTCCACGTTCCCTCAGTCACCCGTAGGTGTTTCCCAGCTTTGGGCCAGAAAGGAGGAGTGATCACGGTGGGAAACAACTCTCACTTTGATGATGGAAGTGGAAAAATGAGAGATGCCAAGGATCTTGTGGACGGAGTCAAGTGAGTCAGAACTATCACCGATTTGAACTGAGCCGTGCACCAGGCCCGTCTCAGCATCCCTCGTTAGATGTGACAAGCGATCCCTTAGTGCATAAACGGATAAACATACAGAACCTCTCCTCTAGGAATGCCACCGTGGTCATCGAGGCTCGGCAGGCGGTCATGAAAATCTTTGAGGATTTCACACAGTCCTGGTACTGGATCCTGATGTAAGTCACCCACATCTGCCTCTTTCTCTTTTGGATCCAATTTCTGTGCAAAGAATGAAGCATCACTGTTTGTGTTTACCTTCCCTCCTCACACCTCCCACTCTCTCCAGAGGGTTGGTGATTGCTATGCTCACCAGCCTGCTCTTCATCGTCCTCCTGCGCTTCCTGGCAGGGATCATGGTCTGGGTGATGATTGTCTTGGTGATACTGGTCATAGGATATGGTAAGAGCAACACATAGCAGTCATTATGTTTGCTATACTCGCTTTAAAGGCCGGTGAGACATTTTACTAAACTGTTCTTTGCCAAAAGAATTCCATCATCTGTAAAACAACCATATGTTTGTGTGTTATTGCTGTAGGTATCTTCCACTGCTACATGGAGTACGCTTCCCTGAAAGGAGAGCCGGGCTCTGACGTTACTCTACAGGACCTGGGCTTCCAGACAGACTTCACAGTCTACCTCCAGATTAGACAGACCTGGCTGGCCTTCAGTCAGTACACAGCAGCTAATTTACATGTTTATGGATGCTGACACGGGACACCCGTATGACCTTTCCCTTCTGCTGCCCTCCTCCTTCAGTGATCATCCTGGCCATTGTGGAGGTCATCATCATCCTCCTGCTCATCTTCCTCAGGAAGAGGATCCTCATTGCCATTGCTCTCATCAAAGAAGCCAGCAGGTCAGACCTCACATTCTTTTAGAGGAGAGGACGGTGGTGTGGAAAACAGTTCAGTGACTATGTTTACATGCACCAAATATTCATGTTTTTGCCCTTATTCCAAAAACGACTACCGGTAGATATTCCTGCCAAGCCACTACATGGCTGATGAAAATGAATATTCCACTAATATTCACGTTAACATGCAGCCGTGAATTCCCATTACTGTAACGTTAGTTGTCGTTTTCCAAATTCTTCCAAGCATCATCTGGTCCGTTTGAGGAGCTCGTCGCCACATCCATCATCACTGGGGTTTAGTGAATCCCATGTCGGTGGGTTTGACGCGTCGATGCCCTAACATGTTGTTTAACACGTTGAAACATGGAAAGGTGGAACGGCAGCTGCTACAGCTTTGAGTCAAAATGTTATCTTCAGAGTTTTCCACCTGTGTGAACACTGCCTCTCTTTTTTTAATCCTTCAACCACCTTCCTGAGGTTGTTGTGGTGATATTTGTTCATATCCAAAAACCTGTTGATACCCAAGGCCTTCATAATGCTTAAAGGGAGGAGTGTTTGTCCTCCTTTTCTTTTTCTGCCATGCATCCCTACTCCAAACTGTTGGCTAGTTGGTTTGTGTACAGCACACAGAGCTGGACGTAAACAGGAAACAGTGTGTGAATAATAGTGTGCATGTAAATGTAGTAAATGACTGTTGGAGACTTATAAATCGCCTTACTGTGACTCATAATAGTATTTTAATAACTCGGTATTGTGTTGGATATATGACACAGATGAGGTCATTGAGCTCATAGTCGTATTTGTATTCATGTTTTGCTTGGTTGTGGTGTTTTGTTCACAGAGCCGTCGGGCATGTGATGTGTTCCCTTGTCTACCCGCTGTTCACGTTCCTCCTCCTGGCCATGGTCATCGCCTACTGGGCCGTTACTGCTGTGTATCCTTTCAACACGCTGCCACTCAGTGTCGTCATTAAGGATTAACTGTAGCTGGTTGGAAAAACCAAGACTTCTTATGTACGGCCTGAGTGTGATTAGTCCAGACATTCTGATTCAGCTCCTTGATGTACCAGACCTCGGATCATGTAACTCATCAAGCAGAAGTTAATAAGTAAATCAGTTGAGGCCAGCCGTGAATGATGTGATGTCATTTAAAGGCCTTGTGATTGTTGTCCTTGATGGAAGTGATCAGCTTCTTGTCTACCTCTAATGAACCCATCTACAAAGTGTTCAACGAGACCGCATGTGACCACTCTAGGAAAACCTGTGACCCAGCGGTAAGTTTTCTCATTTATACGGACGTTGGATCCTTCAGGCAACCTTTTTTAAATGTACCACCTTTTTGTTAATGAATGATCCTCATGTTGACCTTCAGAACTCTGATTCTTCTTTTAAACTGTCACTTGTGAATGCAGTTTATGTTTAATGTCTCTTTATAACGCGTGTCTGTGCTCAGAACTATACGACCACCCTGAAAAAGCCCAGTGTCCCGACTCCGAGTGCCTTTTTGCCTTCTACGGCGGGGAGACCGTCTACCATAAATACCTGATCGGCCTGCAGTTCTACAACGTCTTCCTCTTCTTCTGGTGTGCCAACTTCGTCACGGCTCTGGGACAGATGACCCTGGCCGGGGCCTTTGCCTCCTACTACTGGGCCTTCGTCAAGCCGGATGACATGCCTGCCTTCCCAGTGTTTTCTGCCCTAGGGAGATCTCTCAGGTGTGTATGCGTGTGTGGAGGGAGCGTCGCTACATCGTAGATCTAACAACCGACACTACAGATGCTGTTTAATCTTGTTTTAGGTACCACACAGGAACTCTGGCGTTCGGTTCCCTCATCCTCTCGATCATTCAGCTCATCAGGGTTTTTCTGGAGTATCTGGACCACAAGCTGAAAGGTCTGGTACTGTTTTTGACTGCAGTTATGTCTGGTCAAGGCTTTGAATCACATACAGGCCTGAATCAAGCAATGACCTTTGATCAGTTTTTGCTCAGTGTTTCTGTCTGATTGTTAAATGAATGACCTACACAAATAGCAAAGCTCAGACATAAATCTGCATCCAAGTAACTAACTACATTCTAATGCATGTCTGGGACCTTTAATTTCCCACCAATCACAGGAGCCCAAAACAAGTTTGCCAGGTTCCTGCTGTGCTGTCTGAAGTGCTGTTTCTGGTGTCTGGAGAAATTCATCAAGTTCCTAAACAGAAACGCCTACATTATGGTGTGTGATGCCCATCATTTAATAAATAGAAATGCATTACTTGTCATGTTGAAGTATTTGAATGTAATGAATGTGTTTGGCCTCTAGGTGGCGATTTATGGCAAGAACTTTTGCACCTCTGCCAGAAATGCCTTCTTCCTCCTCATGAGGAACATGATCCGGTGAGTGTACAAGGGGAACGTTTTATACAAACGTGTTGAGTCTTTTTTTTTAAAGTGTGTATTTTCATAAATTTAATTTCAAAGGGAAAAATGACTCTCTTTAATCCCCCAGGGTGGCCGTTTTAGACAAAGTGACTGATTTCCTCTTGTTTTTGGGAAAACTGCTCATTGTTGGGCTCGTGGGTGAGTCTGTTTATTATACCCTTATTCTTCATGTTATGCATAATATGAGGAAGATCTGCAATTATAATATTACATATTATACAGTAAGGGTTAAGCATTTCCTGAAGAAGACATGTGGGATATATATATGTGCCCACCATGCTGATTGGCATGCTTTATGTATTAATAATCATACTTTTATAATAAAACATATTGATGAGAATGTATTGGCTGTGTTGTTGATGCAGAACAGTAGCTTTTAAACAAGAAGCGTTACACCTTTTGATGCGTCACAGTTGTGACTACACGGTTCATTATAATGAGCACAGTGAGTCACTGCTGTACAAAGGTGCTGCATGATGAGCACAGCGGGACTGAACGGGCTTCCACAGGCTTTAATGCAAAATATCACTCATAAAGGATGCATGCTGTTTTAATGAGCTTATCTACATTTGATAAGTGGGAAATACTAAGACTTTTTAAATTTGCAATGAAAACAGGTGCTGTACAAATAGACTGAGGCTGAATGGATTTCCATAGATTTTCATGTGTTTTTTAACTTGCCCGACGATGACTGATTGGCTATGAATAAGTTAATTATCATTAACAAACTCACTTATAGCCAATCAGTGTGCAGCGTAGAGCATGTTGAAATTTGAATGGAGTTGCCCGAAGGCTGCAGCCAGGATATAATGAGGTTGAGGGTTTCTGGTCTTCCTTCCACAGGGATCTTTGCCTTCTTTTTCTTCTCTGGGAGAGTGCAGGCCTTTGAGAACACGGCTCCCCATCTGCACTACTACTGGGTACCCATCCTGGTCAGTGTGCATCAGCATTATATCATCACAAATACAGCAGACGTGTATAATTCTGTTGCTTCTGATCCATGATGCTTTTAGTGAATGATAACTTCTGGTTCTTGTTCCCCAGACTGTGGTGGTGGGCTCGTACCTCATTGCCAGCGGATTCTTCAGCGTGTACTCCATGTGTGTGGACACACTCTTCCTCTGCTTCTGTAAGTAGCACCTCCTCGGCCATCGCCGCTCTCCGTGTTTTACTTCTAGATGGACTCTACGGTGCAGACTGAAGAAAGGTCTCGGTGTAAAATGCAAAGCTTAAATCCAAAGGTTCCTCACTTCTTCGGATCTCACATTGCTCTCGGTGTTGGGCTGTCACTAATTCTAAATTGCATGAGTATGGTGTGCCACTCTTGGAAATTTCCCCATCATTGCCAAATAACAGTCTGTGGCATCTATTATGTAAATCTGAAAATGCTGCTGCTTGGTTGGTTGAACTGTTAACTTTCAAGTCTGAATTGCCTGTGGGTGCCTTTGCTTGCTTGCTATTTGACCTCTTTTTCTCTTTTTGTCTCCTCCCCCCCCTTCACTTCCCACAATTCACCCCTTCCCCTTCCTACTGGCCCTTTTTTTTAACCTCGATTTCCACTACTAATTTTCTGTTCCATCCATTAACATGAACAAATACACACACGCACATACACAATAAGGTGAAGACCTGGAGCGCAACGACGGTTCAGCCGCAAGGCCTTATTACATGTCCTCAACCCTTCATGAGATTCTGTGGAAGAGCAAAGCCGAGGACCCGTCTTCATCTTCTGCTCAGCAACACGACGATGAAGACGTCCAGTCGAAGCTCCAGCAGGCTCAGGAGGAGGACGCGGCTTAGAGAAGAGGAGTTGTGTGGGAAAAGACACCGATTTAACTGTTCTAGTTAAAGACTCTTCGAAATGATTCTGTTAAGGAGCTGGAACTTTGTTCGTGCCTGTTGAGAAATCCTTCTTTGCACTTAACCCACTCATCTCACAGAGGCAGAAATAATATTATAATTGTAGTACAGCATGCCTTAAAGTGGAGATTCAGTGTTTATTCACAGCTGAGTGCTGGATATTTCCCTTTACCTTTTTATATGTCCTTCAACAAAGGCCACCGTGGAACACGAGATGTGAGGGATTTGTCTTCCTGATTCACCATTCGATAAACCCCTGACTGACTTGGAGCTGGTTATTTGTTGCATGATTAAGACGATGAAATGGCCTCTCATCGGAGGTGATGAGTTTAGACTGTTCAACAGCCAGGTCTGACATGGTGCTTTGAATGTCTGCCTGCTTTCTGATGCCCAGCAGAGTGCTGCAGAGATGACGTGTCTTTTGAAGGACAGGAAGTTAGGATTGTTCCAGCGACAAAAAGCCAAGGGATGTTTCCGTTGGTTTTTAAGGTTATTGCAGAAAAGCTCTGTGGCGAACAAACATTTAAAGGGACTAAAATCTTTGTCACGTGAATGAAGCTGTGAAGGTAGAGTAGTCGGTGCGATGACGTTTTTTAGTTTCAACCACCTTCTCCCATGAGAGGGGTGTTTCTTTAAATGTTCCATTCATTTCCCCATAAAAACTTTAAATGACTTTGAGACAAGGGAGCCTGAGCTGCAACAATACTGACTCATTTCCAGCTTTTAAGACTCATCCCTGCAGCACTCTTAATATCTGGACATTGTATGAATTTACTTTTTTATACTAATAGTGCTCCTACTGCCACCGGCCAATAGAAACCTGAAGCCGCTCATGTGCCTAATTGACAGCGTTAACGTCGGTCTGTTTGCACTTCTGACTTGGTTGTTTACTGTTAATGCAATCAGAACCAGAGTTTTCAGTAGGACGCACTATCACTTTGATTTCTGGTCTCAACAGGGATTAATCTGTAGGAATGAATTCTGGTGATTTTCTCGAGGCGAGCTGGGTCTTTTTTTCTCTCTCCTGTTAAAAAAAAAAAAAGCAACGTGTGCAGTTTTTCGGTGCCTCTTCTTAAAGGAAATGTGTGCCTGGCACTAAAGTAATTTAAACTCTTTGAAATGGATTCATGTTGTTGGCGATTTGTCTATTTACATTTAATAAATGTAAATGAAACTCTGCAGAAGATGAACTTGAATTGTGCAGCTTGACGTCTGTTTGAACGTGCTCGCCGTGACTGCAGTCTAATAGCTTGTGTGCTGAATCTGTCTCCAGTGGAGGATCTGGAGAGGAACGACGGCAGTGCAGAGAGGCCCTACCTGATGCCCGAGAGTCTCCGCAAGGTCCTGAATAAGAAGAACAGCCCGGAGCCGGCTCAGTAGGCCGTGGGCCGACCTGCACCCTGCTCTGTGGAAACCAGCTCAGATACCAAACCCGTTACCTTCAGTCACCGCGAGCCTGCAGGTGACGATCATGTGTCATCTCTTATATTCTGTTACTGCCAAATATCTTCTGCTTTGAATTCAGTTAACATCCAAACCCGTTTGTGCTATGTTGTAAATTTGTTTTATTTTTTTTATCGGCTTTATTCATTTATTTTTAATTAGTGTTACATGAAGGTATGTCTAAATGTAATCTACTAGTTTAATACGTTTGTGCTTTTATCATCGTGTTGTCTTGTGTTATATTTGAGTAAATATTTAAACGTGTTACCAAAGCCATTAAAGTGCCGCTCAGGCGTAACGGAGGACGTGTAAATCTACAATTAGACTATTTCATAAAGCATCTGATGCTGTGATGCACCTTTTTGTTTTTTTTTTGTTTTTTTTATCAGCAAGCATAGAGCTAAATATAATATCAGAACAAAAGTACAATTTATATTGTATTTTGATGTATATGGTTATACTTTGATGCTTATTTCATCATTGTGGAGTTGAAATGATAAGGTTTTTGAAATAAACATAGTTTTGTACATAATTGTATGAGTCTGTCTCTCCTTTTAACCAATTATTATATTATTATTATCTCCTTTTCTCCAATTATTATATTACGCTCTCGGAGCTCTTATTTGGTTCACCCTGATCTTTGGAAACCCTCGGGTGTCGATGATAATCTAGTCCGCTCTCTGTCCCAAACATCAGATTTCACAAATATGTAATTATGATAAATGTCTCATATTGAAACAACTTGAATGTCGTCCGCTCCGAACAGAGCGGCTAAAAGTTTGCAGATGAATTAATGGATGTCGTGATATCATTGGTTAAAATGTATTTGATACAAGCTGATGTGATCTAATGTACACATTTGATTATGATAAAAAAGATATTCATTAAGTCATTAAATCTGTGCACTGTATGACTGATGATGTCACCTAAAAGGGTTAAAAAGACATTTTTCACTTCAGCTGGACTTTGAACTACATTAAAGGCTGTTATTTTCTTTTTAAGTTGATTATTATAATTATGTTTAATCTTTTAGATACTCACTGAGGCATTTGTGTGCTTTCATTCATTTCATTTCATGCCAATATTAGAATTTGTATAATAAGATTATGTCCAAAAAGCCTGCATTTTTTCAAACTACATAATACAAATATGAACTCAAATGACTTGCACCATGACTTTCTTTGATTTTCATCACAAGGCTCTGCCTCGTAACCCTACAGACTGAATATGAATTTGGGTTACAGATTGTTTTGATTATAAAACCTTGATTTATATATTTGTAATTAACCTCGGTGGCTGCAGTACATTCCATTGCTTAACACACACAAGGACATGTTGAACATAATAACTTTATGTATATAGCACCTTAAGTTACAAAGTGCTTTGTGATTTAAAAAAAACCCTAAAAAACATGTTCATGATATTAAACAGGATAGTTAAATTGGTTCATCTGTGACACATGACACTATTTAAATAATACAATGCTACCTGCTGTTCTGTTATTGCCCATGAGGGGGAGTGTGTAATCTACATCAGCTGTTCTCAGGTCAGTCCAGCAGAGGAAGGCCTCACCTCAGCCTGCCTGCTGGAGTCACCTGACGGCTGCAGGAATCTTCCGACCTGCTAAGATTACCATCATGTTTCGAGGAGTCGCGTTGACATGGACGTCACCTGTCTGACACTTTCAACCAGTCCGGCGTGTTGGAGACTAAACGAGTGAATAGGTGACACGAAGTCGCACATATCCTCGATAAGAACTAAAATGTGTCAATACCATTAAAACCAGTGGCAGTGGGACATGAGGGACACGCCTGTGTGCCATAAACCAGTAAAACAAATCTTTAAACAGCATTTATTTGGGGAGAAAAACTGAGAGATTATTCTCCAGTAACCTACTTCCATTGTGTGTTGGCCTTGAAGCGATCCCTTTGTGTGGCTTCAAAAAGAACAGGTCGAGGTTGACTTTTGCCTTTTCTTTTTATCGCACTGTGCCGCACCTCTCCCAAAGGTCTTTTTTTTTTGCATGATAATCTCGTTGACGCGGTAAAGGACTATAGCGCGGCATCATCGGTGTCCCCAGGCAGTGTGGCTTCATTTCGCCTTGTTTGCAGTCAAACAGCGAGCGATAATTCAGCCGCCGAGTCACAAAAGATGCTGTTTTCTTAGCAGGTTTGCGTCAGAGGCCCCGAGTGCTTGGCGAGGCTTGTGGGCAGGTGAAGGTTTTTTCCTTTCATGATCCAGCCTTGACTGAAGAACACCTGAGCTGCCCCGAGTGGTTGAGTCATTAGCAGGAGTGGCAGAGTTCTTGAGAATACCTGGTATGCACTTGATATGTGCCACTCTGGCCCTGGCAAGCCCAACAATAAATGTGAAAAACTAATACATGTGAAATACTCCGCCAGTGTGTTTCCATTTCAAGCATTCTGAAGTTGGTGACAAGGTTGGTGAGGTTTGACCACTTTGCGTTGGAGAGAGCCTAAAGCAGCAACATGTAACCTGCTGACACATGTTTGAGAGCAATCCAAAGAAAACAGTTGGATTACAGATGATTTTGCATCGTCATTTATTCTGGGAAGATTCACAGAGAGGCCTCTCTTTTTGCAGAAAGGCCCTGCACATTGCACATTATATAACCACAGCCTGATGTGAGCAGTTTGCAGTTTAGATCCTAGCTCAGGGGCACTTCAGTGGAAGTAATGAGGGAGGGGCAACAGCTGCTTTTTCTATTTAACCAGCCTTTTCAGGGATTGGACCTATGACCTGCTGGTCACGAGTTTCCTTCACTAACCTCAGGCCATCGCAGTTGTGGTGTGGCATCTAGATGGTGTTGTTTTAATTGTAATGCTTCAACTCAAACTTAAGATTTTTATTTATTTTCAGCATATAAGAATGAACTTGTAATTAATGTGCCAAAACTTACCGTCAAACATGCTTTTACGTGTTTTGCCCCGGAGGCGAGGCCCCGTCATGAGACTCATGAATGCAAAGGGTTTCAAGAGGTATTTGTCTCTTTGGCTGTGTTGATAAAGAACCGTCTGTCTGCATTCCTTTACACTACTGTAACCACAGTGCGTCACTCTTTTTTCTTCTCAGGCTGAAGTCTTAAAATTCCTCGAGACAAACAAATCCTACGAATTGTCTAAGATTTTCAGGTTGTATTCCTTCGACACGTCGGGCACCAACACTGGAGTGTCTCAGCCGATGCTGTTGTTCATAACGACCAATGAAAATCACTGCAACCATCACAAGTGGAGACTAATCGTTGTATCTCTGTAGCTATGCTAGCCAGCCCCCCTGATTCCAGACTGAAATATCTCAACAACTATGGATGAAATTTTCCCGTTCACAGTCCCTGGAGGATGAATCCCTCTGACTTTGGTGATTACCCCGATTTGACTCGAGCGCCACCATCGTAAATGTATAAACAGCTATTGGATGGATTGGTGTGAAATTTGACACCAACTTCCCCTCGGGATGACCCTTGATAACTTTGGTCCAATTTTCTATTTCTCCAACACTTTGGTTTATCAGCAAACACCTGTAAACCGAATGGACCTCCCATCAGTCTCGGCTGTGTTTCATGTTTAGTGCTAATTAGCTTACTGTGAGTCACTATCGTAGAGCTCTGGAAGACCTCAGACTGCTATGCGAACATGCACATTTTTCGCTGGAGTGGAAATATTTCAACTCGCACAACTAACCGGATTCACATAAAAAAAAGTCCAAACTTCACTAGTTACCAGAATCAAAATAATTCAGAAATGCCCTACAATTGAGCTCATACTACACATCGCATTCAGTCTATCAAAAATAGATAACATGTTAATAGCAGATGAAGGTGATGGTGTCAGATCTGTGTAACAGCCTGGTCTAACATATGATGCCAACGCTATCAACAATGGATGAGGCGCTCGGGGGGGAAGAACCACACCTCGAGGCGTCAGAGCGGAAACTAAATCTGTGTCAAGATATTCGGTGAAGAGCACACTATTGTGAATACAAAAGATGTAAATATGATCCCAGTGTGATGCATGAGTATACAAAACACGAGTAACATTTAGTAAGTTGTACAATTTCCAGTAATCCACCGGGCGATGCTTTTGTTGTCTCACATTTGGACGTAAAGCAGCTGTGAATGTGACGCAACGCCTGTCACGAAATGCCAGACTCAGGAAGGAGCTGCCATCATTCATAGAAAAGTTAAGCACCTTGTCCCTTTCTTGGAAAAGCCAGCATCAACCTGGTCAAAAAAATGTCAGAAATGTCACCTGAAACAAAAACTCCACTTCGCTCTCAGTCACAGCTGCTTAGTAAATTGTGATTTTCCTGGTTAGAGAGCGAAAAAGTAAAGGGTAATTTTCTCATTGACTTCCATGCAATCAGAATATTTGCAACCAGAGGAGTCGCCCCCTGATGACCAGCAAAGAGAATGTTTAAGGCACTTCAGTGTTGGCTTCACTTTTCAGAACCAGTTTGGGATTAGCAATCTGCAAAGGTTATTTAAAAACCCATTTTCTAGAATACACAAAGACTTCTAACCACAAGAAGAAGAAAAAATATGCCGTCTGATGAATTATTTGAAAAAAGATTTTCGACCTGTTTCCCCATAGTTGTGCCTTTTCTGAATCAAAACAAAGATGGCAGCCTGCACAACTTGGGAAAACAGATAAGAAATGCTCTTTTTCTTTTTATTGGACAGGGGACAGAATATTATAGGCTAATATATCATAAAAAATATATCCTTACTACCGTGCTTTGAAAAAACGTGTGGGGTTTCCCAGATATTGCCAGTTAAATATCTTTAACCATTGTAAGCATGTAGCATTCCTCTAAACTGGGGCTAACGGTGTACACTCTTTATGCTAAGCTAAGCTAAGCTACGTGCCTGTAGCACCGGAGGAGCGTGAGGATGTTTCAACGTAACTATTGACAAATGAGAAACCAAGCAGCGAAGTCAACCACAGACACAGGCCGCAGGCACACCTCCTCTCACCCCGCCTACAGAGAGTCGCCTCCCACTATAAAGCCCCGTGAGTTTCACCCACACTGCCCCACAGTCCGGGAACCTCCAGCCGCCGTCGGAGGGGCAACGACCGGCGGATACCAACAAGTCCACGTCCCGTCTGCGTTCGTCGCGATTCTATGAGCCGACGTGCAATGTAGAGGAAACGTCACAGAAAAAACGTCTTTGTGATTGTAATACTGGCGTCTTAATGTAGTTCCACCCTAACCGTTAGAAAATGGGTTTTTATTATATCAACATGCAGCCGTAAGCGTGTGCTGTCGCGACGTGGAAGTTGGTTTTGAGTCTCCGGCGGTTTCTTGTGAGGATGGAAAGCAGCAGCAGCAGCAGCAGCAGCGGGACTCCTTAGGACGAGAGAATGGGAAAATGGGAGCTGACAATGGTAAGACAAATGCTGGATGAGATCCAAGAACAAACTGTAGCTCTGTCATTGATTTCCACAGAGCCAATCAGGCCCAGTCTCATTACTGTGAGGCTACACTTCAACAACATCATCTCTGTAAATGACATGTACAAACAGCTGATCTGGAGTACTTGGAGTATGCATGCCTGGGGTTGTGACTCTTAACATTAACATCTGAGAGGAAACCTGGCAATGTTTCAAACACCCAGACTTTATTCTAAAAAACAAATTGAATCACTGTCACCTGCATGAATTGCAAACACTGAGGGATGGGATGACGTAGAAGGATTTTATTGTGATTCATGAATCAGTACTGTTGCAAGCGATTTGGAAAAAGCTGTCTAGCTCTCTGTCCAGATAGAGAGGTGAAAAATGGAGCCAGATTTAAAGAAATTATATGGGATAAAAATATACATTTATCGAAGTATTTATCCTTTATTTATGCAGGAAGACGTTATAATTAACCATCATCTCATTTAACATTATGTGATTGAGTTTCACTAAAAATTATGTCCAAAATAATATAAGACAAAAAATGTGAAGTGATCTTATATAAGTTCATATTTTGATGATTATCTGGGTGATTTTGTGAATCGCAATTATTTTACAACACCTGCCCTTTGTTGTTGTTAAACCATTTAGATTTGATTTTGTATGATAAAGAGTAATTGGAAGAAAAATAACTGATATTAAAATGTGACTTGGTTTTGTCGCTTAAAAGCCCCTTTGCTGCTCCATGATCTGCTTTTCCATTCATGTAAAATGCTGTAGAGGAGCAGATCTCCGTGGAAACGCTTTGTGTTTTTGGGTTTGGCTGTCAGTAGTGCTCAGCGCCGCCGTCGCCGACACCGAGTAAGACACAATGCACGGTTTCACATCTGTGTGGCTGACAAACGACCCCCAGTTTCTATGAGGGACAATGGGGTTTGTGTGAAACCGATGAGCAGATACAGCGGCCCCTCGACCTGAAGATGTTTAAATGGTCGTTTCGTCCTCCCATCTACAGCAGATTTTAAACAGTTTGCTTTTGTTTCCTGTGAAAATGTCACGATTATCCTGGCCTAAATAGTTATAGTAGTATTATTGTCATATTATACTGCTAATCATCAAAATGTGCTTAAAGCTCTTAAATTGGCATCGAAACACTACTGGAATCACCTGACATTTTGAGAAGAAACAAACATTTTTATTGCGTCACAGAGAGATTTTTCAATTCCTTCATTTGGCGATCTTCTCGATATATGGATCATATCTCTTATTGTGGGTGTTTTTTGTGGTGATCCGATGGCGTCCCATTCCTTGAGCCGAGTGTTCGGACATGATGACCTTCAGATAAAAAACGTTAACGTTTTTTTTTTATTTAGATGCACATAGGTGTGATGCTGTATAGAAGAATCCCCATCTAAAAGCTTGTGACACCAATGATTTTCTGTTCTGGACATTGGAACTGATGTTGAACTAATTACTTGCTTTCACTCCCGGGCATCGCTATAGATTTGTGAATCGTTTGCATATTAACCAGATGGATTAGACCGCAGCCACATGAGGTCAGTTATTGATGCCATGGCGTTATTCTATAACCCTTTAGGCATTTAAAGGGCCACGCCTCTGAAATGTCCATACTTTTTGGGGCCTTTTTTTCCCCATATTCAGCAGCCATTAGTGAGTAATATGACATCTGCTTGTGCCTTTCAATAATTTGTGTCTGTTGTACACCATTTTGTCTGTCCCTCTACCAAACTGCGTGGCTCTATGAATCGCATTACTGAAGATATTGAACTCTAAAAATGGCACCCTTTTTTTGGGGTGCAAAAATGACAGAATTCCCAGGAGGGATTCTCAAAATTCAGCAAAAATATTTGAAGAATGTTTTTTCTTTTTTGGGTCTCCAATAGCATAAACCTAAAGTTTGGCCAAAAACTAAAATTCACTGTAAACAAAAGCCTCCATGTGATTTGACACAGTTCGGACCCCGATGCTGTTAAGTTGCATTGTGGGAACTGAGGTCAGAGGGCAGCTCTTGGTGTCTTTGGTGTGTATCTTGTGTTCTGCAGGCGAGGTAGATCTCTCCTTCAGACAACTTTCAAAGAGCGATCATTTCAGTTTCGTCACCATTTTGCTTTTTGAGTGACCTTATAATGTCCTGTGGACGTTTTTTAACCCCGTCGCCCCCCGAAACAGAATGTCCCGACACTTCCCCGCCGCTCTTGTTTTATTGGTCGTTGGAGGACGGGAGACGCTGACGGGAACTCGCTGACATTTAGGCAGTGTTTTGCATCCGTTGTGGTATTATGCTGTGGTGTGCTGTTTGATGTACCTTTTTTGATAGTACTGTATTTGTCCATAAACATTCATGTGAATCTACAAAATTCTGGGAAACCTGGGATTGCTGTGTTGCAGGGAAATCGACAATTACATAATCATCAGTCACACGCGAGGCTGTTTGTGTGCTCATTCCAAGCTCGGCAAGGTGGTTCTGGGTCGTCGTGGGTCACATGGGATCAGCGTGAGTCTTAGTGGGATGTTGCATCGCCTGTTTGTGGCTGTTTGGCCCCGCTGCTTCTTTTTAACCTCCTCACAGTCCGACCCTTGACCCCGATGTTGTGACCAGTACCATAACCAGATATATATTTGTGTATTTGACGCACACCCGCATATTCTTTTGGGACACAAGCTTGACACGGGTGAACGGCGACCACACTTTCACGGTTTCCCACCTCTGCCGTCCCCCAGAACCCAGTGCAGCAGTGGGGCGAGGAGTTTGAGGATGGCGCCGTTTATGGGGTCACTCTTCGACGGGAGCCCGTGCCCTCCTCCCCCAACCCCAGTGAGAAGAATCCTAGCAGCGCTTTCGTGCAGTACCGGACCTGCAAGGTGCGGCGTCTGAAAGCTGCCCCCCTGGAGCTCCTTGTGAACCACCTCCTGGACCCTGGCTGCCAGGAGCAGGACTACGGCCGGATCTTCCTCTCCACCTACAGAACCTTCAGCCTCGGTACCTCGAAGCTCATCGAGCTGCTCTTCCACAGGTACAATCATGTTTTTTTTTTAACAGTACAGCAAAGGTGAAGCTAGAGCTTGTTAGCTTAGCTTAGCACAAAGACTGAAAGGGGGGAAACAGCTAGCCTGGCTCTGGTCAATGTATTTAACGGCTTAACTAAACATGAAAGACTGTCTGTGTTTTTTTCTTTCCAGCCTTTATGCTAAGCTAACTGGCTGCTGGCGGTAGCTTCATATTAAGCATAAGACATCAAATTATACCCCTGCAGTTTTTTTTTTTTCATATTTTGTTAAATAGGTGAACAATTTGACCTGGAATGTGACTTTAACTGGTTTAAAGGGCATTTTTCATTTCAGCTCGACTTTAATGGTTAGCTAACGTTTCACAACACACACACACACACACACACACACACACACACACACACACACACACATGCACAGTCAGTTTCTCCTTTCTTTGGGTTTGAGCTCCTACAGTTTAAACACGATGAACAACGTTGGTTGTTGCCCATGCGAAGACGCCGCGTCGCGTCAGCATCTTTTTATACAGCGCCGGCTTTGATGTCGTAATAAGTACCTCGCAGGTGCTCATTATCTCGAGGTTTTCGACAACAACAATTATGCACATAGAGGTTTTTGACTGCGGTCCGCATGTATTGAGGTCAGATTTAGGACAGTTGAGGGACAGCAGCAAACAATAATTTAAAAAGAATATACGGAAAACAGCTGGAGGAGTATGACTAAGTCTGTTTTTCCCCTCCAATAGAGACAATGCTGTGTCAGATCTGGACAACAGTGAGTGCTACCGGAGGTGAGTGGATGATTCGTGAGTTAACGATGTGCTTGAGCTCTTATCCAGTTAATTCCTAATATGTCACTCTGGTTTGACAAGTTAAACTGTAAAGATTGTCCCGCTGCCCCCTCAGCCCTCTGTTGGCCTTCGTCCAGACGTGGTTGGATGAGTATTGTGAGGACTTCAGGGATGCTCCGCTGCACCCGGCCCTCAGGCTGCTGTTGGATCACCTGAGGATCAGCTCTGCGGTTCACACCAGCATGCGAAGCCAGCCCAACTTCAGCTCGCTGGCGGGGCAAGCCGAGGCGCTGCTCGCGAGGTTCCAGAGAGAAGGTGACCATCCCAACACATGAGCGGAAACGATAACTAGCAAAAAGCCTGCATCGCTGTTTCTTGACTCCTGCTCCGTGTGTTTTTATCCAGCAGCTGACACAACTGTCGGCCTTGCCCGAGCAGATCCGGAGCAAGACGAGGAGGCTTCTGGCGACGAGGATTCGGGATGTGAAAACCCTCCGGATCACGGCGTCGTGGACTTCTCTGCCGCAGCCGTCGCCGAGCAGCTCACCAGAATGGAGTCTGTGCGTGAGAGTGTGTTCAGCCTGCCTTCCTGTTGTTTTTACATGAACCGCTGATGATTGAGGGTTTTTGCTTTTTTTTTTTTTTCAGGCTCTGTTTGTCAAAGTGGTGCCGTACCAGTGTCTGGGCTGCATGTGGTCACAACGAGACAAGAAGGAAAACATGTCTCCCACCATCCGAGCCACCATTGCACAGTTCAACGCCATAACCAACCAGGTCATCATGTCCCTGCTCTGCCGGCCGACGGACGCCACGTCCAGTCCGACTCCCAGCCGCCGGCCTCCCACGACGCCGGCTCAGCGGGCCCGCGTCATAGAGAAGTGGATCAGAGTAGCTCAGGTGGGTCTAGACTTCATAAGAGCTTCGTTCGGCATTATTTCTCTCTGATTCTGAATCGAATCCGCTGAATTCTACTTCTCTCCGCAGGATTGCCGTCTCCTGAAGAACTTCTCCTCTCTGAAGGCGATCCTGTCGGCCCTGCAGTCCAACGCTATTTACAGGCTGAGGAAGACTTGGGCCGCTGTCAGCAGGTAGGGTTGAGTTGGAGCCACAACTCGTGTCCGTCTCTATGGTTACCCTTTTATTTTATTGCCGCTTTTACATAATCGAGCTTTAATGAGGACGTTGAACCCTCATCAGGTGCAATTCAATGTCACTGCCAGAGCGAGACGGAGCATGTCTTAGCTTTCAGGGACCCATATTCTGCAGTATGTCGGGTCATGTGAGATATTATAACATCAAGGATATGTCGCCCTCTTCATGGTGCCAACATCTGCACAAGTTATGTTGTGTAATAGTTGGTAGTTAAAGTATGAATAACTGCGTGTATTTCATACATATCTTGTCTTTTTCTCTCGTTTCAGGGATAGCATGGCCACGTTCGATAACCTCTGGGAAACCTTCCCTGACGAGAACTGTGTTCTGACCAACAGAGAGCTCCTGGTGGAGGTGAGACGGAAACACGAAACGGGCCCGATGCACCGCACTGTCTTTACATGGACGTGCATAACCTGTTTATCAGCGGCTTATTCATGTCCATGTAAACACACGGCGGTAACCTTTGTAGAGGTCATTGTTTTTGTTTCCAATAAATACACGCCGTCTTCATAGTTGGTCTCAAAATATGAATTTGTGTTGTGCATTTGTGATATTTGATGATATTTGTTGGATTTTTTAGCCATGGCAACGGATTACCCCACCTGTCGTAATGTTAGCACAAACAACACGGTGCGAACAGTGTTTTGGATATTGAAAAAGACATGGCTCTCTCATTCATATTTGAGTTTAATATTTACAGGAATGTTTAACCGAGTGTTAATGGGAAACTACGGGCCTGGAGCACATTGTGTTCCCTCTTTTCTTCGATGAAGCCTCCTTAAGGCAACTACGTCAGAGGCCACTTGTGTCTAGTTACAGTGAAAGGACTCTAAAGTCAACAGATCATACAGTGGATGGACCTGTCCTCTCTGTACACAGCAACCAACATGCTGCTATCTGCTGCTCCACTATTACATTCAAATAAATGCCTTGTGGGGGAAACGGTTTTATATATGAACTCTGCATTTGTGTTCAAGCGCCGTCTGTTTATTAAGGAGGATTTTTATCTATGTAAACGCAGCCACTCGTACATTTCCTTAAGGCCTTATTGCAGTTATTGATTGATGTCTCATGCAAAGGGACCTCCCTCCCTTTCACAAAGTTAATGTATAATATGTCTTTTGTTGTAGAGCTTGCTGCAGTTTACAGTTTGCTCAAACACTTCAAACCATTTTGTTTTATAATTTTAAAATGTCACCTTCACCTGAACGCAGCTCTGTCTGCTCTACTTTTGACAGGAAGGAGGCCAAGTGACCGTGGATAACATTTCTCCAAAGATATCCAAGCGGTGTCCGATCTCCAGACAGATGGTAAGCCCAACCTCGGGATGTTTTGAAGACGTGAGACCGCACACATTGTCATTGAACGGGCAGTTTCGTGTGAGGAAATTTGCGAAGTGTGCTTATTATGTTTAAAAAAACATTTTTTAAATTTTTACCTGAGGCAGTGTTGAGTTTCAGCTTTTAAAAAAGACACATGCAAAATCCCTTCCTTATTACTCTGCACTGACAGCCTCAAGGGAGCTGATTTCATTCCGTGTGGGTGGAGTATCTCTGGCATGGCAGATACCCAAACCTATCTTTAGCCCAGCTCTGTGCTGAACAAGTTTCAAATGGCCCCACATCACCAGGATTATAGGACAGTAATAATAGACTAGACCGGGATCTTTTATGAGTCATATGCGCGTTCTCCTGGGCCGTAACATGAACCCACAGTGCTGCTGGCTGGTCCTCGCCCTGTCCCGAATGTCGTCCGATCTCGACCCATTTAGAGGAAAAAAATATGCAAATAATACAGTAGACAATGGATGGATGGATGGCAGATACAGTGACACAGGAAACGAGTGCTAAAACCCTGATGGGCGGTGTGTTTGCATGTCTCTCTGCAGAGTACCTCTAGTGGAGTGGTTCCTTACCTGGGCACCTATCTGACCGTCCTCACCATGCTGGACACGGCTCTGCCCGACACTGTGGAGGTACATAATACAGCCACAGTCCCTCTCCTTCATATTTCACTGTGTTAATGGTTGGCTTCATACTGCAACATACTATGTTTTTTACTCCAGGGCTAATAAGGCAGCAACATGTTCCCCTTTTTAGCCTTCATTTTCACTTTATGAGCTCTGTTTTGCTAGTGCTTGTCTACTTTTAATATTTATATTGAGATGTGATGAATGTATTTACAGTTTAATACTTTTAAATGTCATCTGTAGGTGGCTGCAGCTCAACAAATTGCACAAATTCCACGAGAGTCATAAGCTAAGATGGTAGCTTCTGAGTTCTGCTAAGCTAACGTTAGCTGCCTATTTAGTAGCAGTTTTGTTTTTATATTATTATTATATAGTATAATTTAATATCACAAATGTAGTTTTGTGGAATAACAAACAAAATGACTAGTAACAAAGTTTTATATTTTTCATTTTCAGAGTGAGAGCATTCCGTTTTAGTTTTAGCTAAGGCTAAGATAACTGTGTTCACCAGCTAGCTTGATGTAATGGTCTTGCTTTAGCTTTCTAGCTTGCGTCTACGCAAAAGCTTTCAGCCACATCCCATGGCCTTTTGAGTTAACTCGGTCACCATTAATACATAAATAAAAAATACTTAATTAATTAATTTTAGATGAACTATGTAAGTAAAATAAAAAGAAATATTCATGATTTGTGAGTGATGGTCTTTGCATTAGTTGTAGTTGATTTACAGGAATTATACTTACTACGTTAAGAAATACACAAATAAAAGCTTCCAACTACTTAACAATGTGTTATAGACCATTGATTTACAATTGATATACAGCACATACAATTGGGGGATGTTAGATGAAGTGTTTTTATTCATTTCTTGATTTAATGAGTCATTAATATACGCAATAAATACCTACTTACTCTCTTGACAGGGTGGGCTCATAAACTTTGAGAAGAGAAGGAGGGTAAGTGCTTCCTCTTTGTGTCATCTTTCATGTATTTCACATTATTTATTCTAACTCCTCAGTATCATCATGCTGAAAGCCAGAGAGCTTTTTTAAACTTTGACATATCTCTTTAAGCAACACTTTAAAATGCTTTTGCTACCGTTTGAAATACCACAGTGTTGCACCTTGTTGCTCCAGGTTATGTCAACACGCAGGAGTCATCTCTGTTTATCCACAGCCATTACTGTCTCTCCCTGCAGGAGTTTGAGGTTCTGTCGCAGATCTGTGCGCTGCAGGCGTCCTGCTCCCAGTACAACCTGCCCCATCACCCCAGAATCGCCGCCTGGCTGCAGGGACACAAGCTGCTCACGGACCAGGAGAGGTGAGCCCAAGATATCCCCCACCCCACCCCCCCTGTGAACGCATCTCTAGCAGAGGAAGGCCCAATAAAAGTTCAGTTACATAACTTGCGGCATGCATCGTAAAATCTCTTCATCCGTCATTGAAGAGTTAATTCTCTTTATGGAAAAATAAAGGTTGCTTTCACACGTTTCCCCTGAAAGGTTCGTCATGCTGAGAAATATCAGCCGCTCGTTGGACATTTACAGTGTAATCATTAATTACAAACTCATAAAATCTGTCAATATATATAAAAAGGCCGAAGAGAAACGAGAAGTCTGCTGCTGACAGAAAATACCAGGAAAAAGATCATTACAATGTTGGTTGATCATGCAAGTAATCTTAAACATCTCATTTGTTTATATAATATTAAATGCTATAATATATAATTTATAATGCAATAATTATTTTGCCAACAATTGACAATCAGACCTTTTGTATAATACAGCAATAATATGCACAGAATTGTTAAAAAAAACATGACCAATTATGGATAAAATAATAAAAAAGATGAACACCTAATGTTTCTACAAGATGTGACATCACACTGCTGTTTCTCTTCCAGCTATGACCTGTCGATTCGGCTGGAGCCCCCGTTGGACTTGTGTTCTCCGACTCCCTGGAGCCACCGCACACTCACCAAGAAACTCTCCTCGTGAGTATGGCGCCGTGGTCGGATTTGAACGTGACAGTTACTTTGAGTATGAAGTGTGGTATACAGTGTCAGTTTAATATCATTATTGTTGTGTTGAATATTTTGCCTGCAGCATCCTGACGGTGAGCGATGGATCTAAAAAAGTCCCCGCTGATCAGATCAGCGTTTCATCTTCTGGATCCAGTGGATCCGAGATGGAGGACCTGTCCTCCCCGAACCCGGCCTGTTCCATCAGACTGCAGGTAAACCCCGCCGCGTGTGTGTGTGTGTGTGCGCATGTCATGCTGCGTGCACCTTAATCTGATGGGCCTCTGTGTTCAGCACAACAAGCACTGTTTACACCTCGTGAGCCGCTTTCTTTTCAAATAGTCAAACATAGCCCGAAGCATTTCTGAAGAAGAACAAAAAAAAGAAAACATCCCTTCACAAAAGAATCCTCTTTAGAGAGCCGTCGAAACTAGCGTGAGTTTCTGTTGGTCAGGTGGTCAGCTGAGCTTGTTTCATGGTGCACACATTTCTCACTCAACAGCGTCGTTGTGCTTGACCTCGTTTGTTTTGTCTCTCCGCAGTGCTTTCACAGCTCATGCAACAACGTGTGCGAGGCCTTCTCCTCCTCCTCCTCGTCCTCTTCCTCCTCTTCATCCCCCTGCTCCTCTGCAGCTTCCTACCCAGGCTCCCTGACTCCCTCCGACTGCTCCCCAGACGCCTCCTGCGGCGGCGCTCGGCCGAAGCCGACCCTCGCCACACACCACAAGCGCTCCGTGTCCATGACCTCCCTGCCTCAGTACAACCGCCAGGTGGCCGACTCGTGTATAGTCCGAGTGAGCGTCGACCTTGACCACAACAACGGCAACATGTACAAGAGCATCCTGGTGAGTTTATCCTCATGCACTGATTTCTTCTTCTTCTCCTGGACATTTAGATTCAGCCAAAGGGATGCACAAAGGGAGGCGTTGCAATCGATGTTCTCGAGCAAATAAAGAGGCAAAAAAAGGTGTGTTTAATAGCACGTGTGTTATTCTTTGTCTTTCACAGTTGACCAGCCAGGACAAAACTGCCCATGTGATTCAACGTGCGCTGGAGAAGCATCACCTGGAGCACATGGACTGGCAGGACTTCACCCTGACACAGGTCATCTCCCAGGAAAGAGGTGCGAACAGAACGACTCTGCTGTCAGGAGAATCGTTGAAAAATGAATGCCGGAAGAAATAAAACGCCACTTTTGACTATTTATCGTGTGTGTTTCTGTTTTCAGATCTGCTGATACCGGACAAAGCCAACGTGTTCTACGCCATGTCCACAGTGGCAAACTTTGATTTTGTTTTGCGCCAGTTCCCCAAAGGAAAGAAGAAGCCACTGAGGGCCACGTCTAGTCTCGGACGATACACAAAGTAGCACCTCAAGTCTACGAGTCCTGCTCCTGCAAATATGAACTGAGTGCACGGGGCTTCTCTGTGGAAAATTGTCTTTTTTTTAATAGTCTTTTTATAAAAACAATGCGTTTTTAGTCCATCCTGTTTTGTTTTTTTTGGATACCGAAGTTTTTATGACAAGATAATGCAACAGCACTTTATGAAGAAGAACGTTCGCCGCTACAGGATCAGATGGAGCTTAAAGAAACATCTGGATCGGACATGTTTCCTGTTTGGGGGGGAGGGGGGAGAAGAACCCATTCCTTGACTTTTTGGTGTTTTGGTAAAGCTGGGGGGATATGGTTGACTTCAGCTCCGGCTCTGCTGGACGTCAACATGAGTGACCCAACGTGAACATTGGGAAACGCCTGGCCGTCTCCCAACGCAGCTGGACGCCATTAATAACCTGTGTGTTTAAAAAGGGAATGGGGGTCAGATGATGATGATGAACTCCCGGGACACCTTGGCAGGTTGTCGGCCACTAGGGCTGACATGGCCCGGCGTGCTCCTACCAGGGGCCCTGCACACCTGGGGAGTTGCTGCTGTGATCCTTGGTGTGTGAGGCCAGCAGCCCCGACTGGAAGGGTGGCATTCCTGAGTCGGGGTAACCATGGCAGCAGCAGAGGCTTTGATGGACGGGACGCACAAGTGCTAATGTTATTTGATGAGACGATAATATAACTGCTATGTGTGCTTTTCAGTATCAAAGTTAGATCAATTGTCAGGGTTTAGTTTTTGTTCTCATGGTTCAGTTTCACCGCACCTTCATCTGAAGACTCGCTGAGTCACTTTAAGTTGTCTTTTGTCTTGATATTAAAACACATGTAAAAAAAAACAAAAAAAAACTGTTATTTTAAAACATCTGTGATGAATGACTTCATTGTTTTAGAGATGTCTTATTTTCTGATGAAGTCGGAGGATGTAAATGTCAATTTTTAATTGTTTTTGTTTTAATTTTGTTCTTTTTTGTTGTTTTAACACATTTGGTTCAGTCTTATGAAGCCTGGATGTAACTTGTGCTTTAACAGCTTGATTTTAAAGGTTTGATGTAATCATTTCAGTGGAGCCAAGACTCACGAGATGGCTGATGATAATAATCGGGGGGCTATTTCACACAAGCAGGCTGGAGAGGTTTGAACTAGTCTCCTACGTGTATCCTGGCTTAATAGGTTTCACATAGGCCAAGCCAGGATGAAGAGGAGCGACCAAGTCGAGCCTGGTGTAAGCAGACCACAGACCACGGTGTCGATCACAGTTTAACTGATGCAGACATGGAAAAGACGTGAGCGGCTGCGTACTTTTCACCAAGTCAGCTGCAGCTTCTGATGGAAATGTATGAGGAAATAAAGTATATAATCTGCATAAAAGGAAATACGACCACTGTAATAAAGCAGAGAGAAAAGGCGTGGCAGACAGTTAGCGGAACGACTTGTGTGACTAGAAGTGCGAAGCCTAAAAATCCACATTTACTAACCACAACTCTTAAAGCTATGGTCTACGATTTGGAATAAAAAAAGATCCATTCAGTCTATCAGCCGTAGGCCTGCATAGAAATTGACCAATGGGAGCCATTGCTCCAGAAGGCTCCCATTGGCTCGTACCCTTCATCCAATCCCCTCGTTTCCCCTGCTCCTCGCCACTTCTTTCATGAGACTGAGTCAAGGCTAAATTTAGCCAGGATAACTGGAAAATCCCAGTTTAATCCTCGATCTAAGTTTGTGAAATAGCCCTCGGGTGTCTGACAGTCGGCCTTCCTGGGAGTATTTGCAAAGAGGAAGAGTTGCATATTGAACACACTTCAAGTCTTCAAGTCACACACAAAATCAAGTCTTCTTGGAGTGTGGAGAGCCTTGCTCAAGGGCTCAGGATAGCCGCCGAAGAAAGAAGACCGGTCATTGACATCCTCTACATGTCCATGCACACACAGTGGTGGTCTGGCCCATCACTGTGTTCTCCAGCTTCAGCACCATGCTCACCTCCGCTGTAAAACACACACACAGCCACTGTTTAACAGCATGTATGCAGCTGCACCAACTTGTTTCACTCTTGGGGTTAATGAAGAAACTGTCACAGCTGTTAAAGAAAAACACTTTCTCAGTCCTTTTCTTCTTGTGTTTCTGTCGCAATGCAAGTGTTTCCTTCATGACTAATTTAATATTGATTACTTTTCAAAGTTGTATCAACACCAACATTTTAATATGTTGTCTGAAACGAATCCACTCTCACATCAGTGCTCACATTCCTCAAGGCTCAGGATGTGGCATGTTGTACAAATTATAAATCCAAATGTGATTTTGGGCAATAAAAATAAAGTTGAATTGAATTTGTGTTGGGTCAAGCTTTTTTCCCCTTTTTTCCTCCCAAATAGAAGCCAAACCTTTATAATAAAAATAAATACTTTAAATAAATAAATATAATAAATAAATACTTTGTATCTGTCTTCCATTAACTCAACAGGCTAAGAAATGCTTAAATAAGACTTCCGGTTTTGCGTTCTTGTTTCACGTGACGTCACTGACCCCTACAGTGGCTCGCGCGTGGTGCAACCGCAGTCTCGCTGTCGTTGTTTCTTTGACTGTTTTAACAGTTAACAAACCATGTGGACCGGGTCTACACCGAGGTATCACGTGGAACACTTTCTACACCGGTGTCCTCACCAGAAACCAAGCCAAGGACGTCCCCGACCCGGACACGGACACAGCCCACCAACGGTAAGACCACCGCGTCTCACTCAGTCCAACTAGCTCATTTAAAGTGTCCAAAACAGTTCACCTGGTGTTTACAAAGCACTGGGCAGATAACGTCAATGACATACCGCCACCAGGTGGCGTCAGAGAGCCGCGCACTCAGCCACAGGTGTGCTAATGTCACAGTAAACTGCACTAACGTCGAGACGCCAGGAGGGAGCGCTAGCATCTTAGCAGTGTTCGCTAACCTAGCTCGAAACAACACAGAGGTGTGTTGTGTGTCACGCTTGGACAATGCAACAACATACCGAGTAACTTATAACCTTCAAATGAATGTGGAGTTACCTTGGTAACCCTCCTTAAACAGGAAGCACGGGTCCAGCAGTGGCTCACCTGGATCAGCTGATCAGGACCTGGAGAGAACCTGTCCTCTATGGAGTGCTGACGGCCCATCTACCCACTCAGTGCACTTGGCTGCTGTAGATGCACAGTCAGCAGAGGGATACGGGTCTGGATTCATTAGGTCAGAACTTTCCTCGTGGTGAGAGAGTGAGGGAGAGGGAGAAAGGGAGGGGGGGTGCTCAGGTCAGCAGTTCTGGAGGAGAAACAGGACACTGTCCCTCAGCTCATACTTCCTCATGTATTATGCATGCCCGTGATGTGCGACTGTGTTTGTGTGTGTGAGACACGTTAAGTGCACCTCGTATCCGCGAGTAAGAGGTTCAAGGTCTTATCTGGGACTTTTCCAGGAAACCGGTGGCGGCAGGTCTCTAATGAGGATTGATGAGACACGGAGTTAAGTCGTCAATAAAAATCGATGGTCTTCACCTCCGTTGACCCCGAGACCGTTTTGAGGAAGTTCGGGGATGTTGCAGTTCACCACCTTGCACATCCTCAAAGTGAAAGAACTTGTGGGGAGGTCAGAAGCCATTGCCACACAGCCTCGGGGCACGTTACAGCATTTGTTTCCACATCTTCAGGCCATAGAACGTTGGTATTTATTTGTCTTGTCTAAATTTAAAAGGGAGTATATATAATAACCATGGTGTGTTTCCATCACCTAGACAATCGTCACAAGTGACTTAAAAAGGCTGATGTAGAAAAATACAGGAATTATATTATAAGAAAAAACATTGTATTTGTCCTTTATTTATGCAAGGGGACCTTTATGATTTTAAAAAATATGATGTTTAGTGAGCCATTATTGGGATAATATAATAATTTGGCGAAGATGATCTTGACATGACATTTTTTTGTATCGTCACATGCCTACTCAGCATATTCCCTTTTAGCTCCGTTGCTCAGCTGTTACATCTTCTTGCACAGTTTGCACAAGACGCGATGACATCAGATCCTCTGTGTTGGGCCGCTTGCATCACTTGGAGCTCTTCTCTGGGACTCGTCCTCACGTTCTGAACACATCTCCCGCTGTGTCGTTGATTGCAGACACGTGTGAGGGCCTTCTAAGCTCTGAGAGATGTGAGGCAACAGCTCGGAGCCGGAGGAGGGAAAAAAGGGCATGTGTCGGCAGCTTTTGCAAGCGTGATTTCAGCATCGAGGCCGATGTGCACACTGTTGATAAGCCTGGTTCCCCATTCTCAGAAGAGGAAGGTGCTGAGCCCCCTACGTGCACACACACACACACACACACACACACACACACACACACACACAAATACATGATCTTGGCAGGGTGCCGATTGGTGCATATGCATAAAGAGGTAAGTGTGACTCTCCCACCACCTCAACGCAGACGGTTTATGCCTTCGCACGGCCATTTCTGCTTGTAAACAGATGTTTCGCCGCCCACGTGACTTATTCACGGCTCTCACCACTCTCCCCTCCGAAGTGAATGTGCGACGTTGAAGAGGATTGTTAACCTTATCCTCACAATAACTCATTTTCTATCACTACAATGAGGTGTTGCTGCGGCTGCATGATTCCGTGACTTCGTATTTGACTGCTGAGCTCGACCCATTTAAAATCATATTTGGCAAATCACGATCGTAGTAGCTTCAGACCAGATCCATGGCCCATCGTCATGACCGTGTTTTTGGGTTCGTCCTGAAAGTGTCAGGCAGATTACAGAGCGTGTTCACGTGCTAGACGTTCACATGGCTCAGTTTTTGTTGAATGCTTACTGATATTAGAGCATTGTGTGCCTGCTTTCCTGTTGTGTTCTGTAAGTAGCACGCTCACATACATATGTCATTATGCATGAATGTTTTGACCCCAGGAAGAATAGCCTTCACTGTGCTGAAGACGAATGGGGATCCGTAATAAACAATAAACAAACAATACCAATAATATTCATGCATTCGTGCCACTGCACATGGGTCACTGGGTCAAAAGAACCTGAAGCCAATTAGAAAAACTAGGTCAGTGTTATACTTCCTTCTATATGTAATTATTGATCATCTTTTGCAGTACATGTTTATCCTGTTAGCTGAAGTGTGGCAGTTTTCAGGGTCATAAGGCTCTGTGGTGACCTGTTTGACTTGGCCAATCAGGAGAGACTTCAGTACGCGGCCATCGTTTCCCTGTTCCCATGGCGGAGAGGATAATGTCTGCACATGACCAGTTTCTCTGCCATGTGTGTGTATACTCGTTGTATCGAGAGTGTGTGTGTGTGCCCGTCTATTTTTAGACGCTTGGCGTCCTTGTGCACATTATGGATGTGTGTCTGTGAATGGAGATGTGTGGAGCGCTGCAGCCTCCTCACTTTGTGAGTCACACAGTGACGTGAACGGTTTCAGTCACTGGCATGCTTTGGCCCTAACGCATGGCTCTCAGACGACACACTCTTTCCCCCTCCCTCCCTCTCTTTCTTCCAGCCTTGCTGCCGTTCACCCTTTTACCACGAACCCACCCGTTTCCTCTGATGCTTCACAGACAATGGCCACCATTATTCCCAGGTTTAAGTACCTGCAGATAACCTAGTTTCTCTTGGAAAAACATCAAGCTGAACCAGCCAGAGATGAGCCATTTCCCCCCCCTTTCATCGCCTCCGTTGCAGTGCTCTTGCTCAAGCTAAATGTAAACATGTCCCAGCCGTTCGTGCCGTTGCCTGCTATAAATAACGAGCTGTCTGTGCCAAAGTTTTACCAAGAATTCCAGGAGGGTTTGTGGAAGCTGGAGGGCTTCTTAGAAAACCAGGTGAATGAGCGGCAGGGGAAGCATGTCATCCGTCACACATTTGTGACGTGAAAACCCATGTTCTCTGCAAATTCACAACAGCGTCTAAGTTCCCAGACGTTCTTGACTATTTGCTCTTGACTGAGGCTGAAGGTCACTCAGGAGTGTTTGAACTCAGGCAGCTGCTCTGTTAATTGTCATCGGAAGCATAAGGAGAAGGGTGAAAAAACCTGGTGTTACAGGTTCAGTGACCCACATACTCCAAGTGAAATCCCAGCTTAACCTGTCTTTCTCACTCGCAGGAGACTTCTGGAAAGGCAGCCATCTTGATTATCTCTGGTCTAGTCTCCTTTCTGTTTGTCCGTCTCCCCCGACCTCATAACTCCAGATGTGTCAAGGATGCCACAAGACGCCGCGAAGCCCCGGACCACTGCATGAAACCCTCAAAAGTCTCTGCAATTCACTTTTATTTGTCTTCTAATCTCGTAGTCACACTTTGGGATTTGTCACCAACTCACTTCCAATAAACCCGTTGAAAGTAAACCACTCACACATTATGTTGCTTTGGCAGACAACGTGTTGCGTTGACAATGATGGAGCTTATGGTGGCAGACTTTAGCTCAGCAGGTTATCAGTGAAGCAGCAGACAACAGCTGATCCTGCAGATCCACTCAGATAACCAAACACACACATATCTATATATATAGCTGTGTGTGTCTGTGTGTGTGTGCACCATTTGCAGAAAAGTTGAGATATTTTTCACGTGATAAAAGTAAAAAAAACTTATTTTTCCAATGGTTTTACTGACCAACATAAATGTGTTTTGTAAATATAAACCAAGTTTTCGATGCCTGCAACACTCAAAAAAAGACAGAAACGTTACAGGACATTAAAGTAACACCATTGTGACAGATCCCACAATAAGCAGGTTAATTGGTAGCAGGTGAGGGTGTCGTGATTGGTTAAGGAGCATGCACCAAAGGCTCAGCAAGCAAAGCCGGTTCTTGGCTGAGAGAATTGCTCGTCAATTCACAAGGAACATTTCTCAACGCAAGATTGCAGAAAATGTAGGTCTTTCAAAGTCTGCAGTACTTAATATGTTGAAAAGATTCAGAGACTTTTGAGACATCAGTGTGTAAAGAGCAAGGTTTGGAAACCACTGTTGAATGTGCGTGACCGTCGAGCCCTCCGCCTGGAAAAAACCTCACGCTAATATCACAAATACAGTCACATGGGCTCAGTAGTACTTTGGGAAAACCCTTGTCACTTAACCTTAACCTGAAACTGTATTTCGCAACGAGCTCCTCTCCGATGGCCCGTAAGTTGTTGGGAACGTGTGCTGGGATCAGACGAGTCCACGTTTCAGCCTGTTTTCAGGGAAACCAGTCGTTGAGTTCTTCTTGCCAAAAGTGAACACCCTCCAGATTGTTATCAGCGAAAGGTGCAAAAGGCAGCATCCGTGTTTGTATGAGGGTGTATGAGTTCCCACAGCATGGGCACGTTGCCATGTGTGTGAAGGTACAAGGTACATGCAGAGGTGTATTTTGGGGATTTTAGAGGATTGCAGATCCAGGCATCAAGATGTTGTCCAGGTTTATTTAAGCCTCATTCTGGACGGGCTACCTACCTACAGCAGCATGGCGTGTGCGTGTGCTTGGCTGGCGTGCTGCCAGTCCAGATCCGTCTGCTCCTGAGAACGTCTGACGCCTCATGAACCACAGACCGTTGAGCAGCTCAAGTCTTGCATCAGGCCACAGTGGGAAAAAAAATCCAATTGCAAAACTGCAGCAATCGCCGAAAAAGTGTTGTTATAAGGAAAGGTGATGTAACACAATGGTTAACAGGCTTCTGTGCCAACTTCTAACTTTATTTACAAAATACAGGATAACTATTGATTATCCTTTCTTTGTACTTGTGTCAGTTTAATCAAAGCTCAGGTAAAAAACAGTTTTTATTGCATTTTGGTAAATATCTTTTCTGGAAATGGGTTTGTATATGTATTTTATGGATTTGTATGAGAGAGAGAGACAGAGGGGCTGCATGACACACCTGCACTGTCTTTGCACCAGTGAAGGTGTTACCATAACACGTTGTGTGCCGACTGCATGTGAGCCACCACTCACATGGGGCCCGCTGGTCACCCCCCTCCCTTCCTCCCTTCCTCCCTCCCTCCCTCCCCTCCAGGTGTTTGGATTAGCGGAGGAAGGATTGAGTGGCGGGGAGGAACAGGGAGGCCCTTTCTGTAAACTGACTCCTCTGCTGCTGCTGCTGTGTACACATAAAGCACACTTTCTCAGACATCTCAAGCCTCGATGACTTTTATGCAGTTTTCTTCTCCTTCTGTTTCCTTTAGTTAAATTCTATTGTGAGTTTGCACAAGTAAGACCGGACCAGTCAGACCCAGCGCTGCAGCATTGTATAAACATCTGTACAGGGGTGCAGCGCTTCAGTGGTTTAGTCCAAACATGTGGTAACACCTGCTCCTTTGAAAGCTGAACACTTCTTTAATATTTAATTTTTTGAAGTTATGCAATTGGTGGGTTGTGATTCTGTTATATAGTCATGGAGGTAATGATTAACCAGCTGACTTCAGACTTTGGCAGACAACATATCAGTGTTTACACTTGGGTACAGCTTTCCAGTTAGGCACACCTCTTTAAAGGGTTTATAATCTTATAATGTGTAATCCTATGCCTTAATAAATGGCCAATAAATCTATTACTAAGGCTTTATAGATTCAGTTATAAGAAATGATCAAGAACATCATTTGGGTTAATTATGTTCTGCAAATTACTATCATAGGAGACTCAGAGCATTTATTTATTTACAGTTTTTACTTGAAACTTAAATGAATTTAATTTAAATTTTCTTTGATAAATCCCACTTATTGTTACTGTATTAAATATATGTTTAATTTAGTAGTTAACTGGATTTTTGTCTGATCATCTTCCGCCCTTTTCATTGAGTTTAATGTTCATATGGTCTAAATGTTTTTTCATAACCTGGTGAAGTTGTTTTTTGAATTAATATCCTGTAACCATCCATAAGCTTTAGTAAATGATTCAAAGCCATTAGTCACATCTTATACAATGTTTGGCTTTCTTTGATCCCACGGCCATTACAGCATAAAATCATGCATTCTATTACATGAGGCTCTAAAGTTTCCTTTTTACTATTTTCCATCAGGTTGAGCTATTTTCTCATATCTGCCCTGAAGACCCTTTTAGAACCCACGTCATTAAAATGTGTGTGCATATGTTGACAACGGACGATGTCTGGTTATTGCATGTTCGGTTGTCAAAGACACTTTCAGAGCAACAGGTATTTCACCCCGTTGTTGTTGTTATTTAGTGGTATTAATAGTTGTCAAAGCAAAAGAAGGCCAGTTAAGTTGAGCGACAGTAGAGTGAGCTGTGGTCTCCTGTGTTACTCTGGGCCTCGGCTGGATGACTGGACTGCTGGTTGGCAGCGCTGTTTGACCGGGTGACTCTCTCCGTTTGCCGATCTGGCAGAGCAGAGACTGGTGGAAGGACTATGAACTTACCAACGATCTATTTGCTGAGAACAGCCTCATGGAAGTGATACTTGACTGTTTGTTGTTGTCAACGGAAATTGAATTCCGTAAACCTGATTGCAGCCACATATTTATGAAGTGATACCTTCATCTTGTGTGTATCAGCCTTTTGGTTTATGCCTCGAACATAACTCACTTTTACTCTATATTTCCCAGGAAACGTTTGGATGTGTAATTAAGCCCTACTGCAGCGTTTTATGCAGTCATGTAAGTGTTGTTGCTAGTCACAGACATAATCCCAGACTGACCCCCGATACAAACCAACAGTGGTATTATGTAAACTCATTTAAAAGGTTGAAAATGAATGCATATTTGGTAGTTATGATCAGGACTAATGATGGTTACAATATATAACTTGGTGAAAATGGTCAAAAATGACATAAATCTGTAATGTTATGGCAGTTATATTTGACATTTTCGTCCAAGGACATTGAAGCAACTTTTTAAGAGTTAAACTAGAGAACTTCCTCATCTTAACTTTTATAATTTGACTGGCAATATAAGTTGTAATTGGACTCTTCCTGTACATGTCAGCATAGCCTGGAAGGGTTGTTTATGATCTTAGATCACCAGGAACCCCCCCCCCCTTCTCTTTGTTGTTCAGTTCACTTCGTCCGACACGCTATAGAAGAAACAGGAAGTGTTCCTTTTGTTTGTCTGCTGTTGAAACTAATTCCATACTGTCGGCTACAGGTGCAACTTTACTGGCCTGTGTGTGTGTGTGAGAATGTGTGTGTGTGTGTGTGTGTGTGTGTGAGAATGTGTGTGTACACATTCCCCCATGTGTAGGTGATCTCTCCTACGTGAGTGAGGGTTGCTTACAGGTATGCGTGTGGTCATGGGGCTTTACGGGCACCAACAGCAGGGCAGAAACACGAATCCCCCGCTGCTCTCCTTGCAGTCACTGGAACCCGCACGCCTCCGGACAGACAGATGGGCCTGTTGACACTAATCCACTGTATGAGGTAATGGAGTTAGCCTGTGTTTGTGCACTCCTTCTCTGCCACTCCTGACTTACTGACTGACCTACTTAACAACAACTCACGTGGCAGCAAAGAGAACACACACACACACACACACACACTTACTGTTTTCTGTGTGTGTGTGTGTGTGTTTGTCGAGTGAATCATTTCTCCATAGTTTCTGAAACTACAGCATGCTAGAATGCTAATAAGAATTCTGATATTTATGCTCTTTATTTAAAACTATTGGATATTGTCCATATAAAACGTGTATGCATTCATTTAAAACATGCTATCATTATGTTATCAGCAACTATTGTGGTTATAGGAACCTAGTTAACACCATTCACTATTCAACAATGTTAATCAAGTGGAACTGGAAGTATGATAGTCAGGAAACAGAACAAGGTCATTGTAACGTGTGTGTGTGTGTGTGTGTGTGTGTGTGTGTGTGTGTGTGTGTGTGTGTGTGTAGAATGTTGCTCTTTAGCAGGTGGCAGTTGTTGACTCTGTGAGTGACTTTAAAAGAGCAACATAAGACATTCAGAGGATAAGTAAAGCAGTAAACAGCTAAAGACATAGTGGAGCAATGCTTGTTATCAGAGGTTCTCCGTTGTGTGTTGACGTAGCCGATGCTCTCATACGACGGTTACAGCCGATAACGCCATCCTAACCGGTTGGCTACAATTCAATTGAATTTTATTTTATATATATATATATATAGTGTCATATCACAACAGAAGTTATCTCGGGACACTTTACACACTGAGCAGGACTAGAACAGGGTCAGGATACTCGCCGCTGGCTCAGGCGTTTCCGTGTTGAGAGCCGTTGAGAGGCAATCAAAATGCTCTCAATCTGGCGTAATGCACCTTTCAGGAATGTCTGACCTAGATAAAGAGAGCCAAGCCTTGCCGTTATATCTGCAGGCTATTATCAACGTTGGATATGATACCTATTATCTTTAATTATTTTGGAAGTTAGGTGCTCCCGAAACAACCTTCCACCAAACAGTAGAAAAGTTATTGGAAACTGGTGGCCGTTGTTCTACGTGACCTATATTGTTTGTTTTGTACTCAACATAAATCAGAATATTAAAGAGAAATGCCAACAAGAGTGTGTTAGCATGCTACCATTTGTTTAGAAGCAGTAAACAGGAAGTGAAGCTCAGCCTTGACACATTTTTGTCAAACCACATATGTACTGGATGAAAGGGGAGCGTGGTGTGTTTGACGGAGCTGGCAGTTCAGCGTGCCATGGTCGATGACATGGCGATGACATGGCGATGACATGGCTGTGGCATCTGATAAAAAACAAATGTGGTGGCGGCTTCTTATGCAAGGGAATGCTTCCATTCACATGATGGGTATGCACGAATATTGGTACTACATTAAAGTTACTGGTGCATGTTAATGCCAGGATATAAATGAAGTTTAAGTGATATTATGAAGTCTGATGAAAACTGTTTTCAATGATTTATCAGAAGTCCTTGGGCCCTTATTGTTACTGTATCATTTCGTACCTTGAAAAACAAGGACTTGCGTCTTTTCACCAAGGTCCCGCGTGTTGCTACAGAGATGATGCATAAAACAAACGGTCAGTGTTCACACAGATATCTGCCAGACCTTGATGCAAGAGATTCACCCGTCACATGAGAGAGGAGGAGGAATGAGGGACGAGGAGGGAGGGGGGGGGGGGGGGGGGGGGGGGATTCATCAGTAGAGAGCTAAAAACTCTGAACATCTAGCAAACACCAGATTATACGATCCAGTTAAGGGTCCAGGTCCAGGATGCCAGCGAAGGTGATAACCATATAGTCATAAATGGATTACTTTACGATGACATTTAATTAAAGGTGGTTTAAACTAAGGACGTTAACCCCGTCTCTTATGATGGGAAAAGGACAAATAAATGAGTATCTATGAAAAGAACAGCAGAGGATTCCCATAGACTTGATACACATCACATAGAAAATTATTTAAACTTTTTCATTTGTTAGTCCGGATCTGAGTTTTCTTAAAAAGCATCTATTTTTATTTTTATTATTCAGACTGGACACTAAGTAATGTCCTAAGTAATGCTTTGCGTTAAATGAGACAAAAGGACAACATTTGAAATTAGCGGTGCCTTGTTTACAATTAGTTCATCAAATCAACTCATCTTTTAATTACATTTAATGTGATAAAATGACAAAAATATCCAGTGAGTGCCTTATTATTCAAAGATGTACGTATCTAATGTGTGTGTTGTATGTTGTATGTAGGTGTCATTTTACTGTAATTGGTGATAAGACAATAAAACTATGATAATGATGATCTTTATAATCTAACATTGATCAGTATTTCAGCTGTGAAAGCCGGTTGCATAACAGACCCACTGAAAGCAACATTGCAAAAGAAGATATTTCACAAGAAGCCATTGCAGCCTCATTAAATTACTTTGTTTTCTCGTTTCTTTCTATTACAAAACAGTGAGTCGCGTCTGTGCAGATGTCTGTATAAACAATGACTAGTTGTTACAGCATGTAGCTGTGTTTGGGCCGGGGCCTAGTGAGGGGAAGCTTATCAGAGGGAACAAGAGGCTGAGAGAGAAGGGTAGAAGAAGGAGAGGAGGAGCATGTGATGGAGAGTGATGGTGAGCTACAGAGACATGGACTGAGGTACAAGGCCTGTCATTGTCTGAGAGCTAATGCCTGGCTGGCACAATAAACCAGATCCACATGGAGGCCGATGAGGAATCCAGGCTCCCGGCCCAGTCCTTTGTCTGTGTCAGGAAGCCAGTGTGGGGAGGGATAACATATCCTGAAACATGCCAGTCAACAAGACACGCTCTCTCACACCTGCCTGCATTCATATATATCCCACTGTAGTTGGCTAACAATGCTGCTACATTCTACAAGGGACAGTTCACCCCTAAATAGAAAATGCATATTTGTCCACCTGTAGAATGGCTGCATGATATTGCAACAAAAATGACTTGTCCTGCGATATGAAAAATACAGACTAGATGTAAACAAGTTTGTGCTCCTTTAAAAAAAATCTCCATGAACTCACTGGTTGTACATGAAAGCAAACAAGTCTCACCCACAAAGCTGGTTAACGAGGCGAGATGAAAAATACTTTTGCAAAAATGTTCCTGCATAAAAACCAGCTCACAAAAAGCCCTGCAGTCTATTTTGAGTAACCAGGTCATAATTCCTGGAAAAGAGACATTGTTGTTGAGTTGTTTCTTTGAGCAGCACAAGTGGAGTGTCATACACTGCCATTACATCGGAGAATCCCACCAAAACATCGAGATTGATAGATTGCACTACAAGTAAACATAAAAATGTGTTTCTGATTTTGGGGTGAATTGTCTCTTGGATGGTTTAACCCAAAGATGTATGGTCATTAGATGTTGATGCCTTGACTTTTCCTCTTTAGTATGGAATTCCTACATCCTGGTGGTTGCATGCTAATACAAAACCCTAAAATAATAAACTACTACTAGGATACCCACTTGATTTGACTAACTAAAGCCCCTCTACCATGAACACCCAACATCTGGCTGTTTGTCTTTAAAGGTTACAATTTGCATACATTCCTGCTCCAGCTTTGACTAGCAATGATTGCAACATGACACCCTGGTGGACACGCTCATTTTGGGCCCTATGTGGAGTGAATATATAAATATGTAATAAAGAAAATCAACAGGGATTTGGACAATAATTATCGTTTCTTAATCTACAAAAGCATGCGATTAACATGCTCTCCTCGAAGCCACCAGACTCCAGTCAGACAACGGCCATTAAACCTCCTAAAGGTAGTGTGGATTGTGTTAAATGGTGTATGCGTTTGTTCTTTTGTGCAAGAATGTGCCAAGTGCGCCTACAAGTGTGCCTCCAATGTGGCCTTGACCTCTGACCCTGTTAGGAAACAGCGACGTCTTTTTTTCGACACACGATCCCCAAAACAATCTTACACAAGGCTCTCTGGAACGTCCGCTCACGATCCTCTCAGGTCTCACTCACCTGAGGCCCGCTGTTCACGGCTTTGTGACTAACTGGATCCAACTGGATGCGAAACTTGGCCACTGACGTTGAGTGTGTGTGTGTGTGTATATGTGTGTGGGAAGAAGCGTCCGTTACACTTGACACACTCTGGAGCTGCCGGGTGTGTGTGCATGAACAGATAACGTGAGCGGAGTGTGTGTGTTACTGTATTCAGGTCACAGTATTATCTATGCATGTGAACAACACGCAGATCCACCTGTTTACCAAGAAACATAACCGGCGTACAGTCGGTCACACACACAATGTAAACAACCGCCTTTGAGCTCTTGCATTTGTTTGTGAGGCTCATCTCTCTTCTCTGCACAAAGGCAACTGTGGATTATAGATAGCGCTATTATTTGCTCCCTCAGTCACATACAAAGGGATCTTTTTATACCCAGTTGCGTAACAGGCCGCTGAACAGAGTTTAGCTTCTCTGCTTTCAGATCCTCTCGCTGGGAGACCCTTCTCGGAGGTTCACCCCCCCCCCATATCTGGGTTTCACTGAACCGCGTTGACGCCCTGCTGCTGTGTGCAACACTTCTGTCACTTCTGTTTGTGATTTGTGCCTGTAGCACAGCTGCACGGGGCAGGTCAAGTCCAGGCGTCTTAAAATCACTGTGGGAAAGGAAACGGAGGCGTTAGAGTGGCGTTTGCCCGTCGGCGTCTTAAAGTGGAGCTGAAACGGCATCTAGCTTCCGTGTGGTGACGTATTTGAGTGAAACAGAATAGACAGGCGGGACGTAATGCTGGGAGGAATTTGATTTTATGGTTGAACAGATTAGCTTTGATTAGATTTGCAGAGCTGTAGTTGCAGATTGATCGGGATATTATTGGTTGAAATCGGTTGGTACTCGCTGATTTAAGGATGCATCTTATATTGTTTTCAGGGAGAACATAAACACAAATAAATGTATGTTTTTGGTCATTTATTGTTAAATAGGTTCACAATGATGTGGGATAAAAAGGCATTTTTCATTTAAGCTGAACTTTTAAAGACGTAAGTAAGGGCGTAACGACAACATTCACAGTTCAGACATACCTTGTTGTTTTGGGTCACAGTTCAGTACCTTTTTGATACAAAAGGAAAGCAAAGAACATGCAGACAATAACCTTTTAGTAATTTATTCTAAACATTCAACAGTTGCTCTTTTTGTAACAGTTAAGGCACTCGATACTGGCTTATTGTCAAAAATCAGAACAGAGTTATGTTAATGTAATGTAATTTCCCCTGCTGGGATCAATAAAGTATTCCTGATTGTGTATAACACACCTGTTGATGATTCCTGAACTATATCCAACAGGATGCAGAACGGACTGAAACCCGCTCACATCAACGCACATTGTAGGACTCTGACCATATGCTTTCATTCTGTATCGTCTACGATGGCGTTTGGTCACATATACGCATCGGTGAGTCACTTTGGCTCGGTGTGAACCTGCAGTGGGAGGAGCCTGAACGCTGTAGGTAGAAGTACTCGCCGCTTGTGTTTTTGTTCCGCTAACTGACACGTCCGGTTGACGCTGTCCTAAATGAAAGTGTATCCACAGATATACCCAACTTCAGCTGAACCCTATCATGCAGTTTGACCCAAATCGTAGTCCGAGCTTCATTAACCGGGCTAAACCAACTAGCATGCTACAGGTGACCCTCCACATGCACCAGTAGTGAAGGCAAACAGCTGTTTGGGTCACACGGCACATTAGGAACGTCCAGTACTGAATCTGTCCGGTACGGATACGTGTCCTGTTACACCCCGACCCATCAGTGACTCACTCAGTCCTTGATGCATAACCATGATTTAACTTCTCTGCTGCAGCGCTCCCTGCCAGTGTGGAAAGTGTGCTTCCCTCAGTATGTGACACACTGCCCTGAACAGTCCACTCGTAATGGAAGGCTGTAGTCACCCACCCACACCGATGCAGGCAGCTGCTGCCGGGGGCCCCGAAACATTCCAGTCTGAGGAGAAAATAAAAATCCCCCCATCCTCCTCTCCTACTCCCTTAAACCAGACATAAAATAGCACCTTTGTTCTAGGTCTCCTTAAAAGGTCGCACATTTAACACTGGGGGGGGAACTAACCGAACACGCTGATAGATAACGGACGCTCCGCAGCAGAGATGCGACATTCCTGCAGTCGGCCGTTGACGTGGATTAAAGCCAGCGGAGACACGTGACTGCAGTTTAGTGTGTTGCTTGGTGATCTCCCCGGCTGCTGTATATGGTCAGGATTCTTGGAGCAGAGAGGAGGTTTCCTCTGAAGTCACGGAGGAAAAAAGGGAGGAGGGTGGGCCGCCAAGAGACAGAGCCATGTTAGGAAGGCCAAATCTGAATTTCAAGCATGCCCTCCTTTTGCTGCCCCTGGTCCCCACCCGCCCCCACCCACCGCACCGCTGCACCCCTCCGTTACCCCACAGCCTCACAGGCCTCGGCTGCTTTGCCGTGGTGCACGGGTTCACTTAAGGCTTCGCTGCTTGTAAGCTATTTGGTGGGTAAGGGTAAGAGCAAGGCAGGGCCGTGCCGAAGAAAGTGGGAGGGGCTGACCTACATTTTGCTTGCTGCCTCCAGCGCCAGGATTTAGCACTTTTGTGGATACCCACAAAGGACTCATTGACTAATACCTATTTTTGGTTCAAATTATGGCTTGCACACATCAAAGGATGGAAGATTGCACCAGATGGTAGCTTGAGAAAGCGTTTGAGCATGTGACGGTTAAACTGATGAAGCAAGACGAAACGAAAGGTCATTTAACCGAGATATGTGATGTGACTAAAGAAAAAGGCATGATGTGAATGTTTGCCAAAATAAATAGTTAGAAGTTCCTTTAGTTTAGAAGCAAATGCCTGAAAGACAAATGACACCATCGTAGACTCTGTTTATTACGAAATAGCAAATTTGATCATGCTAATCCTTTGCTTACATGTGACTGCATGTTTGTCTTTGAACTTTAAAACCATTTCCAGATGTGGCTCCGATCCAAATGCAAAAGAATTTACTTTTGCTTTTTACTTGTTATTTGTTGCTGAAAATCAATCTGGATATTCAAAACAATACAGATTTGAGGTGGCAGTCTGAAGGCTGTGTTGCTTCCTTATTGGCAGTGAATATCAATGCTGTACATTTACCCCCCCCCCCCCCACACACACACACACATATTAGTGTGACTCTCAACGTTCTGCTCTTTGTTTCCTCGTTCCTGCCACTCCCTTCGTGCCCACACACACACATCAGACGGCACACACCGACACACACCAGCAGCACCTGTGATTGTGACTTTCCTGAAGGTCACTCAGGCTGGAGCCCGTCCAAAGTCAACAGTAAGCCGAACACACAGCCAACTGCCATTCCTGTGTGGCTCGCTGGGGAAAAAAACAAAAAGCCTCTTGTTTGGTTGACGAATATGTGGCCTGAACAAGTCTCCAGATAGCCGACGAAGCTCTTGAGCTTTTGACTTTAAGGCTTAGTTACAGACCGTCATAGAAATATCTGTTAAAAAGGTTGAGAATGCCTCGTGGTTCCGAGTTCTTGTTTTCCGTCTCTCGATGCTCCTCTGGCTGAAACGCGTCACGTGTGACTGCTGACCTAATTTTTTTTTTTTGCAGTGGACGGGGAATTGAAAACAAAAACAGAGGCAAGGCAAGTGAGGGTAATTTGCCATGAATGAACCCTCCCCTCACTGACATGCACACACACACACATGCACACTGTAAGGTCCTGGGCCCCCCGACTGAGCCCTCTAAAATCCAAACAAACATTCCTCACTCTCCCTGGCCCGGTCCCACAGGAACACAGGCAGCCGTTTGCTACTCAGTGCAGGCAGCAGGTTGCCTGGTATTGTGGACCACCTTCCCCAGTGCTTTCCAACATAAACCACAACACTGCTGGCTTGAGATATGGCCTCTGTGAAATCAGTGTTTTTGCTTGCATAGCAGACAAAAATAAAATACCACAACAGAAGTTCTAAGATTTTAACAAAAAGAAAGTGTGATTTTTGTTTGTTTTGTTTGAAGAAGCGCATGTATTACAGGAACGGTGCTTTATCTCTGTCGATGGCACACAAACATCCGATCTGCACGTAGCTCCATGTGTTTCCGTGCTTTTAAACATTACCAGTAAAGGTTTCATTATGATGCTGCGTATCGTAAAACCTTCCGATAGCCGCCAAGTCAATATTGAGATGAGATTAGCGCAGTTTCGTTTATGGCTCTTGTTTGATGTGCCCCGCTCTCCGTCAGGTGCAGCACATACGACTCAGGCCTAATGGTGAAAATACCATTGTATTCTTTCACTCAGTTTCACAAGAATTGTATTAAGGCTTATCGTCACACAACATAAACCCATTCCTTTTCAGTTACGTAATCGCTTTGTTCCTCATGGCAAACCATTAAACCGTGAAGTGGAGAAGATAAAGAACGCCCTCTCAGATTTAGCTGGAATTGGAGCCTTTGCATGTACGTTGGACAATTCATGTCATTGTGTAATAAACACAAGGTGACACGGTCAGATTTTCCTCTTATCATCAGTGGATGCCAGAGATTTTGGCAGCCTCGGTGTTATTGCAGTCTTGGTGAAACAACGTTGCCCAGCTGCTGACAACCAACATGTTCGTCAGGCTTCAAATTGTTGTCTTGGCCTGTGAAATCGCAGTTTGTCATCGCTGGTTTTTGAGAAGCCATTGTTTTGTCAGTGTTTTGTTAAGCATCAGTATCGCATAGCACACTCAAACGATCTGATATACTGCAAACACTTGGATAAACTGAGACGTTCCAGATTGTACGTATGATATCACTCTGTGCCCTGGTCTCCCTGCCGTACGAGTCCAGGTGTCTCGACCTGACTGGCATCCGGTGTTGCGGAGAGTGCGTGGGTGGCACTGGAGGGCTCAGGTGGAGCTGCGATGAGTGTTTGTGGTATTTGTGTCACCCCCCCACAGTTTGGCAGGTGGGGCTGCTGTTTGGGTGGGGCTGCAGTGGAGTGGTGTGCAGAGCAGACTTTGCAGCTCCGCCAGGAGAATCTCGCGTGTGCACCTCTGTGTAGAGGTAAGATCTTAAGCCGAGCCCGAGCCCGACCCGACCCGAATTTCGGGTTCGGGTCGGGTATAAAATGTCAATCATTACGTTAGGGTCGGGTCGGGCCGGGCTTCTCTCTCGCTGACTTTTTAAAAAAAAAATGTTTTTTTTATTTATTTATTATTTTTAATATATGTTTATAGAAATGTATAAACGATGTGTGGAGAATAAGATACTAAACTGAGGAATACTTGTTATAAAATAAATAATTAGGGGAAAAAAAACAGAGAGGGCGCTGTAATTGCTATTTAACTAAACGGGACAGGAGCCGCAGCACAGACAGATTGCTCTTCTTTGTCTCTCTGCGCGCTCTCTCTCTCTCTCTCTCTCTCTCTCTCTCTCTCTCTCTCTCTCTCTCTCTCTCTCTCTTAAAGTGCCGCGCTAGATTCTTAAGGACGTACTCTGAGTCCTCACAAATAAAATATGAAATTTCGGGTTTGGTTCGGGCTCGGGCCTGCAAATCAAGTTAATTGCTCGGGTTCGGGCCGGGTCGGGCTTTAATCCCGCGGGCCTGGGTCGGGTCGGGCTGGATTTTTTAGGCCCGATCTTACCTCTACCTCTGTGTCTGTCCACCGCTGCAGCAAATAAGGTCAAGGTCACTTTCTCAAAACACATTTAATTGCCTCTTTTATGCAGCCATTGACTGCCGGCTGACTCCTCACTCACCACTCTTACCCGGCCCGCCTGGCGCATTTTCGCCTTGGGTTACGCCCAAGTTTGACCGCAGGATCGTTTGTGTTTGTTCACATCACTCGCACTAGACGCAACGGAGAGGGAGGGGCTTATCTCCACATAGACACCGCGGTGTTTCATCAGTCATGGCTGAAACATCCAATATGGCGTAAGTCCCAGATACACCGGGAAACCAAACGCCTTCCTAACTTGATCCATTCATTCAATCACACTACACAGCAGCGGCTGTTGCCGGCACGCCTGGCAGAGATCTGCACCTATCACTTTCTGTTTGTTTTCTTTAGTTAGGTGACGGCCTCGTGGCCCAACAGGACCGAGGCCCGTGGGCAAATGACGGAGCCAGCTCTTTGTTTTGACAGTGTTTTCCTCACTCGCTTGCTGTGCCCTTTGGGCCTCCACCATCATTCATTATCTGTCCACCCCCCTTTGGACTGTTTCCCTCGGGTTATTGCAGATTTATACTCACACCTGTCTTTTCTTTCTCCACTCTCTTTCTCTCAACGTCGCTCCTGCTAGACTATTTTCTCCCATGCTCTTATGGGAGCTGGCAGAACCTGGCACTGCAGTATGAGCCCCAGGCCCAGGTCAGGCCCAGGTTGGCCCTCGGGCCCAAGTCGGCCCAGGTTGGGCCCAAGTCAGGCCTAGGTCTGGCCCAGGTCGGGCCCAAGTCGGCCCAGGTTGGCTGTTCCACCGCTGCATTTGCGTACTGTTTTTGTAAGGGGAACGGCTGGGTCGGTGAGTACAGAGTGCGGTGAAGGGAGTGGGGGCGACACCGGGCCCATTGCTAAATCGGGCCAAGGCCACTCCCTATTCCCTCCACCAGCCGCTTCGGACCAGTTTGAATGTGGGTGAACAACTGCGTGGAGGATTAAATGTGTCATCCACCTCATCTCTCTGCTAAAAACTGAAGATGCTGTCACTTCCTCCGTACGACTTTATCTCAAACTGACACTGTACCCTCACCTCTTTTCCAACAAACATCATTTGTCTTCCTCCCTTCATTACACTGCATTTAACCGCCTCTTATCTGCGTTCCTCCTTCACATTTTTAGCTCTTTTTATGTTTCCGCCTCTGATCAAGCAATACTGCCTCTGCCTGTAACCTCTTCATAACATAGGATTAGATGCGTACAGAGCCTGGAGCTACGTGCTAGTTATGTAAGCAGGAAATGTTTTTTCATCTTTACTTTCTCTGCCTGCTTGTTCTCCTGAAAACTGGGATGTTTTTCTGAGAATGCGATATACCCCCATGCTTAAGTCATGAAACAGCAGGACCAGGGGATTTCATAATGAGAGCCCACAGCGTCAGATAGTGAACTGTTGAATAGGGAGATAAACAAGTAGGTCACCTGAGCAGTGTGGTGAACCTGTGTGCATCAGCCCTTCTGTGCATGTCATCTGGATATCTGCATTTGCACGTGCAGGTGTTTTTGCTCTGAACGTTACAGGTGCAGGTAAGAAAGGGGTCAGTTGACCAGCGTTTTCTCCTCATTAGCAGACAATGCAGGTCGCCGTGCACCTGCTACAGAATGCAGTGACAAAGCTGTTTGAGTGCTCGGCCACACTTTCCGTCCTTTTTTCTGAATCTGACCCGGCTTTGCAGGCGTCCCGGGATCTGCCCCAGAAATGTGCGAGACGCTTCCAGTGTGTCATCTTGGAAGTGAACCAGCAGTTCTGGGGTCCCCCACACCACCTTGTTCCCTACTATCCTGCTCTCTCATCCCCTCTGTCACTCTCCATCGCCCTCCCTCCTCCCTCCTTTCCTGCTCCACTAACCCCTTTCCCCAGGCTGTGAAGGAGAACCAGGTAAAACGAGAGCACCGGTTCTGCTCCGTTTGCCAAGAGCATCTCTGCTGCCAGAGACAAACAAGAGTGACACGAACGGAGCCATAACCTTCATCGATCCATCCCCTTCAGCGCGTTCCCCTCTCTTAACGTCTCCGTTTCCTCTCCTCCCTCCCTCCCTGCGCACACTGACCTACTTTCATCCTGACCTGTTTATGCAAGCTCCGGTGCAGCAGCAGCAGCCGTTGAAGTCAAATCAGGAAAAGAGGGGACGCGGCAAAATGCTTGCAAGGAGTGTCCTTGGCACTATCCCACGGGTGCTACATAGGGTGGCTACTCTAAAGAATTTAATGTTTACTCAACAACTTCCTGTCGAGCCCAAATCCTCCGGGTTTTCTATATGCACGTGTGTGAGGGAATGTGCATCGGTATGTGTGTGTGTGTGCATGCGTTTGCTTCGTGTGTGTGTGACTGAGAGCATTGTGAAGGGCATTGATGCGTCAGCCTCAAAGAGGTGCTTTGTTTGCAGGCTTAGATCAAGTTAGTGCACTGGGTTAACTTCCCTCCCCTCCTGTACCCCCCCCCCCCCCCTTCTCCCCTCACTGCTCCTCCCTTTGCCCTTTATGTTGTTATGAACATGACCTCGTTTTGAGGATGGGAGACAAAGAGAGGATGGATTATTTAAGGTAGACTGTATGCACCTACTCAATAATCAGAGTAATAAAACTATTATAATTTGACCTTTTATTATGTATGTACTGTAATTCTACATTTTGCATTTAAGGGAACAGTGTGGACCCTAATTCCGAAGGCAAGACTAAAAGTAACTATGCATTAGTTTTCCTTAAATACAGTAGCCTAGCCTGTGAGTCTGGACTTTGATAACACAGCAGCCGTTTCTGTGTCAATACAAAGAATGCAGCGGGACTTGGCAGGACAGACAGAAGCTCAGACTGGCTCTGACCCGGCTTTGTCCCGCACATCACGCAGAGCTGACTCCCTCAGTTCAGACATAGCTGTTTAGTTTGAAAGATGGCGCTCCTACTCTGATATAAATATTCTGGATTTCCGGAGAGGGAGGGAGCGAGGGGGGGGCACACCTGTTCCAGTTGTTAGAACAAAAGTGCTCCTCCTTTGTCTGCGTAGGCAAGCGTCTGTCAAAATGTATGAGACCTCAGAGAGGCTTAGCCACAAGTCTTAGGTGCAGGGGTCCAGTCAGAAGAGCATGGGTTTTGGCTGCCGTGAGCACGCCATTTGGATGGTATTTAGGCTCGTCTCTATTAGTAGAAGTAGGCCAGTGTTACATCAGACGAGCTCGCCAGCGAGCCTGCTGGACCCGGCGGGCGAAGAGTGTCACCGCGGAGCTCGTAGATTAGCCTCTAATGCCAAAATAGAGTGATTGCTCACAGGGAATGCCAAGCTCTGCACAATAGAAACAGGTTGTACCCCTGAGGTTCTGCCTTTTGTCTAAATGTTTTTTAAAAAAGTAAGGAATGTCTGAAACAAGGACATGTTTACATAATATGGTATGAAGAAACTATCTAACTGTCCTCCAGGAATAGAAAAGAAAGCAAGGAGGATTATAATGCTGTATAGCTTTAATGTATTCTGTTTGGTTACTGGTTGGTGATTCATTCTCTTATGTCAATCAGTAATGTATTACCCAACTGCTGGTTCCAGCCTGAGGTTTATAGAACAGCATAACAGGTGATAGGATGACGAGTCAGACTGCCTGCAGGCTGTGATCGCCGTGGTGACAGTTGCTGCAAAATGAAATGGCTGCTCAGTTCAATGTTGGCGTTGCTTTGTGGGGCTTTGAAAGTCAGTCGATGATTCAGTAATAAGAGCTTATAACCTCCAAACTGGTGTCATCGTGCCGAACACACACACACTGGTGAAAGAACAGAGAAAAACAGCCCATGTTCACGATATGTTGATATGGTCAACATTCTTTTTTTTATTTCAATTTTTCGATCTTGAAATGCTCCCATCTTCCACAATGAACTTTAGTGTCTTTACATACATATTCATGTCAAAAGGAAGCGATGGTAATGACCAACCAGACCAACCACCACCCATCTCTAAACACCACACTATCTTTGCATGTTTCTTTTTTTCTTTTTCCATTAAACCATCAGCAAAACCACAAACATTACTGATTTATACACACTGAAAAAAGGTGGATGGGGGAGGAGGAATGAGGCAAATACATGTCATCACAGTCAATAGGAGAAAAGACACAGTATAGAGAAAACAGAACAACACCTTGACGGAAAAAAAAGGATATAAAACAAATGAAATAAACATTACAGTGTTGTTCAAGGGTGGAGGGGCGGGGGGACTTTACATTTATACACAAGCACCAAAAAGCCAAACGTGGTACATAGACTTTCACTAAACTAGGATCCAGTGCAGGCAATGAATTCATCACTGCTCAGTAGCAGAACTGCCAGGAGAAAGGGATGAATAACCACTGAAATGAATAATGGAGGCACATGGGAGGCAGGGGGGGTCATTTTCTTTATTAATTTAAGCTCAGATTGTTGCTGGGGAATTTTAACGCTGAAACCAATTGGAGGATTCGAGAATCTTTAGCTTTTATTACCCAGTTACTCAATTAACCGGGAGCCATGGACCTTGAGGGCCATTCTTGGTCACACTACAAAACCTCATTTCATTGAAATGATTGTAACTCTTTACACAGGAGGAGCTGGTTGAGGAGTCAGTGAGCCATAGTGTGTTTCCATGACTGTGACTTTCCCTCTGTTAACTGCGTTTGCCCCCGAGCATCCCAAACCTCCATTACATTTAAAAACTCAAGGCTGCAGCATGTATCTCAAAAAGGTCTGTACACATTGTCGGTCTATGTTCCTGTGGGCTTTTCTACAGTGATGAGCGTGTGGAGAAGAGGGAAATAAATACATTGGGCCAGTGAATGGTAACAACAACAAGATATGGTTGATAAAGCTCAAATAAAATAAAGGCTTATAGCCTGCAGCTGGTGAATTCCACCGAATATTTAAAGGCTGGTTAAAGGTTAAGAAATCCAAACATTTTAATGAGGCCCTCGCCTCAGGAAACAACATGTTTTCCATTCAGTGCTGTTGGCGCTCCAAACCGGACGGCCATTACTGTGTAAACAGGGCATTAACAAATGATTAATGCTAAAGCTCAACAATCAAGAGAGAGGCGTTTTAATTCGAATGGGTCTTGTAGCGACAGTGGACAACGTGGCTGTACAGTAATTCGTAATAGGATGGTCACTTTAAACCAAAAAAAAAACAAAAACCCTCTTTTACCATTGTAGGTTTGTCGCATTTTTGTCGAATTTGTATTCAAATTTCTTTGTAAAATATATATTTATAATAGATACATATATTCATATATCACAGTAATATACAAACCAAGTGCTTAAAAAATAAAGGTGATGGCGATCTTCTGTGAAATAATGGGGATGGTTGGGGAGAGTATGGGTTGGTAGAGGTAGGGTCTGGGAAGAGGTATGGAACTCGATTTGTAGTGTTGGTGCTTCTTTGGTCGAGGGAATGTCCCCAGTGAACGTTTGCATTAGATTTGAATTAAGGCAGATAGCCATACATGTGTATGTTTGTCTACAGTCAGCTACGCACCAAATTTATAGAACTGATAAAGCTCAAAACGTTTTCCTACATTCTTGTTTGCGAGTGATCTAAATGTCGGTGTACTCCGCTGTTTATTGTTGGATGACAAAAGTAGAAAAGCAGGTAGTTCCATTCCTCCTCTCATCACATAAACAAAAGTGCTTCTGTAAGTATGGAGAGGATGTAAGAAATGACAAATCTGTACAATATATACAAATATACAGCCCTACAAGATGTCCAGCCTTTTTTTTGGTGACATTGGGGATAGGGGAGTAGAAAAGTCCCAAGAGTTTGAGCAGGGGATTTGATTATAGGGCAAAGGCATGATGGCAGGGTAGTTCTTAGAGGACTTTAGTTGTGACAAGTTCTAAAAGTGAATGTCACCTATTCTCGCCTCTTGTTTCGTCGTCCGCCAGCCTCCTTTTTCCCACTCTCTTTCCTGCTGCCCTCCCCTGCGGCGGTCTGGTTGAAGCCTCCAGCTGGGCTCTCTCGCGTGTTCTGCTGTGGCATGAGCGACAAGTATGGATGCTGCGGCAGAGGAGGCGGCGTGGCAGAGGGAGGGGCTGTCGGGGATTCCTGGCCGCAGCAGTTACCTCCGCTGCTCATGGCCCGGTGTTTGAGTCTGAGTTTGTGGGGCAACGCTGTGCCCTTCACCTCCCCCTGGGGATCCCGGCCCTGGCCCTGAGAGCCATCCTGGGAGGAAGGCAGAGGCGAGGCAGGGTGGTGGAGGCTGGCGACATGTTGGTTGTGGTAGCTGCCCATATCTGAGCAAGATGAGGAGGGGCACTCGTCGTCATCGGTGGACGCCTCTTTGTCAGAGCTGCGTGGATCTCCGTCGCTGGATGACGTGTCCTTGCCAGAGGAGTTTGATTGACCTCGGTAATAAGCCTCGCGCTCACCCTCGCCCTCGTAGGTTAGCACGGGTGGCTCCTCGTCATGGGCACTGAGGTACGAATGGTGAGGCTGCTGGAGATGGTGGTACAGGTGGGAGTGGTTGACCCTGTCCACTTGTTTGTGGAGGAGCTCCACAGATGAATCCCTCTCCTGCTGGTGCTGCTGGGGAAGCTGGCAAACTCTGTACCCCTGTCTCTCTGCGGCCTCGTTATGGTTGTCTGAGAGCTCATACGATGGGGAGTCTAATGTCTTCCTCTCCAGCTGCTTTGTCACCTCAGCCAGCGTCTCCGCAGAGCTCTCTGTAATAGACTGGGGCAGGCGGCTGACACATGTCTGGCCCTGCTTCTGGGCTGCCTGCACATCGACGCCCTGGTGCCTCGTCACGGTGTCCACGGGATAGGAGGCACTGCTGGAGCCATACAGAATGACGCTCCGCTGGGCGGCAGGCGGGTGCGGGGCAGGCTGGCTGACAGTATTGTTAGTGGCAAGAGGCTCCTGTTGGGGTTGTTGTTGTTGTTGATGATGATGATGATGGTGCTGCTGTTGGCTGTGATATGCAGCCTCCAGCTCCTGAGAATGCTGCTGGATCTGGTGGTGAGTGGGCACAGAGGTCAGACCACGGTGGATGTTGAACATGATCTGGGTGGTGGTGCCATTGGCAATGTCCATCTCTAGCCTGTCACCTTCCTGCTTGATCTCAAATGGAATTGGCTCAGGGCTGTCACTGGAGGAGCCGTCAGACATGTCGGAGAGGGAGCCACGCGGGGAGTATTTTGCCATCTGCCTGAGGCCTTCACCGGGTCCAGACTGCTCAGTTTCTGAGGAATCAGAGTTCATCATCACCTGAGAACCGCTAGAGTAACCGCTGGAGTAGTACTGGGAGGATGATGGTGAGCCTCCATTTCCCTTGTTGCTGCCTCCACCCATCTGCTGGCTCTTTTCGATGTACGAGGCGGTGCTTATGAGGCCAAAGCGCAGCTTCAGCTGGAGCAGCTCCGTCTTGAGCCTCACATTCTCGTCATTCAGTGCAATGACGCGGTTCTCCAAAACCATGTCATTGAGACGCCGCTTCTCCCTGGAGCGCTTGGCCGCCTCGTTGTTTTTGCGGCGTTTCTCCCAATAGCAGGCATCCTTCTTCTCATCCGAAATGAACTCCCGCTTTCGCCTGCAACTCATGCTGGATTTGGACTTAGAGAGGCGCCCCATGCGAGAAGGACTCCCTTCGGCCGAAGGAAGGGACTCTTCATAACTGCTGAAGGTCTCAGCGCAGTTATGGTCATTCCCTGAGTTTTTGTTTAGCGTTTTGAGAGCTGTAGTTAGACTTTCCATTTTTGTCTATTGGCAGCCAGTTTTTTGGGGGGTAAAAAAAACAAGGTCAGAGGTCAAGAGGAGGAGGGGATGGCAACAAAACGACTTTCTTGCAAAGTTCTTGGTCTGTTTCGGTTATCTGAGTAATGACTAGAGGGGACTCAAGTGTCCAAATTAGCCAAACGGATAAAGAACAGCTGCAGCTTTGTATTAGTAACCCTCATTTATCCACTTGAAGGGGTATTTGGTTCCGTGTCCAGACTCTTCAAAGTATCACAGACCCTCAGCGGATCAGATCAGGCTTTAAAAAGCACAAATTCTTCTTTTTTTCCTCTTGATTTTTCCGCTGTTGGTTGTTAAAGCTAAACTTGGAGAGAAGTGTCCTAGATCTCCACGCCTAAAGCAGGATGTAGGTCGACCCGTCTACCTCAGCATGTCAGTCTCTTGGGGAGCTTCTTTCTCGCTCCGTCCGTCTGACTCTCTTCGTTTGATGAAAGGCTGCAGAGATAAAAAAAGAAATGGCGTTAATACATGTGGGCTGCGGGTACTTCCTGATACACTCTCATAGCAGACTGATGAGGTATTTATTTGACTGCATTTTGACCATTTCCCCCTCCATGATGGTATTCTTTCTAGCATTTCCTTTGCTGTTTTAGCATGTCTGGCTTTAACTGACGGTGTCACCCCTGGCAACTAATGAATGGTCGCTCGACCTCACTGTCTGACCTTTTAGCCCCGCTATTGATCTGCTCTGTCTATGCAGCCTATCACCTCTGACCTCTATCCTGACATGTCGATGTTGACTTTTGTGACGTGATGAGGGCATGGAGTTCATTGCAAGGCAGATAATACGGTTTCATCGTCTAACCATCAGTAGTTCTAAAAGGAGAAATATTTGCATACCCCGCATTTTTTGAGGCAGATGAAACAAACGGAGGCAAGTGCACACATGAGTTTTAGAACGTAACGCTACAGAAATTGCATCAGTCTGACACATGCTGAGAGCACAGCATATTTAAGGATCGGCTCTTTTTGTTTGCCTGGTGAGTATTGGGGACCTAGACGGGTGAGTCAGATGCAGCTGCTGCTCCCTGGGTCCATTTTACATTTCACACACACAAAAGCCAGGGAAAGCCTACTGCTGAACCCCATCTACAAACACTGCCCCCCCCCCCCCCACACACACACACCCTCCATGCGTTCATCCGCAGAGGAATGTGGCGGCGTTCTTCGCCAAAACAACTCAATGCCAAATCAATGATGCAGAGTGAGCAGATAAGGCAGACAAAGGCAGCAGCCAGCGGAGGTCAAGGATAAAGAGGCTGAGACTGGGGAGATTTGGGGGTGTGGGGCCAGCTGGGAGGTGGGGCATTGATAAATTTGGGGCAAGACCTCCTTGAAAGAAAGGAGGCGGGAGGCGAGACAGGAATAACAAAGCCTATCAGCGTTTGGGTAAAACTCAAAGTGGTCGGAAGTCTCGTAATAACTATGGAGATGGTTTCCCCGGAGCTGGAACACAGCAGGGAACCCTCTGTAATGAGCAGGCATAACCACTATGATGTATGTCATTATTACAGCATAATGCTAATTACTTAACAAAACAAAAAAGTAGTCTTTTGAAATGCTTCTGTTTTTAGCCGTGGTCCAATGCGTGTCCAATTAGAGATTAGCAAATGTATAACTTTTCCTTCCCATTTGTATTTGTGTTCTATATTTAAATGTGTCCATAATGTTTGAGTTTGAGCAAATCCAATCCATTTTTACCGGCTGCAGTAAATGTGCGTCATAAACACTATTACACTGTCTGAATCTATAATCTCTTAATCTGGCGAGGTTTTTGCTCTGCTCTGGCAGCCATTATGTAACTCCAGGCGTATCCTCGCAATCCATATGGATTTGAGCCCAGATTCTGGGAAAAAAAATGCAAGCAATTTCTCTCCAAAGAGTCAAATTGAAGAATCACCATTTTATTCGCCATATTCGTTTGGTATTGGAATTTCCCTCTGCTCGGCCGAATGGTTTAAGGTCATCCTTGTGAGCGTTTGACATGTGGCTGTTGAGCACGAGAGAGAAAGAATCCGACTTTTCCTCAGCGTGTTCCACTGACCCAGAAACTAGGGAACGACTGCTCTCCGTAAACACAAGTCTGGCTGCCTCCACCGCACGGCTCGCCGGAATATAGGTCAGCCGAGCCGCGGAGACGTAAAATGGGCGAGAGATCGAAAAGAAGACCAAAAAAATAGAGGGAAAAGAAAGGAGGACAAAAAAAGACTGAAGCGGCGAAGATAATCAGATCATTGTCTAAAGATAGACGGAGGTGAAAGCGAGCCAAGTGGAGACAAAGAAAGGGAATCAATGAGGGAGTTAAAACAAAGAGAGGGATGGAGATTAGATTGTACTGTAGCTGGATAGGGGGGGGGGGGGAACCAGAGGCAATTGCGACAATGTTGGTATCAATAGCAGGAATGTGTCACCCATAGCAACCAAAAAAGGAGGGGGGAACGGAAAGGGCAGCCAATCATATCGGACTCTCTCTCCCTTCCCCTGAAACAGCGGCTTGACACGGCCAAATGCAGATGGTGAGAAAACCGGCGTCCTGTAACAAAAGGAGGGTGGCTGACGTCACCATGTGTGCATATTGCATGTACAGATGAGCCCGGGTCGCACATGAATGAACCCCGGTGTTTAATTAACTCCTGCTGGTGCCGTTCCCCCCTCTGTTCCACCGCCTGAATGAGCGTGAATCACAGCGGCGTGCGCCGCGTGTCTCTCCCTCAGCTCAGCCTGTAATCCGTTTCATTCACCCTCTTTGTCATCAGAAATTACAACGGCTTTACGGAGATGCTCCAAGCCAGAACACAAACCAATACATTTGCATGTAATGAATGTAAGTTTCCAGCTCAAACGCGTCCCTCTGAATCACCTACAGTGCATTGTTGTCCCGCCCCCCCCCCCCCCCCCCCCGCCCTGCACACATTTCCTTGACCTAGATTACTCTTTCCAATCGTTCATATATTCTACACGTGTCATCACTCAGCCCCCGTGGCACTTGTGGAATGATAGCGCAGTGAAAGAATCCGAGTTGCACTCGCTCACACGACCACAGGGCCCGCAAGAGTCTAAATGTGGCGACCAGCTCTGGAAACAGTGGACCGAGTTCAAACCCCCAGCACGTGTTCCTGCGGAGCGGTTCAGGAAATGGGAGCAGGTTTAAAATTAAAAAAAGGAGAAGGGGGGGCATGCTTCAGAGAAAATGGGAATGATGAGACTTCCCCCTTCCCCTATCCAGGAAGAATGCTATGTATGGCACGCGGTGCAAGGTTGGGGGGGTCATGGGTGGGGTCTGCTTGAATTTCAAGTCTCGGGGCTGAGTTTATCTTTCCAAGAAAAAGAAGGACGGGGGTTAGGAAATCAGGCGGCGTGCCAGCAAGGCGGAGTCCTAGATCCTTGTTCCGTATCATCCTCCAAAGGGGAGAGGGGAAAAAAAGGAAAAGCGCTGAGTGACTCAGTCCATGTGTTGCACCAGTCACATGTGCTCCGTTGGCCTACTAAATGCTGTAATTCGCCTCTGCCATGGCTCCACAACCGCAGCACAATAACAAAGCCTGGCCCTCATATTGGATCATCTTCCATGTGCCAGGAAACCCCGGCAACGTCAAGAGGCCACAAAGTACGACAGGATGGAAACCGCCCTGTGCTTCTGACCACGACCCCCCCCCCCCCCCCCCCACAACACACTCACACGTTTTATTTTCAGTCAGGCCGGACAGGGTTTCATCAAACCTAAATAACCACAGAATAGTTGTCCAAGCAGTTCACAGGAGTGATGCAATAGCCTTTAAAATGTTAGGACAAACAGGTATGGAGGGGGGATTATCCTAGATTGCACATGTTTTGATAAACTGAATGCTTTTATCTTCTATTTCTGCATGCCTGCCTCGCTTCTTTGTTATGGCTGGGCGAGGATTTATTTTGGTGGGTTTTGATTCTCCCTTAACCCCCCCCCCCTTCCTCTCCTCCTCCCACAGGACCAATGTGACCTACATTCATAGCTGGCATAGAGACCCAGTGTGCGCCAGCCAATTGGCAGCGGCCGCTCCGCAGCAGAGCGCAGGGGGCTGCATCGCCACAGACTATCCGGGTTTCCGCCGATTGCATAATCTGCCCCGCACTTTGATCCATTTCAATGATTTAATTAATTCATTATGCAACCTGCATCAACCCCCTGTTTAATGTATGCTCCTGTCTATAGGGCATGCGGCACACGCGCGGCTAACGATGCGTAAAGTGCCTCCAGTCACGCTCCGCGCTGCTTTCACAGCAAGTCATCTTCTAATGTAGAAAATGATCTGCTGTAGTGTGATTATGAATATGTGGTATTGTTTTATACTATAAGAATAGATAGTGTTGTCATTGATGCCATAGAAGAAGGGGACGACCGTGCCCACGTGCAGAGCCTACACCACAAAGCCGGCGTGGTAAACGGGTTTAAATACGCGCACAAGTTCAACAAAAGGCCTGATTAAATTCCGCAACAACAACAAAAAAAAATCTCCCACTTCCCATTCACGCACAGCGACGCATTGAGAGACGCGTTGCCCCGCGTGCCTTCTTTGTTGCTCCGTCTGACAAATCGGCTTCATGCATATTTAATCGGATCCTCAGTCATCCGAGGCGACTGCGTGGATCCATCCATGCTCGGAAATTCACAATCCACACATTTTTTCCCAAACACACACACACACACACACACGTCTACAGCAGCAGGAACACACGAAACACGTCTGACCCACATTTGATCCAGATGTTCGGATCCACACCTCACCTGGCGGCGGCTGCTGCTGCTGCTCTGCGCCCGTCAGCTCCCGTGGTGAACTTCACCATTAGTCATCCTTGCTACGTTTTTGGCTGCCGAGCCGAGGTTGTAAAGGGAAGCCGAAGAAGTCCCACTAAAAACGGACCCACATGTGTGTCCGGGACCGGGCGGCGTGTGTCGGACTGCTCTCAGCCACCGAAAGGGTTAAACCTGGGAGCCGCACAGCCGCGTTAACCTTTACAAAGCGCTGCTACACGTGACGGAGGGAAGTGTGTCGTCGGTGCCTGCGTGGGCTTCTCTCTCTCTCTCTCTCTCTCTCTCTCTCTCTCTCTCTCTCTCTCTCTCTCTCTCTCCCACCAGTTGTCTGCATGGACTACTAACCCAAAAGACAGCGGGTATAAATAAGTCTCTCCGACACATAACCCTGACCATGAACGTCACAGGCGTCGGAGTCTCTCATTATGTGGCTTAATAATTAGAATACTTGCAGTGAGATGATAATTACCTGGATGATATCACCCACAAAAGCACCACAACAACCCGTGAATATGTATATGATTATTAATAGGAGCTCCGTAACACGACAGCGCGGATGTGTTGACCCTGCCTCATTACACCTATGGCACCGCTCCAAAAATAATCCACATCCGCCTGCGTGCGTCTTCCACCAAACCCCACCGCACCTTTTTTTCCCTGAAGGAATCCCAAATCCTTTGGCTTCCCCCCGCCCCCGCCCCCCTCACACAGAGACCCTCACACAGTCCTCTTGGGGGGGGGCAGCTTCACCTTGACATTGAGAAAATGCGCCCAAGCACCAAAACAAACACGAGCTGCGAAGCATTCCTCACACATGCACACAAAAAGAACAGTATTCAGAGGGCATGTGTGTAATAACACAATAATATAATAAAGCCGCTATCAATAACAGGAGCTTACCTTTTTGTTTGCGTTAAAAAGACCAGCGTCCACAGAGGATCCTCGTGATTCCCGCAATCCGCTCTGCGCATCGGCTCTCCGGTTAGTGCAGGTAGACGCGAGAGTGTGAACACAGTGCTGCTTGTTTTCACTGCGCTCCTCATGTCATGTTTGCTCCAATTCCTCTCTCTCTCTCTCTCTCTCTCTCTCTCTCTCTCTCTCTCTCTCTCTCTCTCTCTCTCTCTCTCTTCCCCTCGCTCGCCCTCCCTCCTCTCTCTCCCTCAGAGTCTCTAAATGTATGTTAGTAGGTCAGTTGTTGCATAACAGGACGCTTTGGGTGCCTAGTCACGTTTTTTTGTTTCTCTCTCTCTCTGCTCTGCTCCCTCCTCTCTCTCTCTCTCTCTCTCTCTCTCTCTCTCTCTCTCTCTCTCTCTCTCTCTCTCTCTCTCTCTCTCTCTCTCTTGCAGGGGAGCGAAAGGGGGAAGGAGAAAGACCCTAAGGGGGGGAGGGACTAGGCTCCAAGCCAGAATCGGTCATGAAGGCCCCTGACACCTATAATAGGGTTACTAGACATTAAAACACACACACACACACACACACACACACACACACACACACACACACACACACACAGAGAGAAAGGAGCTTCAGGAGTATTAAAATAACCCGTTTTCTCCACAGCTGGCACTTTGGGGAAAAGCACATCCTCATTCTTGGTGCAGCAAAGACTTTGTCTGACGGGCCCCTGAGACTTTCTGAGTAACTGAACGCCGTCTAATGTTTGATCCTCTGATGATGCGAGGCTGCCGCCAGCACTCAGGTTTAGTGCAGTCTTCTCGTGTAAACGTGTGCAAGAAAGCAAATAAGTAAAATGTGAAAGACAATAAAGTCGAGGTGAACTGGAAACCAACCCTTTCATGTCACATCCCAGGTCACACTGTTTACCAGTATATGCTGAACAAAAATGACACCAACAAATCAATTTCTTTTTATGTTGAACTCAAAATCCAATATTTTTTTCTTCCTGGAAAGTGAAATATGACACATGCTTACATCATCTGGTACCACTGCAATATTATCATGACATCCATCCATCAATCTCGAACTTCGGCTCTGCAAAGAACGAGAGAAGGTAGTAAACGTGCATCTTTTCAACTATAGTGCCTCAAATGTCCCCTAGTTGTCCGACAGGTTAAGTCAATTCTAGACCAGTTTTGGAAATAAACTTCATCACAGTTTCTCATTCTGATTTTTCATTTTCACCATAATTCAAAGTGACTACGAGGAACTCTTGGTGTTGTTTTTGGCGGTCCCTGTGGACAAAAGCAGTAATGTTTCCAAGTTCCCTTTGGAAAACCTCTGATTTTACTGCAGCATGGTCTGACACTCTGCCTCACACAGTGTTGGTTCTGGTTCTCCGGTGCCTCCCTTCATTCCAGCGGTGTGTGAAGGAGGCAGCGATCCCAGATCTGGGTCTGTCCAGGTCCAGGTGATTCCCTGGAATCCAAACCCCAACCCAGAACATTTTCTACACATTTTGCTGATGATAAAAGTTAAAATAAAAATAAGAAGGAATAATCCAGGGTCCAACTACACACATTCTTGAAGAAGTGGATTTGCAGTGAAGAAGGTTGAAGTTTTCTAACTACATTTTATCATAAAAATCAGACTCAAATGACTCATTTTTCACAGAACATATGTGTTTTTTAAGAAAACAACGATACCGTGAAATCAAGATACGTGTTGATCAGGAAAAGATTGTGCAAACTCATTGTGTTTACAACTATTGTGACACTGGCCTTCTGGAGGAAACCACACACACACACACACACACACACACACACACACACACACACTATTGTCAGGTTCTAGAAGCTCTCCTGGCACTCACATTATCTGCTGCTGAATTGTTGCAACGAGCCGAAGTGCTGGCTCCGCTGGCCGGAATGAGATGGTATTATGTAACTTGAAGTGCGTGTTTGGATTCATCCTGAGGATGAGCCGCGGTGCACGTCACGGCGGCAGGCGGTCAGCAACGCACGCACAGAGCGGAGGGGTTGAGATGTTTGCTTGGGTCGCTCCTCCGCTCATTGGAGAGCAGTTGAATGGCCATCCATCACCCTGGCCATCAGAGAGTGTCTTTAAGTGACAGCGCTCCGTGAGGTTTCTATTTATTTTGGGCGGCTCCCATGATGCATTTCTGTAGGCCAACCCCAGAAGTTAGCGTCTCACCAGTTCTCTCCCAAAAAAACACATTTTACCATGTTTGTTTTTGCTCAGCACGATAATCTGAAATGATGACTTTTGATCCGTGAATGCAGCCGACAGATTTTAGCTACTTGTTGGCAACCTGATTTTTTTAAGACTTGTAAAAGCTTTAAAATTCACAAGAGGAGTATTTCCATTAAACAAACCCGTTAACTTAAAGAACGATTGACCCGGAAGCGAAAAAAAATTGCTCACTCATTGATGTTTTTTTTATTCCAGCAGCCCTCCTATTCAGTTGCAGGCAGAAACACAGATAGAAATAGTTTTATTTTTGCAATGAAGACAGAAGCAACTGTGCAGTTTGTCTGATATCCATCTTCCACCCGTCCCGCTCCAGACACAGGGATGGAAAAAGTCTGCTGAGTGTCTCGGTTAATGCGTGGTGCAGTAGTCCACAGAGGGATTTAAACGGGGGGATGAATGGATGCCTGCTTGAAGGCTGACGTCTGCTGCGGATGTGTTCATCCTTTCATATCAAAGGCTGTGCTATATTTTTATGGCCAGTGGGAGTGAACAGAACTTGTGCCCAGTTGTTTTTTTCCTTCACTTCCCACAAAGATGTGAGAGCACTCCACATGTCGCCGCGTTACATTGTGCTCTGTGCATACAATTGCCTTGATTGAAGCAATTATTCTCTATAATTGGATTGTTTTTGTGTCCTCGAAGGACATCGAGGACTTCTCACCTTTTCATACTACAGCAATTATTTGTTCCCGTCTTTGTGCAGCTCCAGTTTGTTGAACACGCTCAACAACAATATGCTAATTGGTCTTTTTTTTCCTCTTTTATTTTACTAGTTTTTCATTTTCTGTGTTATTAGTCTTTTACATGCACTATTAAACCCATATCAATTAGTCCATCTTTTTTTATTTTTGCAGTAATTAAATGGTTTTTTTTTTGCTCAGCATCACACCTACGTCCTGTCACGCTGCATTATCCGAGGGCAACTCTGGAAGCCGAGCCCCTAATTTGAACCAAATATGGATCCCCATTCCTTTGCACCTCTTTGTTTCCTCCTTTAGCTGGAGGAGACAAACGGCACCGAAGGAGCAGAGAGGCATTGGCCGTGAACTTGAATCCCCCTCCCCCATAAACACACACACACACACACACACACACACACACACACACACACACACACACACACTCTCCCTCTCTGTCTCTGCATCACTCCCTCTCTTTTTTTGCACCCCATCCTTATCCCCACCCAAACCCAACAGTTTTTCCCCCCTTCCAGCTATGTCTGCAAGCGTTCCCATGGCAACTGTCGCACTGCCTGCCTAGCAACAGGCTTTATCCTTTCACTGGAAAAAAAGGCGGGGGGGTTGAGATGGGGTTGTGGGGGTTGCATTTATTTATTTTTCATGTGGCTGAGGACGGCAGCGTAACAGCAGCTTGTTGCAGTAGATGAATTAAATCAGACTCTTCATCTGTCGGCTCCACACCTGCAGCGTTCGCCTCCTATTACCTTTCCATTTCCCCACTGGCTGCCGCAATTGACTCAGTCTCTCTGTACTGCCAAAATGTTGCCTTTCTACTCTGTTTGTGGGAAGAATTGTAGCCAAGATTAGTGTTTATATTCCTAAAGTTCAGGCAGCTTGCAAACTAATGCTCTGATTACAGCATGTGTGTGTGTGTATGTGTATATATATATTCCTCCAGCTTCCCACAACAGATTCAAAATGATTTTGAATGCATAAGCAGAGGAGAAGTAGTCACGTGACGCACATGCCAAGCTGAATAAATGATAGGTGAACTGACGACGGTGTGAAATAAGGACATCTGTATTGCATCAAGTATGTGCTCTTATTGTAATTGACCTTTTGTACATGAGCTTTTGTGCGTTTCTCCCTGCACACGTTGCACCGTTGCTGCATTAAACTCATCACCATGCCAACTAACTTGCTCACCTGCGGGAACATCACAAATCGCAGTCATCCATGGCATGTCGAGCATCCTGATGTTTAAAGACTCCTGGTGATGCTGAAGACGTTGTCTTTGCTGCCCCCTGCTGACTCCAGAGCAGCATGATTTGATGATGATTTACAAACTGTCAACTGATGCCAAGAAAAACAGTGGTAATATTTATTTTTTGTATTCAAATTCTGGCATTTTGACTGTGTGATCACGTGATCTAGACCCGGCGTGACGGCATTGCACCACTGAAATCATGCCAGCCACTCTTCGCTGATATGAATGATGATGAATTAGCCTCCAGTTGTAATTGAACATTCATATTTTGAAGTTTTCTAAGAGAATTAATGAGTAAGCGCCGCCACACCCACTGTCTCCGTCTCCGTCTCTGTCTCCGTCTCCGAGGCTGCCAAAGTGCACAACTCTCCTTCACCTCGCCGGCGTTTGTCAACACTTGTCAGTCAGGTCCCTTGTTCTGGTTCTTTATTCTCTCACTATGGCTTATTAGAGAAATCTGATCCAGGCTCAGCAGTGAGCTCTTGTTTGTGTTAGGTTTTATTGCCGTGTGCTGTTGCCAAAAATGTATTTTACACAACAGTGAGGCATTGTTCTGTTATATATATATAAAGGGGACTCACAAGGGATATACATAATAAATGGAAATTCCGAAAGAGGCCTTGTGTTAACATGGCAGCCCACGCCGAGTTAACACTGATGACATCATTATGACATAATGTCCTACCAACCTCATGCAACGTTTACAGTCATTTAAGGTTTTCCCCCCAATAAGGATCAACTCACCACCGTGATATCTGTCAAACGTTTTTTTATTTTTAATATGAAAATGTACAGAAAGACAGCAGACGTGAAATTCTCGTCCTCACAGATAAACAACATAAATAAAACTGGTTTAAAACTGGAAGTGAGATGTGATGACACCGACACAGCACATGTTAGAGGATGTTTCCTAAAGGGAGCTGCTGGACTCGGGACACAGGAGTGATGAGAGAAACCAATTCAAACTTTTCTTTTCGCCTTCGAGGGTCTGCCAGCTCATCGTTTAAACTGTCTGTGTTTCCTGCCTCTCTGCTTGTGTCGACAGCCTCCAGCAGACCCGACTCAGCGGAGGGAAACTCGTGCAGTAAGTCGACCCGAACGCTTCCTCCATCGCGATGTGTCACAACAAGCTGCTGCCTCCTGAACCACCGATCCCTGCCGTCTCCTTCAGTGACGTGAGTCGCTTAATGCTGTGTGCTTTGAGTCGTCACAGTGCATGAAATATAGAACTACGGGTGAGTCTCCCCGCCTGATTGACGGGGAGACTAAGTGGATGTTAAACAGCAGGTTATGAGATGAATGCTTTTATAGACGTTTATTACAATATAATACAGTGTTTGAAATAAAAAACAACAACAACACATTGTTAAAAGTTAGATAGAATTGATCGTTTTTGATCAGTCCTCGTGAGCATTCCTGTTTGTGCGCTGTATTCTTTTAGGCTCACTTACAGCAAAAGTTTATTTGTCCTTTTTTAAAAGTCAAGACAATTGGACACGCCCCTCAGTTGCCTTTCCCCATGAGCTGCTCCGTGAACAGCTTCTTCAGCTGAGCCACCTCCTCGCTCAGAGAGTTGAGCTTGGTCTTCAGGTGAGTGTTCTCGTGCTTGTACTGGACCTCGGTGTGTCCTTGCGCGGGGGGAGGAGGCGGGAGGCCGTAGCCGCCGGCCGAGGCGTTGTATTGAGGGGACTGTCTCCCTTTCCTGCCTTCCTCCCCGTCCAGCTGCTGGAGCCAGGAGCAGTGCCCTGCTGTGGTTTCACCTCCACCCAGTCCTTTAGGGGCCTCTCTCGGTACATCCCGTCCTGCTGTGGATAGCGCGGGGCTGCATCTAGCGCCGTTGCCGTCCCCCGCCGGGTCAAACATGTCCCCGCTGCCGGGCGTCTTGAAACGTAGCTTGTGAGGGAGGTTTTTTATCACCTCGGCGTGGTAGGCGTGAGGAGGGGAGGTGTGGGGCTCGTAGCACAGCTCCTCTGCCCTCTGTGGCGACAGCTTGCCGTGGTCGCTGAGCCGGTCTTCAAAGAAGATCGGACTGCCCACGCTGGAGCCGTCTGGCGTGGAGAACCCGGAGTCTTCCGACAGGTGCCCGGCATCCCTGGAGGCCCTGGAGCTCAGCTGGCCTGTCTGGTTGTTGCTATGAGAGGCGGAGGAATCCCCTCTGTGGAGGTAATAGTGCGGGGTCAGGGTCTGAGCGGTGTGGTTCGGAGCTGTGGTGAGGGGCAGAATAGGGGCGTTGGACGGGTCTTTGACCAGGCCAAAGCGGAACTTCAGAGCCAACAACTCGGCCCTCAGACGAGCGTTTTCCTCCAGCAGAGCCAGGACGCGGGTCTCCAGGACCATGTCATTGACGCGGCGCTTCTCCCGCGAGCGCTTGGCGGCCTCGTTGTTCTTCCTCCTCTTGTCCCAGTAGCCCTCGTCCTTCTTGTCGACGGGGATGAACTCCCGCTTGCGCCGGATGCTGGAGGAAGGGCTCTCCTTGCGTTTGACGGCGGAGGAGCGACCCAGCAGGGAGCGGGCCAGCAGGCTGCTGGAGGTCAGGATGGACACGGCTTCGTCTGTGAAGGACATGGCTCCTTCTCCTCCACTCCCCCCGGGACTCACGGGGGACTCTGGAGTCACAGTCTCGTTCTGCTGGACCCTCATCTGCTGGGGCTCTTCTTCATACATGACTCCTGTCGGGTAGATGAGTCTCTCCTCGCTGAGCGCTCTGGACTGAAGATGCTGCAACAGTGCCTCCTAGTGGTCAAAGTGAAAGAGGGACACCAGAAGAGGGATTTAGAGGTTACGCAAGAGCCATTACAACACAGTGTTATGTAACCCCATTACATTATCGACTTGCACCATAACCTTGCCAGCCTCATTATATGTTCAATACGCGCGTTGTCAACACAAAAGTAATCAACAGCAGACCTTTAGCATCACTAAAAGCTCCCGGCTCCATTTGTACACACAAGAGGGAATAACGAACCCATGCATATTAGAACCATGGGGCACTTTAACGTTCCCATCTTTAGGAGCATTTTCTTCTTCCTCTTCATGACCAATATGTGTCATAGTCCGCGCGCGGGCGGTTTCCGGTCCGCCGGGTTTTTATTCGCCTCATCAGCACTGACCCACATGCGTGACGGGAACACGCTGATCTCCCGTCGGTTGCTCGTACTTATCTAATCTGACCTCACTCCGCTCGGCGGCAGCATCACCAGCATCCGAGTCCGAACTGAAGACGAGAACTTGCTGCAGCCTGTTTAAGTCGCGGGGACGACCAACAGCGGACTAAACGCTTAAAGTTATTCCCGCAAAGCGTGGAAATCACAACAAGGGTTCAAAACGCCGCGAAAGCTGCTCTAAGAATATCACGGGAACTATTTGTTTGGATTTCAAGTCCCGAGGGGACGTTTATTCAAGCGCGTCGTCTTTTCACGTTGATGTATTTAAATAGCGAAACATGTCAACAATAATAATAATAATAATAATAAACACAGAGCAGGTAAAAGCTCACTTCAGATAATAAGAATGTTACCTGAGAATAAGGATCGCGTTGAGGCTCTGAGCGTCCCCGTCTCCCCGTCTCCGTCTCCCGGCTTCTCACTGCGGATCCAGCCGGCAGCTGTTACTGGATATTACGATGGCGCACCTCCACTCTGCTCCACTTGGACTCGCGGCTCCTATTTGTAACGTCGAGTTCAGCTCGGGACGTTCCCTATCCTCACATGAACCAGCGGGGGGGGCTTTTTGTGCGCGCCTATCTGGGACCGCCTCCCTCTGTGTGACACCCCAACCCAGGCATCATCATCACCACCACCATCATCATCATCTGACCTCCCAAGCCCCGCCCCCTGTGACAGCATAACCCCCCTCATAACAATTAGGTAATGTTGCTCGCCTTTCTCTTTCCGGCGTACAGACTCTGTCATTTATTCGCCACTATACATTCTAAATCCAGCGTTCAACAACAACGCCACCGTGTCGTTTTCCTATCCGCTCCATGCCTTTCTGTTTGGTTTCAGCCACACAGTGACTCATGTGCTGTTTCTCAGGAAACAATGGGTTTTCTCATGTTGCATGTTTTTATTTTATTTTCGTACGCAGCATCAAAATAAGTCTATTTTGGATTTACTAACAGTTTGAAGCTGAGAGGCAGACTAAGAGAGAGACATATGTTACATCACAGTGTAGGCAGACACTGACATAACATCTTTGTGTGCAAGTAACTGGCAAACTAAAGGAGGTTTTCAATTAAAAAAAACAGAAGGGACTACTTTAATACGTATTTGGGTTTATGAAGGTCAGAAGGAAAGTGAAATATAAAGGGAAAGGTTGGTTTTGTAACGTGTACACGTATAGCAGTGGAGTATTGTTTTTAGCACAGGACTCAGTGGTGGTAGGGTGCACACACATTGCACAGACAGTTGCCCTAACAGGCTAATCCGGTATGTAGGGTATGTGTGTCACAAGCAGGTTTGAGGAATGTATTTTTTTTCAGGATGCGAGCGTCCCTCTTGAACTCTGCCTCTGTTTCTCTACAGTCCGAGCCATATTAGATCTATCAGGAGAGCTCGCTAGGTATTTACCGCAACACTGGCTCCTTTATCAGGAATCTACAAGTCTTCAAGGCAACACAAAGGCTGATTCTTGTCGAGAGGGCGGGGCGAAGCGGCAGGGAGATATGGTGATAGAAAGGAACAGGTGTTTTCTACGTTGATAAGGTTTTAGCAATTATAATAACACTGTATTATCTGTATGTACTATAGACTTTTTTTTATCCAATGAGCATGAAAACATAGTACGCCAACATCTCCAGTGAGATGGTCCAGCTGAAGCAGCATTTCGTGTGATCGGGACTCTGCAGTTGCGTCGGGAAGATCATAAACACATATGTATGTCAGGCAGCCGAGGACACGTGTGCCGTTAGCGAGAGCTGCACGAGGTCTCACTTGACCTCCGTCTTTAACCGTGAACAGGAGACAATGAACTGCATGGAGCGCATGGTATCACGTATGTAAACCCCCTGAGCAAACACGCTCAGGGTGAGTGGGGTCCCTCGGGGCCCCTCGGCCCCTTTACTGCACCTTTGGCAGCAGCTGCTCCAAACGGGACGCCGTTAACCTTCCATGTTAGCTGTGCGTCGTCGAAAACATGGCTGTGGTTGAATTGGTTGATTGTGTCAGTTATGACAGTAATATGAGGAGGTTTGTCGGTGCAATGCTTGGAGTTAAAGATTAAAGGAATAGTCTGACATTATGGGAAATATACGTTGCTTGATTGATGCTATTGGAATTAGCAGCTTAGCTCAAAGGTAACAAAATCCACTTAACCTCTAAATGCACAAGTGAACATGTTATATCTCATTTGTTGAATCCAAATCCAAACGGCTGGTTGGGAAATGACATTAGTAGAGCGTCGGCTTTGTAAGCCACTTTTACCTGTGGGTGTCATAATCCAAAAGACGTCCTTTCATATAACCAGACGGAGGAAGATGAGGATTTAATGAACTTAATAAAGGACTGGTTCTGTCTGTTGGACATCACACCCGCGATACATCCATAAATTCACCTTTTTATTGAGAAATCCTCGGCTCTACGTCATTTAACACCAGTGTAAAGATGGGTCTTAGATGATGGAGTGCTTCCCAGCTGTAACCGAGTCCAGGTGGGGTTTAATGAGACGATCCTTCCTTTGCAAAATGGCAATACCCGTTTGATTCATGCAACAGGAAGTGAGTTACACCGTACATCTGGTTAACAGATCAGCTTTTGAAATGTACGAATCACACATCTACTTGAGAAAGTTTCAACTCTTTGGAAGTGAACAACAGAACCCCCCAAAAATCATGTTGGAAGGAAAAAGGTATAACAGAATGATTTTTTCATCATTTGTTTGGTAAGATGTTCAAATAATACAATAAAGTAAGTTCTGCGGCTCCTGGATTCTTTTATCTCTAGTGGGGAAACACTTTGGCTTCACTGCACTGACCACTCTGTTTTTCTCACAGATGCGTTACCTAAGACGGTCAGTATCAGCAAGTCGGTCAGGAGTGTGTCGCAACTGGGTGAGCAGCAAAACAACATAAAGAGAGGAGGAACCACATGAGTTCAACGAGTTTGAGCTGAATTCTTGACATTCTCGTGCAGCCTCTTATGGAAGCGGCTCACCTTGTAACTTTGACCTGCGGGGGGGCGGGGGGGCATGTTGCCTCAACTGAAAAACATCTCGTGTCTCAGGGGAGCTTAACTGATATTTACAGGAGGACGTTCGGTGTTGAAACCTGAACAGTGCACACAAAATAAAAAGGTAACATTTACAAGGAAAGAGTCAGATTCAGCGGGACACGCTGTGTAAACAAACATTTATTTATAGAAAGGTAGAGGAGGAAAAGGCTCGTTCATTTCCTAAAAGTGCTGTTTTTTCCCTCGAGACGTCACACATACATGAGATTGAGGCAGTTACGTGTGCTGTGGGATGGAGATGTCCAGTTTGTCAATGTGTTGAAGCAGCATGCATTAAGAGTTCGGAGGGGGGTTTTCTAACTGGAATGAGTTGCTCTTGGCTGCCATAGTTGGCTTTCTTCTTTCTGTCAACTGTCGATCGCCGTGGCGACGGCCTCTGCAGATTTCCACACAGCGTGCACCACGACACATTTAAGTGAAATCACGTTCTCAGAACTCTGAAATCACGTTCTGAGAACTCTGTAATCACGTTCTCAGAACTGTCAGTTAATAAAAAAAAAAAAAAAACATTCCTCAACAGTTACTAGAAATCTACAGCACATGCACGTCTTCTGTGCCATATCAGCGTCAGTGTATCTGACTGATGCTTGTAAAACAATGGAGGAGGTTGTAAAAAACATGGGATTCCCAGAAGAAATGATCTGCCAGTAAACCCGAACAGAATGAGACTTTGCAGCCACACACACACACACACACATACACACACACACACACACACACACACACACACACACACACAACACACACACACACACACACACTCTATCATTTTTACATCCCCGTCTTTCTTCATAATTCATCGGCTCTGGGAGTCGCAGCAGTGGCGGTGTAGCAGGACATAAATATCTGGGCCCGCTCTCTCGCCAAGTGGGTGGCACAGACGAGACTCACGGCGAGGGCTGTTTACACCAGCTGACCGGCTTTCACGAAGGCGGCCGCTGCGAGTCAGACAGATGAGCTGCGAGGTGTTAGCCCAAGTTGACGATGAAAAGCATGTTACGTAAAGGGCCCCGCAGGAGGCGGCGGAGGACGAGCTGAAAATACACTTCAGAACTAGACCACAGGGGGAGTCTGAGCAGGAGGACGGGGGGGAGGGGGGAGGCCGTCACTCTGCTGACACAGATCGCTGTGGCAGGAAGAAGGTCATGGATAACCATTGATCCCCTTTCAGCTGAGAGTCACACCAGCATCACAGTCTCTTATTGCACACCTTCATGCTTCCATCCCCTCTGTCCCCGTTCAGCTGGACGCGGTGTGAGGAAATCGTTCCCTGTGTTTGCCTCATTATGGCGTCGGGAAGAAAATCCCTCTGCAGTGACACGGTGTGCCGCACCAGCACACTGTGTCATCCAGCTCCGTGCCAGCTTGGCCTCGTTTCCTCGCTATGTAACGCCGTCTCATGTGGTAACACTCTGTGCTAGCCGAGCGCGATTACGCAAGAGGCGCTGCCGCTAATATTAGACATTAACAAATGGAGAGTCATGGCGAACACGTCTTGTTTCAGAGCCCTGCACATGTTTACCACATCTCCTCCTCTTCCCTTTTAGCTCTTTCTAAAGCACACGTTGCGTTCTATACGCAGCCCTCTTGCGACATATGTTGTGTCACTTTCTACACTAATGGTGGAGGAGCCTGCTGATGTAGCCAGCGGACGGCCGGGCCTCCACTTGCTTTTCAGCTCACTGCTCATTATTTACGGTCCTATAACGACTCGGGACGTTGCAAGCTAATTTTAAACCGATATCACGTTTCCTGACTGTTCACCTGCATGCAGACGAAGCCTCCAAGGTGATTGCTCAATAATACTCTGACGAAAAACAGACACCCGAACCCTTCTTATACCAGCATCTTGTCCTGTTGCCTGCAGGTTCTGCACATCAACATAGAATCTGTTTATGAGATTATCTGTGGCAAATCGTTCTTTGGAAAATAATCTTATTGCGGAATTTAGATGAGAAGATCCATACCACTCTAATCTCTCAATGTGGCCTTGTAATCAGCAAGCGGTTAGCCTAGCTTAGCACAAAGGGAGGAAAAATGAGTTGTTTTTTCAGGATGAAACAAACGAGGTGATGTTGGGACTTTGAAATTGTGTTGACTCTGGAAATTTTGAGCGTATTCTAGTCCAGCTCAGTGTGTTAAGTGTCCTGAGATGACTTCTGTTGGTCAATTAACCTGTTAATTAGTGACTTGTACTTTAAAGGTGCTGCGTGAAAAGATTTTGTCACTTTTGGATTAACCAGGCTAACCGTTTCCCCCTATTTCCAGTCTCCATGCTAAGCTACGCTAATGGGAAGTGAGGTTTGAGCTGAGGCTTCATATTAGAGACATGAGTGTTTTTCAATTTTCTTTGCAATTCATGTTGAGTAAGCTTTTTTTTCCCTCAAAACTCTGCTCTGCCTTGCTTCTAAATGTAAATCTACAAAAATGTGTAACATCCAAACCAAATGGAGCCGTCTTGATGATCCTTTATTTTTTTGCTTGGCTTTATGTAACAGCGCGTCTATACAGGCAGACACACAGCGGAGCCTCCATCCAGAGCTCATGCACATGAGAGATGTATTGCGGGAGCTATTAATAGGCTGTGACTCAGTTTGTTTGACTTGGGGGGCTGTTTCATAACAAGCGGAGCGTGTGCATATACACGGGTTTATGTTTATTGATCATCTGCTGTCTGTGCGGCCGGTAATCCGCTACGTCAGTCATGACCTCCGTCTCAGCCAGGTGATGTTGTCTTGATCTAGGAGACCTCCCCAGCACCGATCCTGCCGTCTGCTCCCTCATCAGACAAAGATGTCAGCCTCGTCTGAGCGTTTTTGGCCCCCGACACGTTAGAGGGGAACATTTGGAAATGCACTCAGACCGATTGTGGGGGAGAAGCCAAAAAGCCTTAGACCCGCTCTCCTCATGCTTCTATTCTTGGGCTCTGAAATACGTCACGCTGTTTCCAAAGCAACCACTTTTGATCATTTGGGGTGAAGGGGGGGAGGGAGAGGGGGGGGCTTATGAAATGCTCATAAAACAAAGTACGTATGTTGGAGGGGACTTCACTCGGGGGGACGTGAAGGATTCATCCAAGGGAAATATGTGCAACATGCACACAACTGTAGAATGATAAACAAACTTAAAGGTTTAATTGAAAAATAAAATGTTCAAATTGTATTGAAGAACACATAAAAATGACTGGAGGGATTCGGCAACCAAGGTCTGTTGTAATAACTGACTAACTTGACCGGATGGAGTTGTCCTGAAGCGTCCGAGAGGAGCAAGTATCTATGTGACGTAATGATTCTGTTGCCCCAGAATTCAGAGCAGCCGAGGCACCCTGATGTCTCTCCATAAGCCTATTACACTCAGCACTGATACGCAAATAAACTAGAACCAAAATAACAAGTTTGCTCTCTTTGCAAAAAAGGGGGACAAAATGTATTGTGGTGATTCTTCAGGTAGCAGCGTTAATGTTTTCTTTGGGGCTTTCCCTCGACTTGGAGAAAAACAATCCCACAATATCTCTGGATATTACACTCATGGAAACCATAACAAAATGGTGAATATTGTAGCCACAAACGGAGCGTGAACAGGCGGCGTCTCTGTTGCTGTTGACGGACTCGAGGACGACCATATTTTCCACCCAGCCTACGTTATAAAAATGAATATGAATTGGGTCAGATGACGCTGTAGATGGACGTGTTGTGAATCAAGTCATTACATCACGCTCGAGTGCTGAAGCCATCTTTGTGATCTAACTGAACCCCTGCTGTTTCTTTGACCCTCTCCCCCTAGCCATTTTCTCTCTATGTGTAATTTTCATTCAGACCCCAAGACGTAACTCTAACTGCAGCCGAAGCAATCAAAGCCAGATCATAAAAGTATTTTAGGCAAAGATCTGAGATCAGATTTGGCAGGTCACACGGTGCTTCTTCAGACAAAGCGTTTGTTTGTCAGCGTTACTAAAAAAAAAAAAAAAAAAAAAATGGAACCGCAGCTGCACAACGTTATCGGCATCGATCTGTATACCCGATGAGCAGCATTCATCCCGGGAGGATAGAGGGAGGTTGGTGTTATTGAATAATTCAATTTGAAAACACAGGGTGTATAGAGTAGGAGCGCACGGCTGCAGCCGGTTATGTAAAGCATGCTGTGCGGTTGCATAATCTGTTGGTAATCGGAGGCTAATGCAGATATGCATGGCCCAGTTTCCACCTGGCTCGTTCCAGCGTGATAGTGGCGCGGCGTGCTGAGCGACGCTTGTTGAACCTCAGCAATCGCAGCAGTGTTGGAGAGACATTTCCCTCCAAGAGACCATTCATTTTACTTTTTTTTTTCTACTGCATGAACGTGGACAGATGTTTCTCTGGCGTGTGTCGTAATGTGTGTGTTCGATAATCTGGCCCTCTGCCGTGACGCCCCGCACGCCACAGGAAGTCATGTCACACGGATTACATGTTAAGCAGACATGCGATATTAGACACAAAGCTTTTACGGCCCTTTGTGTGTTTAATCTCTCAGCCTCCAATCACGCTCATGTTTTTGTGATTTGTGATCCTGGTTCTCGCGGCGGATACGGCTTCATGCTGTCGGGACGTAAACAAATATGAAAACATAATGCGAATACGATTAACAGATAATGCGCTCTGAACAGATATCCACCGTACAGTATCAGCGCCCTGCCTCCATTTCATCCTCCAGGTACAAACTGCACTGTTGTGGTTGTTTGCACTGTTAGCTGCTAGCCGCCGGCTCAGGCGTCACCACGTTGAGAGTTTTGTGGAGCTAATGGAGGAGCGGCAGCGATGACGTCATTTTGTAGGCCAACCTGGGAATGAGTTCCCTTCGACAAAAAGCCAGTTTAATATTTCCGTTGGATTATTGCAACAACAAAAAAAGCTTACTATACATTTTGTTCAGCAAGATAATCTAAACAAACACCACTTTTAGGATTTTTGAAGCGTGAATACAATCGCCAAAAGCTAACTAAGACAACTAAGCTAAGTCTGGCTAAGCAAGACAACGTGATGTTAGTAACCGTTTCTCTTTCAAAGACACGTAAAAGCGTCACGTTTCCAGAGAGATTTACTTTAGGATATTATTTTATATCATACCCCAAAACCTGAAAATTGCTGAAGCTGACTCATTTCTGGGTTTTAGGACTGCAGCACTCTATAGATCTGCTCTGAATTTCAAGTTGAGCACCTTGAAAGCGATGTCCCTGAGCCCAAGTTTCTATCGAGGACAATAAATCTGTTTCACAGAATCAGCAAGTACTTGGCTCCCAGTCATCAGATTCAGACTTTCTCTCCACTGTCAAAGGCGTTTTCATCAGAGTTGTTGTGCAGTGGCTGATGGTTTTTTTATCCTTGAATCGATCTTGAAGAGGTTTCTTCCGGCTGCACATCGGAATATGTCTTGAATATGTTTGTGCTACCATTTCTTTTCATTGCTGTATGTAGTACTTTTGCTTTTGAATCTCTGATAATGAATCTGTGTGTGTGTGTGTGTGTGTGTGTGTGTGTCAGCTCAGACCTTGTAAGTTGTTTGAAAAAGAGTGTTCAGTTTCTTACATTGTGATGAAACTCTTGCGTGCATTGTGCGACACTTAACTTTGGGAATGTAATGTCTCTCCTCCCCTCCCCGTTTGGAGCAGCTCCTCCTGTTCTTTCATGGCCGTTCAAATAGTTAATAATAATAATAATAATAATACATAAACATCTTCATTCAACGTCACGCCGCCGTTGTCTTGATCAAAGAAGAAGCAGAAGTTGTTATATGAGGCAGGCCTTTTATAACTTGAAGTGGTTCTTGTTGAGTCTCATGCTTCCATGACCAAATAAGGTCAAGTTTACCAAGATCCCTTTTGCTTGAAGAAGCTTGCAGTGTCGTTGAAAACGCAGCAGGGCAAGGATGATAGAGGCATAATGATCCTGCAGGTGAGTCTGGCAGGATTGAGGAGCTACAGAAAGATTTATGTCTAAATATTAACGTTCTCCACAGCCAAGATCATGAAACATTCACAAAGATGTCTCCAATGAAAGCAATATGATGCCTAATTTATGCTCAAGATGGGATGGTCGGGCCTGTCTGAGGAACCGCGGGTGAAACTTTCCACAAAAACAAACGCAGTGTACTTTTCCTGACCTCGCGTTTGAAAAAAAAAAACTTTAATAAGTCTTAACTTAATCCTGATACAGGAAGTAGGCTGGATGTTTTTTTTCTCCTAATGTTTATATAACTTTCCATATGCTTTGATGCCGAAAGACTTGATGGCATTGAAGAAGTAATCTTGCTTGTAGACTTCCACAGCCAGAACCATTGGTGACTGGTTATGCTGGTTTCAGCTCACTTATAGAGGCTCATGTATTGTCTCTAGTTTGTCTCGGAATACCGTTCTGTTGATTTGATTTTTCATATGGATCTAATTCCCACCACAGCCCCCCAGCACATTGGAAGCTCTCTCGGGAAGGCTTCCATTTTTGGTTCAACATTCACCGAGAATGTGATCTTCACTTTTTATGTAACGCAGGCTGCCTCCTAATCCCACTGGTGTTCCATACAGTGGATTGAAAGGATTTTGTCGAGAGTCGAGCGAGGATACCGTCATTCCTTTTAAATTCTAAAATAGAACGGGAGGCCGCGACCACAAGAGAGGCAAACCATGCAAAAAGGGGCTTTGAACAGTTGAGAGAGCTTAACCCAAAGTGAATTGCTCCCCTGATGCTCAGAGGCAACCGCACGGCGGCCGAGTGACGGGAAGGAAGTGGAGGAAAGATCATGTTGAAAGGCTTTGTCGCAAAATGATCGATGAAGTCTCTCAGACTGTCTCTGCATCATGACACAAGTGACATCGTTCCAAGCCAGTACTCAGGCAATGATCACTTATAAACAATCAACAATACTTTCATCGGTTTAAAGAGGACACATCATTCTTCTCAGGTTCATGCTTGAGTTTTATATATTTTCCACTTTAATGTAAAAAAAAAAACGCATTATTTGATACTGAATTATATGTGTATTCCCTGTCTCTTTAAGACGCCCTCCTGAAAAAACCCAGAGAAAACAATGGGGCACATTACGACCGATTCTTTTGCTCCAGAGTCACCCATTTTTAGTTACATTCTGTACATTCTGATGGTAAAATGGCGTTGTTTGAACAAGCAAATCGGGAGGCTAATTAACTTTCACGAAATGTTCTAATGCTGAATATTGCTGTTTAAATAGCTAATGTTACAAAAATATATATAAAGGCATGATGTAAAAATAACCCAATCTGCAATATCCCTTCTAAACAACTTCCAAACATTATGACTACGCCCACTTAGGAGAAGGGAAGTGTGAAACCATTGGCGGGGGTTGTAACGCGTCCTCTTTGTCATAGATCATAGAGTATAGATGCATCATCGGGTGGGTGGTGTTTATTCTAATGAGCCTGCATGTCACACAGAAATCTGAATGTCCTGTTGGATCACAGGTTTTCTGGCATAACCACACAGAAAAGCTGACTAGGTTGTCTTACGTGACAGTTTGTGAGTTGATCGCCACTCCAGATAGCCAAATGTATTTGCACAAGCATTGAAATAGGAGTTTTGAATGATACGTCCCCTTTAAGTAGTTACTTTTGGGAAAGGCAAGAATTACAGAGTAGCTTGTGGTTGTGCTGTTGTGGCCCGGTCGGGTGGATTTTCCACCGCCGGTCTCTTTCAACCTCTTGTATCTCGTCTATTTACACAAACAACGACTTATTCTGACTCTCGGGGGGCGGCATGCAGTTTCTCCCTATTTCCTTTTTTTATTATCCATCAGTTATTGATGCTGTTGCACACCTATAACATCGATGCAATTTAAAGCGACAGCGATTTTACTGATATATTCCTGTTCTGTGTTTGCTCGGAATAAATGGGTTTTGTAACTGGATTCTTGAGACAAACCGACAGAAAATCCTACATTTGCTGTTTATTAGGATCATAAATGTTAGAAATACACCAATTCCCATCACACTGTTAACACATAGCCTTGGTTATTCTGTAAGAGAAATGCAATACATCCTTATTTGAAGCTATATGCAGACTTATAGGGGCACATATATGGAAGAACAAGTTTCATTTCATCTCCTTTTGTGTGATGTTTTGAACTCTTCACCCCGAAACTGCATAGCTTCTGTGGAAGTGACATAATGTCAAGCTAAATATATGTTTCAAATGAACGAAAGAGGATTGCTAACGTGCTCGAGTCAATGTTTCTGCTTCCCAGACGGTCAGGGGTGACAAGAGTTTACTCCAGAAGTTCTGAGAATGAAAAGACCCCGAGACGAGGGTACAACGAGTCTTTGAAGCTGTTCCCCAAACACTCATCGTCTCAACATTATTGTTGACTGTTGTGATGTGGAATCAGACAGTTGACTTTTCATTGTGCGAGAAGAAAGAAAGCGCCGGAGGGGAGAGGAGGAGGAGGAGGAGGAGGAGGAGGGGAGGAGGAGGTGGTGAGAGCGGTGGCGAATAGAAGAGTTTGTTGAGGACAATAGCTCAACTAAGCAGGGCCATCTGAGATCTGTTTATTCTCTCCTTACCTCACACTCCCGCCACCCAATGTTGATCTGTTCATTTCAGTTCAGTGATTCAAGTCCGACAGAGAATGGGACCAACTTGTTTCAACTTTTTATTGAGTTTCTTGTAAGGTTGGCAACCTCTCCGCAAACTGTGCAGACGCGACCCCTCAGGTGATGCAGCCGACTCGATGTGGATTTGTGTGTTATCCAGACCACATGTTTAGCCTTACCCCGGCTCAGCCTGTAGTACTGCGTGGAGTATGCGGAGGGGTTTAATCCGGAGCTGAAGTGAGAGCTCCTCGATGATGGACCCTGACCAGTGGAAGTGGTGAGTCACCCATCATCTGTCCATCGCGTTAGGCTGGGTGCTGGTGCAGGGCCCGGTCGAGGCCCCGTATCTCGCCGCTGAAGGAGCGGTGATGTCAGAGCTGTCACTGTTCCACTCTCTCAGCTGCACCCACTCACAAAGCTCTTGGTATTTGTGCGATCGGGGCAGGCTGGGATACAATTACAGTACTGATCCACCATCATGCTTGAGCCACGTCTCTGTACTGTTAGCCCGACTGTCAAACACACAACATCTTCCCCCGTAACACTCACAGAAAGTTGATTCCACTCCTGTTCTTAACCTCCCTGTGAGATTCATCTCTCTGACGCGTTGTTTTTCCCATCAGAGCCAGAGTTTTTTTTTTTGAGAGCACCACTCTAATGTGCCGTGTACACGAATGACTCAGAGCCACACATCTGAAGACATTACCACCCACATGTTATTGCAGAAAATGACGCAGATGTGCTCTTAAGCAACTTTCTTCCCTCATCTTGTTGTTGGGATTGATAACGTGCGTTGCTGCCGACTGTTAGTGAACTAAGTGAGTCATCGTTGGATCAATTACAAAGGTTACATAACAACCGTCCATTCTGGGCGTACGTTTACCTTTTCTAGGAACCAACTTCTTGGCATTGTATTCTCAATCCTAATGATGATTAAGAACAAACTTTAAAGTCTTTCGTTGATGCAGTATTGTGATACAGGTTTGAGGATCTGGGGTTTGCGGTCCTGTTAACAATATGTTTGTGTTTTTGTAATTTTATCTTAAAGATTCTAGTATGTCCGGACACACATTACAACATACTGATTGAAAATGCAATTTAAGTGCCAGAATCATGTCTAAATACGTGTTACTGTCTCTTGGTTATTGAGGCTATACTGCCCCCTTGTGGTAAATTATAGAAAATCTTCACATCCATCCTGGATATATTGTTTTCAATGACTGCTTAAAAAGAAACATTTATGGAAAAGAATATGACTTTTTTTTTTTAATAATCATTATGGCATGAAACATTGGAAAATCACCCTAAGCCCATTTGATTGGAGCATGTGATGTGACCGAGAGATAACGTATATGTCTTCTAAAAACTTTAGAAGTTAGATGAGGACCATGATGTTTGAATTGCGCTGTCAAGGACTTTCTTGACTACCGTACATTTTTATGGAATTAAAGTCCCATGAGGAACACTGGAAGAGGCAGGACTTAGCCTCTCCATAAAGGGTCACAAGATAAATCTGAAGGAGTGTAAGATAATGAATGGAGTTGGAAAGTTCTAATACACACTGTTAGTGTGCTGAACTGACCTGAAACCAGCCTCGGCTGCCTGTGGGTTGATGAGAGCTCTGGTCAATTAACCCATGGATCTATCTGAGCCAGGCAGGGCAGAGAGAAAGTCACTCTGGCCTGACAGATGGTGCTTAGACGGTTTAAGCTGTTTGCTGCTGTCTGTGGAGATTAGAAAGCAAGCTCACTCTAGTAATGTAATGTGATCTGTTTTCTGAACTCTGAAAGTTTTCTGAGCTCTTTCTCTTGGCTTCATTTACCCTGGAATGTATTCTTTATCAGGCTTTTTCGCTGCCATTTGAATTAACAATCAACTCAGTGATTGCTGCCCTGTTTAATTATGACAAAGCATTGATAATATTTTGAATGTGCCAATGTTTCTCCCACTGGCCACATCCATGAGTTCCCATTCAACCCATAGACTCAGTTTTTTTTAAATCTCAAGGAAAGTTAAATAAATAATAAAATCTCCATGAATAAAAAAAAAATCATAATATGTTTGGAGTTTGAGGTGTCTTGCCAACAAATCTCTTACAATTGTGTTCTCTGGAGAAAAATTGAAGACTGAAGAACATACTTAAACATCTTGGGAAGAGCTCGAGAGATTTCCTTAAGTTTTATTGCTTAGAATGGGTCAAGCCAAAACGACCCACTGGCTCCTACACTTCCCATGATGCAACTGGACAGAACCTTTTATTAGACCATCCTCCCCAAAAACATCTCTTTCAAATTCTATATAATTCCAGTTTGTTACACAGACTTTTTTTTAATAAATGTATAAATCTGCAAGCCCCAGCCAAAATGACCCTGATGACATCATCACTGAATTTAGTGTCCCTTTAATACGTCCGCTGTGAATCCTGATATTCTAGAGCGTTAGTTTTCTACTTCTAATCCTTGTGTGCATGGTACAAAAATGGGGAAAAGGGGGGGAAATAAACACCAAACAAATGTTGAAGACACAAACGCTTTTGGAAACTCGCAGTGGGAACTCGAGGAGAAAGAAACCTACCAAATGACATCACCATTACAAAGCTGAAGGCCAATTTGTTGAACCACATGGAAATTTGGCAACCTATACAAATGCATAAACACTATGATCACCGCAAAAGGACTGGTGTTGTTTACACAGCATAACAATTGTAGGGAGAATGATTGAAGTGATACTTTTGCTTTATTTATGTGCTGAATACAACTAGTCTTTAAAGATATCAAAAAAGTATATTTGACAGAGATACAAAGCAGAATTAGAAGAGACAGGAAGCATTAAAGCTGGAACTAACTCCTGGATTTTGGTCATAGTGATTAATCAGCTCTAGCAGATGGATGATGTTCTATTTGTAGTGTTGAAGACGTCCCGATGGTCGATATCAATTATTTTGGTTTGACGGGCTCCCGTTGATCAGGCCGGACTCCCAGCGTTGCCACAGAGGAGTCTTCTGTCCTCCCGCCCTGTGAAGTTTGGGCTCCTGCTGTGAAATAAGACAAGCCAGATTTAGAGTGGGAGATTAGCTCCCTTGTCTTGATCCTCCAAATTTGAGATCATTTCGGGAACCACTTGGACTAATCCAAGCCTTTGTAAGACAAATAGCTTGTGGAAATACTTCCAATCGAATGTCTTTTCTCAGGCACAATGAGTCAAGATTAGTGTAACATATTCAAAATCAATTTAAACCTGAAGTTCTAAATTATACAGTTATCATTTAGTACACATTTATGTAGAGCAGAACCTCCATCCTGTTTCCCTAAATGAGCGACACATTGTTCTCGCCACTGTTGTACGCTAAACAACAACGGAACTTACGGAACAAAAGAGAAAACAAGACAGCTGCTATTTACAGTAATGACACCTGGCACATCACCTGCGTCTGCTCAGATTTCATCTGGTCTTTCTTGGAGGGGGGCGGCGGCCAAACCCGTTCCAGTTTCCCCCTCGACTGTTTCCTGACATCTGAAGAACGGGAAAAAACGGAGCAGGATATTATGAAGGGATTTGACTTCAGGCAGCAATTGTCCATTAAACCATTAAGGATTACACACATCTAATCAGACTAATCCTTACTTGTTTGTCTGCTCGAAACTAAGCAGCAAACATGAGCTGCTAACTAGCTTATACAGTGACTTGTGTGTGTGTGTGTGTGTGTGTGTGTGTGTGTTAGCTTGTTTTGTGGGGTTACAAACAAAAAAAAACAAAAGTTAACATTGAGTACATTCATTGTGTAGGCTTTTTTGTTTCAAGCATAATTGTAAGCAGCTGTATGTTCACCTCAGCCTTCGACTTGTCGTTTCGAGTCAGCGATATCGGGAATTTCCAGTCATCAATGTCATCTACCACTTGGTGATTTAAAAACTACAGACATGTCAACAAACTGATGAATAGCTTTAAATGCACCACCGTTGGCAGTTCATCAGAATAAAATGCAATAAGGCTATTAACACGAATACAATCGTGCTAATTCCACTATGCTCGCCAAACCGATTAACGTACAGAAAACCATCAGGAAAAAAAGAATCTGGCAAAAGCAATGTGATTCCCTCCGCTGTGACAAAAGTGTGTGAACGAAGATAGATTTTACTCATTTAGCATCTGGCTAGTTAGCTTGCAGCTAGCTTGTCCCACCGTGCTTTTATGTTACACTGATTACAGAGTAGCAGGGGCGGGTGGCCAGCACCGGATCTAAACAAACCGCTCCAGGTACAACATGGCTTCAGTCATTTAGCATCATGTATGTGGCCGTTTGCTCACTTTCTCATTTTAAAACAACCAACTCAATAAACTGACGTTAGCATAATTAGCTACCTAGCTACAGCTGATAAACTAGTCAGTTGTCTTTTCAGCCGAAAATTCGATGGTTGCCAACGAGAACTGAGAAACCCGTTTTTGTCAACCACGTCTAAAAGCAGGGACCTATAGCTTCTAATGGGATGCCTTCTCATTATTCACTGTATATTTGACTCTACAAAGGTTATATTTTCAGTGCGGTGTCACAAGTGTGTTGAAACGTCCTCAGCTAAGACATCACAGCATATTTGGTTCTACGTTTTCCTACAGTGGTGTGTCATGGCTGGTTAGGATAACACACCGCAGCCTATTTAACCTTAAGAATGAGTCATTTCCTTCAGTTCAGGCCAGTTTTGTCCCCAGAGATATCATGTTGCTGTCACATGCAGCTTCATCATCTTCACCATGAATCAACCCCACACATCATTATCCAGCCGCTGTGGCTGAAAATACTAGCATGTTGCTCCCTAATGACCCACTCCCTGGTTGGCTACACTGCTCTGGATGCCCCCCCCAAGCTATCCTGCTGTGCATATAGACAGCTGTAAGAAAAAAGTGTACATACTTTCAACAAGACCTATCAAGTGTCCGAATTGATTTGTATTTACACAACACTATAACCGAACCAGGACGGCCGCCGGCTGGAGCTGGCTTGCAGATAGCAGCGTTCATGTTGTCACTCAGCCCAGTGGCATCTGCTGACTCAGATCAGGCAGCTGCTGGAGTGATTTGCCCTTAACCACTGGTGACAGCGTTGACACTAAGTTGTCGATAAGACTCCTTAGATAACACTATGTGATGCTAATGTGGAGAGGCATTCATTAAAGTACTCAGACTGGGTGTCAGAAGGCCGGGATGTGCAATGAATAAAGATCTAAGTGACTCTTATTAGACATGCTGGTATTTCCATGATGCATCTTAACAGCTTGATGGAAATAATCCATACATTTTTTTCATATATTCTCTGCTTATTTTTTCATAGCATCGTCAGTATTTCTGCCTGAAATATTCTAGATTCAGAGAATTAATTCAATTGAGGGTGCATGCATTTACACACAAATCAGTCCTCAGATCTGTAAAAGTAGCAATATGACATTGTAATAATACTCTATTACAAGCAAAAGTAATGTATCCATGATGCAGCTGTACCAAAAGGAACAAAAGTACTTTTTGGGACATACGTATTAAAAGTAAAACTTCTACCCAGTTGGGTAGTAAGAATAGAAACATAGTCATAAAATGGAAATACTCACGTTAACAAGTACCTCAGAATTGTACCCAAGTGTGGTACTTCAATAAATGTATACAGTCACCGTCCACCACTGATATTCATGTTAATGTATGGCAGACTAACCTGGTGCGAGGATAGGGTTGAACCGTGACTTATCCCCGTCTCCGCTGCCCCGCCTGTTCTCTCCGTACAGAGTGCTTCTCTGTCTGCGCAGCTCCTCCTCTCTCTCTCTGGCCTCCCGGATGTCCTTCTCTACTTCTGGCTGCAGGGCGAGGGCTGGACGCAACTTGAAGAAGGGGTTTCCTTTGAGGATGGCAGATTCTTGCGTGGCGTTTCCCACCCTGGTTTTGCTCCGAGCGTCCACAGCCGCCGTAGAGACGTCCGGGCTGATGGAGTCCATGCTCCTGGACAGGCGTGCGTGTTTGTCTTGTTTCGTGAAGGGGGACAAGCGTGCTTTGTCTAGAGAACCGCCATTTGGGCTGATTGATCCGAAGAGTTCAGGACTTTTCTCAGTGTCCTTGACCAGCCTGAGGGAGTGTGCTCTGGAAACATAGCAACTTTTGAGTGACAACATCTCCAGGCTACGTGTGCGCTCCAGCACAGAGGGGTAAACGTGGCGTTTCAAGAGGGGTTTCCGGTGCCTTGTTGGACCCTCCGTGTTATCCTGCTGGAACGCCTCAAACAGCAGTTTTGTCTCCTTTAACTGGCGAACTTCTCCTTTGCTGTACCCCCCTGGGATCTTCCCCAGGTTGACAAGCACCAGCTCTCTCTGGATCTCTTGACTTATCTCCTTCTTCATCTTCTGCTCGGAGAACTGCCAGTCGCGCGGCTGGTCTTGGCCATCCTTGGCGGGAAGGGGCTCCAGCAAAATACTGGTTTTAAACGGGATCTCTAGCACATCTGGATTATCTGCGAGATTGAAGACACCGTCGGCTCTCTGCAGGTTCTGCATCCCCTGGGCTTCCTCGTGGATCTGCTTCTCCGAGCAGGTTTCAGCGACTGAGAGTCGGTGGCAGGTGGCTACAAAGGGAATTTGGTTGGATGGGGTTTCATTGGGGTCGATTTGAGGTGAGTCTGCAGGTACCCAACTGTCAGTCTGATCATCGTCAGAGTCTTTTAACTCTTCTCTGGCAGTCATGTGATGCTCAGGCATTGTGTTCGAGACATCTCTTGACTCTCATTCTGTTTCTTCTCCTCTAGAATAATTTCTGATCCCCCATCCTCAACGTTGTCAAATCCACTCTCCTCCTCATCAACTCCACCTGTCCGATCAGCTTCTCTTGCTTTCAAATCATCTAGTTCAGCCCCAAGCTCGCCCGTTGTCTCCCCTCTCGTCTCCCAAACCTTCTGGGAGGTATGAAGGCCCTCTGGTCTACATACATCCTGTCGCAGCTGCAGCAGTTGCAGACGCTGAAGCAGTTGATGTCCATGTTGGATGTCGGTAGCTATTCTCTCAGAGCCTTCAGAGATGGAGGATCGGGACACTTGCGTCTCGTTAGTGCCACTCTCTCTCCTCTCCCAGTTATGCTTTGTGAGGGTATAGTCCAACGATCTGCTGTCAACTTGCTCTTTGTCGTCATTGGACACCTCCGTTGGGATCTCTTGCACCTGTGGTTGATAGGTTGCTGCATGTTTTGTGCTTTGGTTGCCTTTGCAGAGCTCTGGAGTCCCGTTGGACTCAAAATCTGTCTGGCTATTTGTCTCCACATCACCGCAGTCAACACTTTCTGTGGTTAGTTTTAAGTCCGTCTCAAGGACGACAGTGTCCTCAGATTCTCCCTCTTTGTCAAAATGTGTGTCATTTTCAGAGTTTTCCTCGATGCTCGAAGGTTCCTCTTTTGGATTTTTGTCTTTCTCCACATCAGTTTCCCAGCACTTTTCTTGCCCCTCGCTTAAAATTTCAATATCCTCAGGTTCGCTCAATTCTTTGTCTCCTGTTGTGTCATCCTGATGGTGGTTTCCAGATGGATCATAACAATTTTCCTCCATGGATGCTTGGTCTCGATCTTGAGTGGCGTCCTTATCTCTGGACAGAGAGACGGTGTCCATGGACTCCTTAGACTCCTGTGCTGTACTTGTTATCACTTCATCCGCCTCGCTCTGTGCTGCCATTAACTGCTTCTCACCGAGATGCCAGTCTAAGCCACCGGGATTATCTTTAGCCTCTGTGGCGTCAGCTGGCTCAGTGGTAAGGGTCACACTGGAATTATTCACCTGAGCATCCGTGCTGCCCTCTGCGGGCAGAGAAGGAGCCATGTCAGGTGAAGGTGGCGGGATGAAGACGGCATCTGCGCCCTCATCATCCATCACACCGTAGTACCTAGCGATCACTGCAGGGGGCAGGATTTTGGTTTCATCTTGGGGCTTCTCACCACAGGTCACCAATGGGCTCTCTCCAAGGGGCGGGTTGGAGTCCATCTTCATCCACAAACCACCATCATCTAGAGAGAATGGACCTTGAGGGCTGGGTCTGGTTTTTTTTTGTTTCCATGGTTACAAGCCTCAGGAGCACTGAAGGGTTTCTCTTTTTTTGCCCTTTAAATTAAAATATATATAAGATAAATAACATAAGACTTTTTTCTTACGTTTTTGTTTTTGTAAAGCACTGACCTGCAGTTCATGTGATGAAAGTACCATATAAATAGATTCTTTATTATTTTTCTATTTCTATTTTTCTAATCTATTATTTATGATAAAATCCCCTATATCTTTGCTAATGTAACTATCATCTATAAATACTAAAGACAATGACACAATTATGAGTTCAGGCTATGAACAGGTAGTAAAATATTTTTTTTTTATGAAACAAATATTTTCATCATATTGTTTGTGTGGGCATGGCTGAAACCTGCTATATATAGCAGCATATAAGCACAAAAGTGAAAAACAGAGGGTCCTGAAACTCGTTTTGACATCTAGACCCTCTTCAAGACAGGGTCAAAATCTTTTTTGAGATCAGGACCCGAGTCTTTGACCACAGGCAGCTGTAGAGAGCAATGTTTTTATCAGTGGGGCTGTGTTTTTGTTGTTGTTGTTGTCCTCATCCTGTCATGTTAACGAAAACCGGTCGACACAGAAAGCCTGGAGCTTCTAGATGAATTATATAATATAAAATGATTATTTAAAAAGCACTAAAACAATTAAGCGCTGCATCCCTTTCTTCCAGCAGGGCTCTTCTGTGTTGTTTCTCTGTGACTTTTCCCCCCCACTGTGACCTAGCACAGCCAATTCTGCTGACAAAGGGAAAGCGTAATCGGCTTTGCTCTGTCTGCTTTGGCAGGCACACCGTGTACCGTATCTGCCAGCCTGGCCGGCCACAGAGACTCTCATCATCTCACTAGTTTGCCTGTTGACAATTACGCTTTCCATCATTCCACGTGGCACAACAGACCTCAACTCATGAGGTTAACGGCTGTTATCCGTGAGCTGCAGTGACTTTACTGTCATCCTCTTTAACTGGACCGCCGTCTTGCGTTTACACCCATGAATCCCAGAGAACATGATATTTTCCCACTTAATATGAATATTTATCCCGGTATTATCTGGTTCCCCGTGCTGCAGGTTTAAATCTCCAAGTCTATATTTACACCTGCATTCAGGTGCTTAATGCCAGCTACACTGTATTTCAGGATTAACGACAGCAGCAGCACACTGTGTATATACAGCTCAAGCAACAGGACATATTAATGCGCCTTAATGAGCTTAACCTGTTTGTGTTGTTGCAGAGAAGGTGCTATTCAATACCACTCAAATGCCTGACGACTCAACTAATATTTATTTATGACACAATCTTTCCCTCGCTATGACAAGATAAAGCTTTCCTGTTAAGACCTGACACTCATGCATATCATTATGTAGAAATGTTGAAGGAGGAGACCCACCTGACTGGAGCTGCTGCCGTCTCCCCTCGATGGAAATATGAATGATCCAGTAGATCTACTTAGTACCTGGACCTTCCTGTCATGTGAGCAAACTAAATCCTCTTCTTTGAGAAGCAGCGCACAGTTGAAATGAGCCGCAGTAGCATCGTGGTGATTAGACTGCCTCTAGGACATCCAGTTCAGTGGAAAGAGATTTGGAACTACATTTAGTGTGTTTGCATCAAAATCACGAGCACAGTTCAAATCTAATGTGTGTGTGTGTGTGTGTGTGTGTGTGTGTGTGTGTGTGGAATTTAAAGAGATTATGAGAAGTAGTTCAGATTTATCGTCATATATTCCATTAAACATCCACTGTAATTAATCAGTTGTATAACAAATGGCAGGGATAGGAATAATAAAACACTTAGCAGATAGTTGTGTAGACAAGATTTTAGAAATGGGGATGACATTTCTTTGGTGTAACCCAACCTGCACTGAAAGTTTTGGACAAGCAACACAGTTTCTGTAGTAATTTAACCACTAAATGAGACGCAATTCCCTTATTTTAACAGATTTCAAACCTAAAATAGTTTAGTTTGATCCTCTAGGAAATAAGTTCGATATTCACAGTATCTAAAAAAAAAAGTTGCACTAGCACACTGTAAAAAGTACACCTCCAGTTCTTTCTGCCAGAAAGGGTCTATTTTAATCCATCCATTCCTAAATTTTACGAGTACTTTTGGTTGTATCAAACTAAGCCCTGAAAAATATCTTCAAACTATTAAACTATAGTTCCAGGACTTTGACACTATAATACACCTGAACCTGACTTAAAGCGGGGCTGAATCTTCATTTCCAGACTTTCTATCTTCTGTGTGGTGACGAGTGAGACGGGAGGCGGGGCATAACGCTGGGAGGAATTTGATTTGACCATTGAAACGATGAGCTCACCACCCTCTCTAGCTCTGTGCTGAGAAGAATTAAACATTGGGTTTTGATATAAAAATACAAAGAGATAAATTGGCTGTAATCTTATCGGCATTTATTGTTAAATAGGTGCACAATATGACCGGGGATGTGATCCAAAAGGGTTAAAAGGCATTTTTCATTTCATCTCGACTTTAAGAAACTCAACATTTGTGAATGTAGAATACAAACTCAGGACCTTAAAAAGCCCACATTCTCATCCTACATGGAAGCTACAGACCTGAGTCGTCGTGGGTAACAATGTACAACTTCAAAAGTTTCAAATATCCCTCTTTTTTCAAAATACATTTTCAAATTAACATCAAAGTAGAAGCAAAGACGCCATGATTACTGTTAGAAATATTAATATCCAAATCTGTAAAAATATGCTTCTCATGCTCTTTGGCTTTTTGCATTCGTAAATTGAACAACAGCAAAACATATTCCATATATTTAACATTTTGCTGCTAAGGCACAAATTAAGTCCTCGGGCACATCGATGTTGGAGATGAGAAATACCTGCATGTCTGCAGGACAGGTTGAGGTTCTCAGCTTTGTCCACCAGAGGGAGGAAGTGGATCGTGATAGCTGCTAACATGATGAACGTCCCTTTCTTTGTGAATGTGAAGTGATGGGTGCTCAGAGCCAAAACCATTGTGAGACCACACCAGGTGTTGGTCTCCTCTATCAGTCATTCAGACGGCGAGGCGTAGCGTCACAAATCTTACAGATGACACCATTTAGGCTGATGAGGGAGTCTCTCGCTCTTCCATCGTGTCCTCACATGACAGAGCAACACTGACAGGCCTTGCGCTTGGAAGTGCCTGCTCCCTCTGCTGCAGTGGGTGAAGATGAATTATGTAGCCCCTCATCCTCCTCCTCCCCCTGGACTTTAACTCCCGCCCTGTTACCATCCAGGGGAATGTCCTGAAACACCTGGGACTCCTTCTCTGCCTGAGGAGGATCAGAGGTTTCAGGTCCTAAGACGTGTTCTTCTCCTTCCTCGGTGATCATCACTCGCTCCACGGTGAGCATGCCTTCGTAGTCCTCCTGGCCGTCGCCTTGGTCACCGTCGGTGTATCCCATGAACATGAGAGTGACCGGGCCTTCCTCCAACCTCAGATCCTCCACGTTACCGACCTCTCCTGCAATGTCTTTGACCGCCATGATGCCTCGCTCCTCTCTTTCATCCTCCCTGTCGGGGAGGTCCACAGCTTCCCAGTCGTCTCCTCTAGAGCTGTCCAACTGCGTACTGTCCTCCTTTGACACGGCATGATGGGTAGAAAAAGACACCACCCTTTCCTCCGGAGCTCTGTTGGCATCTACGTGCTGCGTCTTCACCTCCGCCTCGTCCGCCGTGATGGTGACCTCATCCAGCAGCACTTTCATACCGACCCCGTCGACGAAGCTCAAGATCTGCCCGAGCTCTTCAGTCGATGGTTGAGCTCCCGATCCGCTGACAGCGTGGACGCTTTTCCTGCCGTCGTCGAAGACGGCGGTGGCCGTTGGAGCACCGGCCGGAGCAGACAGGGGCGCCACAGACCTGACCACGGTGGCGCCCGTCTTTGGGTCTCTCTCCACCTGCACTGCCACCATTCCCAGGACTGCAGGATAAAGACACGTTGAGACAGGTAAAGACACATGTTGGAGATTTTTCAAGTCCTTATGGGTAAAAGGTGACGGGTGCAAAGGTTAATGCCCGGTCAGGACCAGAGCGTGTGCAACTAATGAGTCGGCACAATAAGCCAAACGCAGCACGCTTCTTACTCCACAGCCCTCCAGCACACATAAAAAATGAACAAACATAAATAACAACGCGGAGCTAAATATAACAATGTTCTCAGGCCTTTCACCTCAGACCCATCAACTCCTACCCTGAAGGCAGAGCCTCATTAAATAGAGGGACGAATGCAAATAACACACTGTGGAGCCTTCCTTTCTGTATATCAATATGTATTCATAACATTTCTGTTTCAAGCACTACAAGCACAGCTTTAAAAAGTAATTTAGTGTTTTATAGGAGCTAATCTGCACACGTTTTATGGAATACATGACCTCTGTGTTAGCTGATGTCTTTAAACTATACTAAATACTGAACATCTACATTTATGACAACTTACAACAGAGTCACTCACCTGATCGGCCATCTTGCCCACTTTCATGAAACATCCTTTGTGCCATTTGTATGGAGAAGTGATCCTCGGCCTCTTTATTCACTGGGAAAGAAAACATAAGTTCTACTGCATTTACTATAATGTATGTCAGGCAGAAATCAGTATAAGTTCAGTGTTTGTTTTTATCTTGTTTTTACGATCGATAGTTCATGCAAAAAGGAGTTTAAAGAGTTAAAGTGGCATTAGTTTGCTGGAGCTTTGATTGTGCCAACATGACGTCAGCATGACTCTGTTTCTGCCGTACGCTGCCTGAGAGGGCTCAGCTGACCTTTTGCCCTCTTGGTGTTTCTCGTACAGGCAGGATGTAAGAGACGGCGTCACACTCGAAGCAGAGCCGTCTCTCAGCCGCGGCTCCATTCTGTCAGCCCGATTTAAATGACTATTCTTCAAGCGCGGACTTAGTTCTGCTAAATTATCATGTGTCAGGAGAGAATGGAATGTGGGCAGACGTAGTCATGAGAGTGACAAAGAAGAGATGGAAGCTGATGGTAAGCTAATGACGGCGGCGGCCCGGCTGACTCCTTACCTCGTACGTCCTCGTCAGCGGCGGCCTGCGGGCAAAGAAAGGAGACAATTTAAGTGCTCTCCACGGTCAGACACTTAACGGAGAGCCGGAGTCTGCAGCTTTAAACACACGCCTCCCCCCCTCCTCTCCGGAGAATCTTTCACAGTCATCATCGGAGAAGTGTGTGAACCGAGCTCAGTCCCGTCATGTTGAGGAGCCACTTCAGCTCCGCTGTTGGCTCAATGTGGGCTTGTACAGTGAAGCGGTAGTTTGAAGAGTTTCAAGCATGCAAGATACGATGAATGCAGGCTAGGGGGTCGGCAGCGTTATATCAACATTCATTTTCATTAATGAATCTGATTTTATTTCATCCGTGTAGGCGACGTGTATACATGGCAACATTTGACATTTTTCCCCCTTCATGAGGATGATATCTGAGGGTGCTATACAAGGAGGATGCCACATCTAAGTTGCAATCATTAAAGTGATGGTTTGGAGTAAAATGCACCCTAGGTCATTTCCCCCATGACATCCAGCCAAATACCCCCTCAGAAGCCGAATGGCTTAGTGCTGGCGCTAATGGTACATTTTGTATAACTTGTAAATTACCCCATTATAATGCATGGAATGTTACCAAACTTCTGCAGTAGTACACATAGGGTCTGTACTCACAAAACCAGGCATTTGAAAGTTTGTAAGTAAACCAGGAGTTTATTTAAAAGAACAAACAACTCTGCTGCTAACGCTACCGCTGCGCCGACGCCACTTCCGTGTTTACCAAGCTGTTTCCGTGAGAGTATGAAAAACACTTGTTGACCTGATAATACAAGCATTTATAAAAATGTGTTGACCTGATAATACAAGCATTTATAAAAATTCAGCAAAACTTTTTCATACTCTTGCGTGAAACTCGCGTCACGGTATCAGCTGGGAAAATACGGAAGTAGTGTCAATGCAGCGCTAGCGTTAGCAGCAAAGTGTTCTTTTAAATAGACTCCTGGTGTACTTACAAACTTTCAAATGCTTCGTTTTGTGAGTACAGACCCTATGAGACCAAAAAATGTGAGCACATTACACCAATTCTTAAATCCTTACATTGGCTCCCTGTATGTCAGAGGATTGATTTCAAAATCCTCCTGCTCACATATAAATCACTACAAGGTCTAGGACCGACGTATATCACTGATATGCTCCCACTACATAAGCCCTCTAGACCACTAAGATCTTCTGAGACCAATCTGTTAGTGATTCCCAGAGTAAACAACAATCACGGGAGAGCATCATTTAGTCACTATGCAACAAACGGCTGGAATAAACTTCCTGAAGATGTAAGACTTGCCCCAACTCTGACCACTTTTAAAACTAGACTGAAAACTTTTATGTTCACCATAGCTTTCTGCTAAATCTTTTAATGTCTGCACTGTTTTTAATTATTGCAAATATGTTTTTATTCTCCTTTCTTTCTGTAATGCATTTTTAAATTTGCCTTTATTTTCTTCTAATTCTTCTATTTTTTTTTTCTTCACTTTGCTGTATGATGTGAAGCACTTTGAGTCTGCCTTGTGTATGAAATGTGCTATACAAATAAAGTTGCCTTGCCTTGCCTATGTGTACGACTGCAGCAGTTTGGTAACATTCCATGCATTATTAGTGGGTAATTTACGAGATATACAAGATGTACCATCGCGCTAGTACTAAGCCATTCGGCTCATAGCCCAATGTTGACCATCGCTAAAAATGCTTTGTGTTGCAATGTGTTTGGCTGGATGTCATGGTGGAAATAACCTAGGGTGCATTTTACTCTGAACCATCGCTTTAACCTGAGCAACCTTCCAACGTTCATTAGGTATAAAATTAACAAGAAGAAGGCAACGAGAAGTAGCCAATCAGAGGCAGAGTAGGGCAGGTTTTTGGTTTAAACTACCGCAAATAAAAGGCCACACGACTGTCAAAGGCTGTGAAAAACCCTCTCTTGCACACTTATTGCGATAGTTATATGTTGCCTTATAATAATATCCATGCAAACTAAAAACCAGGAGGCCGTTAGTTTCATCGTTCACCAAATTCCGGGGTAAAAACTCTGTGTTGATTTACTCACGCAGCGATAAATCATTATGCCGCAGCGCCGGTTCTCCATTTCTTATTCATGAAACATAATTCGAAGCACTCACATCCCAGCTGTAGAGGCTCGTAGATTCTTTTCTGTTTGCTGTAACGTTTATTTATTTAACACTCGGCTGCTCGGGATGTGGCACGAGGCCAAACTGAACAGCATCTGAATCTTTTGACCTAGGAGATCATTTTGCCCCTCATCTCATATTCACCCTAGTCAGGTTTTTCAAAATGTGAAGCCTCTGAGGAGAGTTTTAGCTAAAGGGGGATGCGGTGCGGTTTATTTCCTCGCTGCCTTCACAGCAGCTCAAATCCTAAACTACGTTGAGGCTATTTACATGATATCTCTGAATTTTCCAACTGTATTTTGCAAGACAACCTGGATATTGTAATATGAAATATTCCGTTGTCCCAGAAGAATGCGATGCATATTCACGGGTGTTTGAGTCTCTCTAGAAACATCTGCCGACCTCACCAGAAAGTTGACAGATTCTGCGTTGTGTTCTTGGGAGGCTCGTTCCTCTTCTCTGGCATCAGCTGGCTCCTCGTCCTCGGGCGTCTCCTGGCTTTCACTTGGCTCCCTGACACACATCGGCATGGGTGGAATAATTGTTAGCATAAGAAAAATGCACATTAGAAGAAAAAACAGACACGGTGTGTGTGTGTTGTTTATGTCCATGGCTATAATCCATCACATCAGCTGTCACATGGCTGCCTCCTGTTTGATCTCGCCATGGTCAATATAGAAGTGTATCTGTGACGAATATACCGCTCCATGGCCAATAACATCTTTAGAAACGCGACCCTTGCGTTTCTGTTATCTGTGTGCCAGCAGAGTGCAGACTAAATCGATTTAAATGTGCTTTAACATTGTCAAAGTGTGGAGAATGATCTGTTAAAACGTGGCTCACGCTGTCGTGCGCTCGACTGCTTCGTTCTGTGGCGGCGGACGGCGCTCGCCGCTTTCATGGGAAGGAAGGACGGCAGGTGATTCGCTGAGCCACTGCTCCCTCAAGTACTTCCTCTGCATGAGAACCAGGATGACAAAAGGGAAGCATCATGAACAGTTCAAACAAAAGTCAAGAAGGAAATTACAATTCACAACGACCGACCGGGAGAGTATCACACTGATGGCAGCCCTGCTCAACCTCTACGTCCTGTTCCACCATATTCCACCACAGAAAACAAGCAGCTGCCCTCTGAGCCGCTCCGCCTGCATCGACGCCGACTAGAAGTGATCATTCGGGGGGGATGGAGACACCTGGCAGCGCTCCTCTGCCGTTTTGGCTCGAGGCCTGTGGGTGCTGCCGCTTCGGATCTGGCCGAGGATGAGTAAGGCGGGCAATCTGCTGTTGTCTGAGAGTGACAGTGAAAAGGTGTCACGGCCTCCAGACGTCCTGCTCCTGGAGTTACCACACAATCTGTCACTGTGTCCGACTAAGCTGGAGTGACAATCAGGAACCTGACAAAGGCCCGAACTCCTGATTGATCCGACGCATGTATTCATGGGCTCTCATGAATGCCATCGTCTACTCTGTGCACATATTCTTCCTCACATTTAGTGGCCACGAACACGGAGGAGGCGTTGTTGTTCCTCGGGGCTAAATCCCTCCGCCGCCAGCGATGCACTTGCCCCGAGGCAACGGGGGTTGGATGAAAGCAGAAACAGAGTGTGGCACTCTGTTAGTGTGCACTCTGTTAGTGTGCACTCTGTTAGTGTGCACTCTGTTAGTGTGCACGCTGCAGCACGAGGCTTGTTGTGTGTTGTTTACTTTCAGCATGTCCTGCAGCGAATGGGACGCACATGTGCAACCAATCAACCGACCCACGTCAAAATAGTTTCTGTGAGGAAATCCGAGGTCATAATGGAGTCCGGGTGACCCCACCCAGAACATTAGAGCTGGGCGTCGGCGAGCAAGCAGCTCAGCTTGGCAGAAGTCAGAAGACGTGACATAACACGAGGGTGGGTCGCACCATGAAACAGCTGGAAATGAGGGAATAAAACATGGCTAGATTCCAAGACTCAGTGTCCACGGCGTTTACCACAAAGAGCCGCCATTACAGGAATGTTTTGGACGAGAGGATTGATTCCAGTCTTCCGTGTCTGCTGGGAATGTGAAGCTGGTAGCAGGTGCTGGCAGGTGGATTTTGTTACCAGAGGCGGGCTAGCCGTTTCCCCCCCGTTTCCAGTCTTTATGCTAAGCTAACTGACTGCCGGCTGTGGCTTCACGTGTTTCCTACATGTGAGAGTCTAACTTTTAACAAGAGATTGAATCAGTGGTATCTTAAACTGTCTAACTTTTTCCTCTGAATAGTTCGGGGTGGGACCACCTGGGAAGGATTTGCTTCGATTGGAAAAACTTAAAACAGCATCGCTTAAATCACCTTTTCTTGAGCCGTCTTCAACCGCTCCTCCTCCGTCTCCCTCGTCAGCCTCGTCTCTTCTTCCTGCTGCCGACGCCTTTCCTGGTGACGGGAGAAAAAAGTGAAATCCTTGAAGAGGGAGCGTGAGGGAGGGAAAGGGAAGAGACTCTCCTGTCACCGCTGATGGGCGCTAAGTAGGAAACTATGAGGTGGTTATGACTTTCAAAGTCTATTGAGAGAGAGGCACCGCTGTGGAAGAACAGCTGATAAGGCAAGATGATAAAATTCACTGTTTAAAAGTACTTCAGGCTCAATCCCAACTCCCTTCACTTTCCCGCCGCAGTTATCACAGAAAATGTGAAAATGCGACAGATTGCCTCCCCTGCCTTCAGATTCCTCTAACACTCACGCAAAAAGAAAATGAAATCAATATTCTAGGAATGTTATCACGACTTACCCCTCACTCATAAGGAGCCTTCCCGCTCTTATCTCTCAACAGCAAAGCAAAGGTGAATTATTCCAACAACAAAATGAAAAGCAGCTTAATGTGAACTAAAAGGACTGCAACTAACAAAAGAGAGGACTTGATCCAATAGCCCTGTACTTATGGTGGTGGGTTACACCCGGTTTTTTATAATATGATTCTTTAGTAACACCCCTTTGCAGTCATGGTCCCTGAAGACAAGGACTTCTTCTGTATGAGAGAGAGAGAGAGGGAGAGAGGGGTGGGGGGATATTTTTAGAAGACGTGGCCGACGGATTAAAGCGAGGAGATACAGCTGGCGGAGTGCAGGGATGCCTAAAGAAATAGTTGAGTGACGCAGCACATTGCATGCGTGCTGACTCGGTATGTGTACCGCTAATGTAAGCTGTAAACATGCCGAGCCCCCCCCCCCCCACCCCTCACGGTGAAGTGGGTCACTTGTGTTTAAGCCCATGTTACATTAGGGAGAGGTCTAAAAGGCTCCACTCGGGCCCTCCGTCCATTCCTTTCACAGATCACTGATCACCACAAAGTTAGCTCTTTGCTCGCTCACTTCGGGCGCTGCCCATCAAGTGGGAGCGCTCCACCGAAGCGACACGAGACGAAGACGGCGCGGCGGGATCATTTTGACATGATGCGAGGGTCCGAGTTGGCTCAAGGCGCACTGGAGTGGACGGTAAAAGGGCAAAAGTAAAGAGACTAAAAGAAAAGACATTCTCACCGTGATGGCTTGCAGCCTTTGTTGGTAGTTCTCTGCCTCAGCCATGACGGGCCTGCAGAAGAAATACAGCAATCATGTAAATGAAACGGGGACACGTGGACTGGTTCTATGATGGATGAAGCTAACAGTGTTTTACTGTTTAGTTTACAAAGGTCTCAGTTTTCACAATAAAAGCCTGAGACACATAAACTGCATCACCATGACGTTATTTTGAGCGTTGATGGAGCAGCTACGGTGTTAGCATAGCCTAGCTCCGATCCAAACTCCAGAAAACAAGCATTTTATAAGTTGTTAGCTTGTGGTCTTCAGTCACATGTGGGTATGTGGGATTGACTCGTCTGTGGCACGGAGGGACCAACCAGAGTGGACTTTGGCTCCGCAGACGATACTTTGATTGATAAGAAATGATTCCCAGCATTCCTTTGGATCAGCCGTGTTATCTCTGGCATGCCAGCCATGCTGAGATGAGAGGACACCTCTGTTTGCTGCAGCCGATTCAGTGATAAGGCGAGGTCACCGAAAGGAAAAGGTGTCAGCATTCAGTATCTCAGAGCCGGACTCCTCTCCATAACAGAGAGGAGGCAGGTTGATAGAATTATTGATTGATGGAGGAGCACTCATTGGAACAAAGAGGAGGCCGAGCGGTAAAGAGACTCCACTGTACTACAGATATTGATCAGTTTCACACCCTGACTCCCAGATGAAGTATCTAAACCGTTGCCAGGACCAGGCTCAGTTTAGCCCTGCACAGTGGGAGGGAGACATCTATAGATAGATATAGCTCACATTCCTCACACATTTAACTTGACCTCTGAACTTTTCTCCAACGCTCCGGGCTGTAAAGTGTACTTTAGCTCCACCTGTCGCAATTCGGGTTTCATAAACTGTGGCCCTGGAGAGACCAACATAAAGGTCGTGGCAGAAAGGAAAAAAACTAAAATAATTAAATGCTGCTCATACTGTGACCTGGAACAAACCAATTTTTTGTAACAAAGTTGTTATCTATTCAATTAAATTTTCTCCACAGACATTAGGATGTGCGTTGAAGCTTAATATGAAAGCAAGGCTTCCTTGGTTCGTAATCCCGTGACAGACTTCAGACTTCCTGCGCTCGCGTTACATCAAAGCCGCTCGCCGCGGAGCGCCGCCGCCTCTTTGAAGTCGCAAGGCTTAAAAAGCCTTTGAGATGTATAATAATTCACCATTAATTACTGTTTGTTAGTTCACCACAGATAAGAATACCGAGCGCAGCCTGAGTCAACTAGAGAGCCTCGACTTCACATCTGAAAATGAGGTGACGGAGTCCTCCGTGCTTTTTTTCTGACCCGGCGTGATCATATGGATCAGATGTGCCTTACAGGGAATAAGTATCACTTTAAGAGTATTACACAGAGGATGAATGACAACATTACAGTGTAACGCTGTGCTTCACAACCTTTTGAAATTTTAAAATAATATACGTCTTCTTGTCTCCTCAAATAATTATTCTCTATGTGAAGATATGGTTGACAACTATTTATGGTCATAAAAGTGATATTTTGAATTCTCTTTGTTAATGGTGCTGCGGTAATGGATGCAGGTGGAGCTCAGCGACGATCTGAATGAATTTCAGAATAAGAGCGCGTGTCAGTGGGGTCCTGGGCCTTGTTGACGAGGCCAGTTGCAGATGGTTAGAGGTTTTGGTCCTGATCAGAGGGAAGTGATTCAAAAAGTTTGCATCCGGGAGGGGTCGGCCACAAACGGGTCAATGGGGGCTCGTGGGGCTCCGCGTTGTTCTGAGGTGCAGCTGTTGTACAGGGGGGAGAGTGGAGGGGAGATGAGGGGGAACAGGGGAGGGCAACTACTTATACTTATATGGTGGCTAATGCTAGTTAACGTTGTCAAGCTTTAGATAGATATCACAGAGTAACTGACATCACTAACCGTTCAGTACGATTTAATTTGAAAATGCAAAAAAGAAAAGGACTAGTTCCAGCCTCTCTGTGCCTGCAGATATCCTGTTTTCTACACTGTACATGTTTACTAATCTCCCTGTATGTGTGACTGGTTTAATATGCATATTGTACATTTCAAAGCTAATTGCATTCAGTGACACATTTTTCCTCCCGTGTAGATCGTCTCATTCATCCATATTTACAGAAATCTATATACACATCTATATACACTTTGCTGTTTGCTGCGTTTTGTTGTCTCGGCTTCAACAATAAAATCCAAATCCCATAAATCCTTGCAGCCAGGCTGGAAAATCTGGAGGAAAGCCTCCCCAGAAGGGTGCGGGTGGTTATAGCAGCATACTAATGCTCAACAATGATACACTTTACAAAGATGGGAGGCAACACAAAAGGCAGTCGTTGTGAAGTCGAACGCAGCAGGATGAGTTGGAACGCTGTCGTGTTCCTTCGTAGTCTCGCTGACAGAACTTTGTCACAGAACGCCGAGTGATCTCATACGCGGAGCGGCGGGGATCAAAGGAGACGCAAAGATCAAGACAAATTAGATCGGTGACACACAAACAACCTCGGCGGACTCCACCGGTGGGAAGTGCACTGCGTTTCTTTTTTGTGACATATGAAGGAGGAATAACGAGGAGCTGCGACTGTTCGGGAGAGGAGGAGCCCCGCTGGGAGTACGAGAAAGAAGCTCATTGAGAAGCACAAGGTCACAGGAAAGCCCGGGGGAACTGCCATCTCCTCATGACAGGATCCTGAACGCCTCACGTGCACACACACAGCCGCGAACACACAGCGCCTCGGAGCGAGGGAGGATGGATACGGTTGTGTGCGCGTGGTGGGTGCGTCGCCCGGAGGCTAATGAGATCAGGGACGGGCGACTTGGGCTGGTTGATGTTTCGTTTGGCAGCGCGGCGAGTGTTTTCACAGACGCCATCATTCTCATGGTGGCCCCGTGGAAACGGCCTTACATGATGGATGCTGATCATTTGAGACCGTACGTATCATTTCCTCTGGAAACACTGAGACAGACCCGGACAGCGAGAAGACCCCAGAGCTAGACGACAAGAAGGGCCAGAGTCGTGGTGGAGAGGTTGGGAGCACGAAGATGAAGGCAAATGGATGTGCATTGAATTCCATGGAGGTTTGAGACCCAGGAGAAACGCCACGGTCCAAAGAACAGAGCTGCAGCCGTTCAGGAGGCCGCCAGTGTGTTTCTATGATGCAAAATCACTCGAACGACAAAGAGGAGTTATTACACCAGATTAAACCACGTAAACCTGGAGGCCAACACTGTAGTGATGCGCGGGCCGGCCCGTGGCCCGCGGGTCCCGCGGGTCAGCCCGCGGGGCGGGGCGGGGCGGGTCAAGAAATGTTTACTTTATTTGCGGTGCGGGCTGGGGCGGGTCATAAAAAATTTTAAATATTGTAGCCTATTGTCTTGGCTGTGCACGTCTGACGTCACGAGAGCGCCAAGAGCAACGGCCAAAACAAAAGATTTAAAAAAGAAGAAGACGATGGAGGAGGTGAGGGAGAGATTAAGGTCGGGGATTTATAAACTCAAAACAAAAGAAAATCAGACTAAATCGACAGTTTGGGGGAGATTTTCTGAAATTGTTAATGCTGCTGAAGAAAAAAGTACCGGATATGTGAAGTGTAATGACTGTGAAAAAATATACAAACATGAGAGCCACAAATCAGGCACTTCAACCATGAGCAGGCATGTCTGTGGCTCTAAGGACGGGTCTCAAAGTGCTATAACTGCGTTCCTTAAATGCCCGAAAATCCCAACACAAATCAAATCGGATGTCACAGACGCCTGCGTCGACCTGTGCTGTCAAGATCTGCGGCCCTTTGACATCGTATCTGGTAGTGGATTCTGTGCTGTAGCTTAGTGTCTTATTAATGTCGGGGCACGTTACGGACGTGTGGATGCCAGCAGCGTACTCCCTCACAGGCAAACCGTCTGCGACAGAGCCAAAGCGACGGCCACAGAAAAAAAAAAAAAAACTTGCAGAAGAGATCAATAAAGCTCTGGATTGTGGCATCGGAAATACGACTGACACAACCTATTTTTATACTGGCTCGGGATTTAAATTTATTGTTGCCAGTTTTATGTCACTCAGAGCTATTTTTCATATTGAATAAATTTGTATGGCCCATTTAATAGCGGCGGGGCGGGTCGGGGCGGGCTGTGAAAATAGATGTGCTGGTGCGGGGCGGGCTGGGGCGGGTCAAATTACTTTATAGATGCGGGACCCGCGGGTTGGAAAAAAAGCTGACCCGCGCATCACTACAACACTGTTAGACTGAAGTCTGGCTCACCTGTGGATACACCGCAAACATTTCATTGAAAGAAAAGTTCAGGCTCCTCCCACTGCACATTCCCACCGAGCAAGTAACTCATGTTTCAGCGTTTATCGCTGCCGTTCTGACATTTACATCCCATTAGAGACCTTTCTGTTATTTACTTTTTGTTATTTATTTGTTTTTATTGACAATATGCCAGAATTTGAGTGCCTTTACTGTTAAAGTAAGAATTACATCGTGTTCATCATGGTTTTTTTTTGCACAAGTGTAACCGAGTGAAAACATCCAGTGCTGAGAAATGCAGCAGTTCTTCAAATACCTGTAGACCGCCGTGTCAAAATGCCCAACGTTACAGCCGATATCCTGTTTACGGCCTCGTAGCCTTGAAAGTTGAGACACGCGGTTTAAAAAGAAACTGAGATGTTTCAAATATCTGTCCGAGGTGTCGGCCTGGATATTTCATACGAGCTGCTGCTTTCACACATTCTACAGTCGAGAACAATGCTACGCTTCTGCTTCAATGGAGCTGAAGGACATGCACCTAATTTATATTTCATAAATAAGCAGAGCTGAGAATGTCCATGACTTATTTATCAACACAGTCTCATTAAAGCATGAAATTCAAAAACATAATTCCCCTCACCGTTAAAAAAACACCTTCACCTTCCTCACAGTGCCGGCTGTCTCTACCTTTTATCGCTTTTGATCTTCTCATCCAAACCTTTCCATTCAAGCTGGAAGCTGCTTGCAACAAGTGAAATGTTTACCGAGGCGGCTGATGCACACAGTTAGAAGTGCACACACAGAGTAAAGTATTCTGTGCAAGCCGCAGGAAAGGCAGACAACATGGATTACAAAGTCTGTGCTGCTCGCAGGAGGGGCGGCATCTCATCTTCCCCAACCTTATCTCCTCCTCGGGGGTTCAAAATGGCCTTTTACAGCTGTCACTTCCCTTTAACTGCTCAGGTCGGGCTGGAAGTGATGAGAGTGGGTGTGAAGTGTTTAAGCATCGGTGGTACACGAGAGCCCAGCTGCTGTCTGCTTCTGCTTTTAAAGGTACAGTCACGACGTGGGATGGGACCATCAGCCGTGATCGAGATGATCGTCCGTATCGTGACGGGCGAAATCTGTCTAGTTCACTATCATGGTGTAGATGTGAAAAACTCTCTTTTTAAACCCCAACCACAAACACATGTTGCCTGGTTACGTGTGATCGCGACCTGAATGAACTGTTCTGCAGTTTCTGTGAGATCCCAGTGTTGATCAGTAACGGGAGAGTTGTTCTCAGCTGACACCAGAGAGCCTCGGATGGGAGGGAACGCTTAACTGCATTCCAGCGAGGCCAGGCATCCCTTTCCCATCACCCGCCGCGCTCGTGTCTGTTCATCTATACATTGACATCCCGTTACATCACCTCCTTTCCACACAGGTGACTGTCTCGTTGCGTGGGAATATTGTGCTTTGATTTCATGCTCGGAGGTCCTCCTCCAGCGTCGGATGGGTTTATTTGTGCAGACGTGTCATCTCTCGGCGCAGATTGCGAGCCGTCGTGTGTCAGCGTGACTTTGCTTCAACATTGGCTCAAATCAGCATCAAAGCCCCGGCAGACGCTGCTGCTGCTGCAGATGGCTGCTGTGTGCTCGGCTGCCTTGTTTGTCTGAGCGGCTCTGTCGAGTGCTTGTTAATTAGGAAGAAGGGACGCCGGTGCTTCCCCTGCAGCCTCACGCTGTTTAACCCCCCCCCCCCCATCCTCAAACAGCAGATCAGTGGAACGCAACGCCGCTTGCTGAGTGCATTGCTGCTCCCTGTGCACGCTCAAACTTTCTCCAAGCACTCCTGCATGTCTGAGTCTCTGTTGCTGGAAAGGAATATGATGTGTTCTCTAAACCCTGCTGTAGGCGGCACAGACTCGGGGAGCAGCTGTCATCATACAAATGATGTGAAAAATAATGTAATGTTTGGATAACGTGCAGCCAGCTGTTTTTCCCAAACTGACCTGGCTACAGTCTGCAAGTGTGTGTGTGTGTGTGTGTGTGTGTGTGTGTGTGTGTGATGTAGGAGTTCACACACTTGTATGCTTGACGGCATCATAACTGAATGCTGGGGGTGATCACCTCTGGCAGGCCGTTATTGAGATGTTGCCATGGTTGCGTTGTAGCCCGATACAATAACTCAACCAATACAAAGATAATGAGTGGAACGGATGAATCCAACACTGTGCAGCGATCTTCACAGAGCTCATGAAATCAGCGTGCGTTATTGGAGGAATAATTGAGCGTTGCACTCGGGGAGGCGGAGATGCCCTACATTTCCAGCGGAGCGCTGTCAATGATTAAGAGACCTACATATCAAGCAAAGTGATTCACAACTAAAGTCCAATCTGCTTCTCCAGATAATTGTCATACGCCGTTTTACACAAATTGTACATTGTTGATATTTTCTCTGACTCTTCTTCATCTCCTAAATAACTTGACTTTGCTTCGGTCAGAAGAAGCTGACCTCTGGAGGACCGCTCTCACAAGCCTCTTTTTCTGGATTCAGCTGAACTCTCTGAACGCAGGACTGCAGCTGCAGCCTCGGCTGTCACATTTATTAATCACACAGCGAGCCGGTTTCATTTTCTTTCAATCGATCTCCAAATTGCCAATCGATACAAAATGTTACAGAAGATGAATGCCGACGGGGATCATTATTTCTATAGCGTCGGTGTGATGTGCACGTTTTCTTTGAGCTCCATTAAAACCACACCGCCTTCCAATGAAGCTAAAAATAACCAGCATGATCAATGTTCATGCATGATGATGACATATAAAACCTAATAATATACAGCAGTAAAGTAATGAACATTTCTTTATCAGCACATTAAAGATACCAAAACCATTTTACAGCTGCAGCCCAGAGACACAGACTGTCTCCATCATCACTCACTTCTATGATATAATGGACTCAAAGTATCCAACTATTCATCTTTAAAGGTAGTGTACAACCGCTGGTCACTAACCGGTCATTATAGACCATCATGCATTGCTCTGAAGGGAAAGTGACAGAAGGAGGAGAGAAGAGAGGAATCTATGAAAATAATATATTTAATGTGAGCAGAGCACACTTGTATTAATATCACGATAGAGGGGCTAAGCCACGCCCCTCCACTGTTCCCCATGGGACCTTATTTTGGGAGAAACATATACACATATGGTGTTTGTCAATTTAAAAGAGAATTTTACAGAGAGAGATAAGGGCCCTAAATCACTAAATCCACCCCTGCAGAGGCCACGTGAAGCTTGGAGAATGAGTTTTCTGTATACAACATTATCTCCCGTTTGTCGTCGTGTTGGCGAGGTGTCTTTATCCGTACAAAACCAGAGCTTTCAAAGTCATCTCCGCTTTAATCGTCTTCTATTCGCTTGCCGCTGAATAAAGCTGATGTTTGGGGCGAAGACGCTGTAAGCCTGCACTACCTCTCTGCGGGATATTTCCCTCCCGTTGAAAGAAATCAAAGCGGCGCTGCAGCCTACACACCGTGATCACACGCACCCAATCACCCACGTTCTTCAAGGGAAACGTACGAGTTTGACCGAACGGGGCGCTCTGATCCACCCACAGAGTCGCCGGAGGGACGCTGGCTCTTCACCAGCTCGGAGCGCCGACATGCAGCATGCACCGAGGCCGATAGACACGACACACACGAGGGCCAATTATGCAGCATTGTCCCTCCGTCCTCCCACGCCAGCTGCAGATTGAGCTCTGTCTTCTTCCATCTGGCAGCGCTGCTCACTTCTTGTTTATTCAACTCGGGACATGGAGTGCTGGGGGGGGGGGCACACAAACCCAAATCTGATCTGTGAAGGAATGTGTCTGTATGTGTTGTACCACTGCACTGCAGGCTGCCCGTCAGCTAAATCTGTAGACGACAGCATCGCTCCAGGTGGAGAGAGAGAGAGAAGGAAGAGGCTTCATTTAAGCCCAACAACGCTCTTCTGTTTCATTTTTACTCCACGGCCATGTTTGAAGCTCTTGTCTGCCCTTCACTTATCCCCCCGAGGCAGGGATCAGATGTTCACCAAGTCAAATAAAACGGCTTCACATCGCATGAAAAAGGATTGCCTTTTTACTGAAGGTCAATATGTGAAGCTAATTCCAGTTTAAAGGGGATTAAAGGAGCATATAACAAGCATGTGTTAGCACATTAAATTGCACATTGCTGATGAGCGTTTTCGAACACATGCCAGACATTTCAGTGTGGTATGATGACTGAATGCAGAGGCTTGAAGATTTCATGCAGATCATCTGTAAAAGTAAATATTTAGTCCACCTATTTGATGTCTAGTTACTCATTTATCCAAGTTGCATCATGGGGTTTGCACTGGAGCCTGGAAGAAGTCCATACTTCACCCTGTGATTCAGTCGTATCAACATGTGGAATTTTGGTTGGATTTGTTCCCATTAAACACCCATCTTTGCATCTGAAAGTGGTAACCAAGGCAGCCAAATCATCATGGAACAGACTTCCCTTGTGTCAACGTGTTTGGGTGCGTTTCAGCACTTCTACGGTGAAAAAAACGATACAATTCAAGTGCTCAATACACATTTCCCTTTTCCAAATTTGTGGTTTTCTAGTATTATTATGCCTGCCACACGTACCAGTAGTTCAGTAAAGAACACTCTTGAAATACGATGTGCACTCAAAATGCGGATTAACTTCTTCTTTTGGAGTTTTAGAAATGGGATCCTTTATCAAGTGTCAGCAATAAAATGGGAAGGAGGGAAAACTATTTTAGGCAATAGCAAAGATATTTCTGGCCTCTGCTGATGCACTTTCTTTAAATAGACGTCTGAGTCTGTGTTCCTTAGATCACTTCATATTTCTGCTTCATTTAGATTTCCACTTTGCTTAATTCTTTACTGCTTCCCTTCCTGTTGTAAGATGTAAGACAAACTACCATTGAGCATTTTATTAGAGCCTTAACCTGGGATCCATTTTAGAAAATCAGCGCACTCTCTGGCCCCGAGCTCATTAAAACATACAAATAGCTGGTAACTGACCTGACCCATATTTTGAGGGATCCAGACTTGGTTTAAGCACTGATCTAGAGAGACGCTTGGTGTTGCAGGGGGGCAATCAAGCTAAAGGTTTAATTAGGTTGATTAAATGTAGGAAAGAAGAACAAACTATCATCATATTATTTTTTTTTTTATTTTTTACAAAAACACTGGCCGTGTATTATAAGGGTTTAAATAGTGTGTTGGTAGATAATTTGTAGTGCTTTAACTGCAACTATCGATTGTTCTCATTATCAATCTGATTTGGTATGTAAATTTCAGAAAATAGTTCATCTCAGTTTCTTAAAGTCTGAAACCCAAAGATCTTCAGTTTAATACCATATATCGCAAGGGAATCCATATTCCCACAATATTTTAGAGGCTTAAACCAGCATCTTCTGCCATTTTGCAATTAAAATTCAATGATTCTTCGAATATCAATATAGTTGATAAGTTTTCTAATCGATTAATTGACTAATTATTGCAGCTCCCCAAATGTTCTTTTGTCTATGAGGAAAAGGAATAATTCCTTAGCAGATGAATGTGGAGTTCCTCAGGGGTCAATACTGGGCTCACTGCTGTTACGCTTGAACGCGTTACCTCTAGGCCTAGAAATATGGAACGTTTAGGTCTCATGTTGTCACATGGAGACCTAAATGTTAAGAACTAACTGGTTGAATTCATTAAAGACATAATAATTGGATGTCTTGAAGCTATGTATATAACGTCTTGAAGCTCAGCACGGACAAAATCTGTATTCTTCATCATTGGCCATTAGTGCTAAAAGAGAAATTCATTCTCACTAATCTGCCCCTGGAAAGTACCACACAGGTCAGACATCCTTGATACTGACCTTAATATACAGAACCATGTCACTGACATAACAAGACTGGCCACAGTCCAGTACTACATCATTTTTTATCACTGATCTAGTGGGCTCTGATTGCACATTCAACATCTGAATGAGTGGACAATATTTCCATAAATGATGATTTATGAGCCCCACACTGACCATATCTGCACCGCAAGCTTCCCCCTCATAACTGGGTCACCTGACGAGAGAGTAATGGGCGTCTGGGACGGAGGGCCTCATACATTATGCAGCGTATGAGAGCGGTGAAAGACAAAGAAAGCGGGAGATGTGTGATTGTGACAAGCAGCTGGGAAGAGAGAGATAGATAGTGTCTAAGACTGTGAACCTTATTCCTTGTTGGTCCGTAACCAGTCTAAAAATGATGGCTGTGGTATCTGCATATAAAGTGAAACAACAAAACCAGGGCAGAGGTTTTGTGTCCCGACGGTGAAGCCATCATGTTGCAAAAGTGATTCACGGGTCAGAAAGTGACAGCTCATTGTGTGCTGCAGGCCTCCGCAATACTTAGGTCTTTTCTTCAGCATGTCAGCCTGCGTCTTCTTGTAGCATTTTAGGCCACATGATGGACATTCACAGCCTGGGAGGTTTGGCAGGGACAGAAAAGGAAAAAGGTGGGGGAGGGCATTTCAGGATGGTACCCAATGTAAAACCGAGGGATCCGTCAGTGTCGGTGTGGAAACCTGTCAGCTTCCTCAACCCTGGAAATAACCCATCAGAGAAAAGCAGGGTGGGAAAGAGAGGTGCTAATTGATCCGTCATCGTGGACAGAAACTCACCTGAACCCACCATATATTCATATTCATAGTAAATAAACCAGTCTAAACTGCACACACCAACAAAGTAAACAAGAACACATTACCCAAATGCATTGAACTCACTTTAGTATTGCCGACCTAATTGACTCATCAAACGATAGAATACCATTCAAAGCTTGTAGTAACACATCCCACCCATTAACATGCCAGCATGATTCTATTGATGCCAATATCTGTCTTTCAGTCCACCACTTTGGGCCTCATGAAAAATATCTTTTAATTTACTAGACATGTATAGTAATCAGAGGATGAATCCTACTGACTCTTAGCATATCCTCCATCCAGCAGCAAAATGAACTGCAGTCAACGACCCATGGCCTGTAAAGGACCTGCAACCAACGATGTGCTTGACTCAGTTCGCCGAGCCCTGAAGCTCCGCCCCCCACTGCTGCACAGAGCACCATTTTTTCAAGCATTGTTATAATTGAAAGTGTGGCGTTTGGTAATTTGGGCCTCAGCAACGAGAGTGTGAAGTAGATCGAGTGATCGCTTCTCAAGATATGCGAAGGACAGACAGAGGTTCTTAGCTGTAGTTAGATGGAGAGCTCTACTCGGGGAAACTGACGTAGGCCCCTGGGAAATAATACATTTGCCGATATAGAGACTTGTTGTGGCCCAACACTTACAGCGTCTGATGATCAATTTAATCTCTAACGCTTTGTGCTGCCTTTAATTTGTCACCCATCTGTAGCACATTTGGCAGATCTGAGTGTTGAAATAACAATAGAAAAATGATTTTATTCTCAACTGAACTCGGATATTCAAAAGCCAATCAGTGATGAATTCCTCAAAGTGGGATGTCAGATGATATGCAAGGATGTGGATGTTATTCTGTTATCCTGCTTACCACCGTGTACTCACCCAACTGGACATTTTGACCCCATCATGCACTTGAGTGTGCTCGGCCAGCTATAACTAATCGTGCTTATACATTAAAGAGCTGTGGGCACACCAAGTTCAGATGCTGCTTTATTTCCAGTAAGACGCCGGTTGGGAGGATTTCACGCTGACCTACAACCCTCCGCCCCCTCCCTCGTGTCACCAACACTTTGAACTGCCTGTGTAAAGTCCCGACGCGGCGGGAACGTTTTTTAAAGATTCTGTCCAGATGGAAGCGTGAACCACTATTCCCTTCATCTCTCTCCCTCTCCCAGCCATCCTCTCTTCATCATCCGCCCCCGCCGCGCCATGTCCTACGTAATGAGGCGCTCCGCTCCAGCATGCGGGCGTCTTATAGTGAGCCTCGGGGGCGCCAAACCGGATGCTCGTAATGCTGTCAAACCCTGCGCGTGCTGCAGATTTCAACCTGCACACAGCTCAACATGCCGACGCATATAAACTCATAGAGCCAAATGCATGGACACACACACACACACACACACACACACACACAGTTCTCAAGTCAATTTTAGTCATATCACAAATCTGTACAGTAGGGGAGGGAATCACCAGAGGCCCCGCGATACGATATAATCACATACATTACTACAGTCTATGATCCAATCCTTCTGACTTTACCGATGACATCATCACCATCACCATATATCACAGACAGGCCATTACACTGGATCAGATGCATCAAACCCACCCATCTTTTCCCATCAACGGCCATCATCACCCTCACTATGGGTAATATATTTGATTTAACAGCGATCACCTGGTTTAGAAGTCACATATATGGTGCACACTCTGGATGCCGTGACTCAACTGTGCATGTGCCTTCCCTAATCCCAATTTAGGACCAGAGAATGTTTGCAGCAGTGATGAGGACGATGACAGTGATGCTGATAGGTGGTGGTGGGCCCGGTCTGCAGCAGCCACCACCTTATTAGACTAAACGGGCTTCCTGTGCCTCTGGCGACAGACGACGTATCCCACGGCAACTTGTCTCCTTAACAGTTGGGTCACATTAACTCCGTCTGCCGCCGTGGACTGGAGGTCTTTGTTGTCAGTGGGGGGTCCACTGGAGGGGATGAATTGCAAGTCAGCCATGAATGACTTGTTGTTTACTGGGTGGTCAGGACTGCTATTTTGGATTTGTTGTCCGTTTGCACCATCAATCTTGCATCTGCATGAGAATATCCAGCAGTGTCCATGGGACTCCTTTGCACATTCACTTAAACTTTAACTTTGAGTTGAATCACGTGATTCAGTTGTGTGTTGGTGTAATAGTATTGCAAATAGTCCAGAGCTTCGTTTTTGTGCTAGTTTGTGGAAATAAATCAGATGAATTTGGGTAGAGATATTAATCTACATTTTCTAGAATAAATATAGCGTCTTACCTTTCACAACTTGCAGATGGCAGAGTTCACAACAACTCAAAATAGTGAGTTTTTTTGCCAACAGACCGCGTTCATTTAGCCTTTGTCTCAGGTGCTGCAGCGTCCTTCGTCACATGGAGGCTTTAAGGACTTTCGGAGCCCAAATTGACCACAAGTTCACAGACACGGAGAAGTGGGAGTGACTTCAGCCTGGCGTGTGTGTGTGTGTGTGTGTGTGTGTGTGTGTGCGTGTGTGTGCGTGTGTGTGTGTGTGTGTGTGTGTGTGTGTGTGTGTGTGTGTGTGACGGGGGTAGACCAGAGCGTGGCGCTGCAGACTGCGGTCATTAATCACGTAGAAAGCCTCCGCTAACGCCAGGACAACGGGACCGTTATCTTCCCTGTTGGCTTTCCTTCACAATCCTCGCGCCCCCTGAGAGCAAACTTTCGACCAATCACAGGCGAGCTATCTCACACAAATCCCTGTCATTGGTCGCTGAAAAGGACCGACAGGCCACGCAGCCGCTGAAGCTTGAAACGCGTTCACTGACACCTGGGAGATCTCAGTGTCAGTAACAGTCTTGTGTTTTAACACAGTATTTATGACGTTGGAGATCAACCGCACCTCCTCTGGTAAGTAGACGAGATCAGCAGCAGGAGGAGGAAGCTAAAAGCTACAGAAAGTCAGACATTTTTTATTATTTATAAAAAATTATAAACAAAACGTATTCATTCATATTAGTTTGTAAATATATGTAACAATGTGTGTGTATTGTATTCTCTCCTTAATTCTTTTTATGTCTGCGTCATAAAACACACTGCTATTACTCCTTTTGATAAGTGTTGTATAATAACATTTATATTGTTATTATTAATGGATACAATATGTTTGTTGACAGATCAAACCTTTATTGCACAACAGGAGCCTACAATCGCGTGCTTAATATTAAGATCACACAGAAAATTAGCATTTTTGACTAAACAAGGCTTTTGTTGTCAAAACTTCGAGCCAATCAGCTCTCAGATGAGGCGAGAGTCAGGCGTTTCCCATCATGCCCCGTGTCTACTTGTCAGTAAAGAGCGAAGAGGCCAGAAAGCCAGAACGATGAGCTTTAAAGCAATCTGCCATTGACGCTATGGAAACAACAGAGTCAGGTGATCACACCGTGGTTTTCAAATAAAAGGTCCCGGTCTAAGAAAGCCCGTGTCCTGGGCCTCGTTTGACAAATGGGATTCATCCTCATGCAGGTTTGCTACCTGTCACTGACATCACTTTGCAGCGTCATCCATTGGAACGAACCTCCCTGTTACCCTCCCTGCCCGGAGTCGCCTCCATTTACATCTCATTATGAAAAGATTGCCACTCTACCTCCACGCTCTCTGCTTCAGGACCCCATCTGGCGTGGTCACGATGACATGCATCATTTCCACCCCCTCCCATGTGCCCGAGGGCTTTATAGCAGGTCTACACGGCCGAGGGACCACTCCACTGGTCCTGTGCGGAGGGGCGGGGCCGATGTTAGCTGACTGCAGCGGGAAATCAAATCACATGAGATGGAATTTATTTTCCAATCACAATGAAAGAGGGGAACACCTGCTGTAGCAGTACTCCCCTCCCCTTCAATATGTGCAGAACCAGGTCCATGACATTATTAGTAATGGCATAGAGCGAGACATTCCACATGACGAGTATGAAAGTAATGCAGCTATGAGAAAACACGGACCTGAGACAGGAGATGATGTTGTAAGAGAAATAGTTTAAATGAGACTCTTGAGGAATCTTGAGCTATATGTGTGGGCACTTGAGCTGCTGCAGAGAGTCAGATATCTTAGACTGTTTGCTTCTATATACTTTGTTTAGGGGGACACTACAGACATAAACATTGTCATGCACTGGTCAATTTAGAGAATGTAGGCTATTTGCGTCTTTTTCAGATTTGTGAAAAGAAAATATACACATTCAGATGTTTATTTTACTACTTTGTCTGTTTGCGTCTGTAGATTTCTTCTAAATTCACCAAAAGTTAGCATTAGATAATGCCTCATTAGCGAATTTAAACATAGCATTTAAAAAAAAGTGTTAACTGGAAGTTTCATTACTCACTTGTACAGTACACAAGTGTCTGTTATTTTTACTTTTTTAGTTGGATCTTCACAGCAGTAAGTGATACACAGAGACGTGATGCAACATAAATGATGCTGTTTGAGAATAATCCAAAACAAGAGCTTTGTCGAGTGTTTAACTGGCAGAATTAGCGCAGGATCAAGTGGGAGGTAAAGACAAAGGAGAAGCGTAGGAATGTGGTCCTTTGTTGTCAGGCTGATTAATGAGGTGCCCCTGTAGACCACAGCTGGGGCTCCTGGCATAATGATACAGGGGTGTGTGTGTGTGTGTGTGTGTGTGTGTGTGTGTGTGTGTGCGTGTGTGTGTGTGTGTGTGTGTGTGTGTGTGGGGCTGGGGGTTGTGTTTGGAGAGCTGTGCGGGAATCATGCGTGGTGGTATTGAGGGTTTAATGTGTGTTTCTCTATGAGGTGAGTTTAAGTGATGGGCTTGAAATTGGAAATCAGGGTTTTACACTTTGGGTTTGACATTGTCGGAGACAGACGAAGCTAATGGCAGCTAGCCTGCCTTTGTCTGACGGTAATAAAAACCCATAGTATATGAATAAACACTGTCAAACAGTTGACATATTTCATTCCAGCTGGATACAATAAGTCACGTTAAGTTTGAAATAAACTCAAATAATAATGGGTACATCAGGAACGTGAGGGGTTGACTCTCATCAGCACGTTTTCACAGCTTTAAAAGCTTTCTTCTTCTCAACATCAGCCTCATCACACTGGCCAAACATCCGGCACGAACGCCCGTCTGGTGTTGAACCGACTCTGGATTGATCATCTGAATTATTAAAATGAGGTCTACATCGCCAGTGTGCAGCAAAGGGAGGCATCCGGCTGTAGCGAGGATCCCATGGATGCTCGTATTCAGTCGTGCATGCATGCAGCGCGCATATACAGGCATTACCGGACTTATAGTTGTGCATGAATGAGTAAATGTCATAATGCGTTCAGTGCATATAACTTCCATCCCATTGATTTAATGCATTTTCTGTGGATGCTTCTATATGCAAAGGCCAGGTTTCTGTGGTAACAACAAATGCACACAGCTCAGCAAGAGCTCCTTTAGGATCTTGGTTTTTCTTTGCCCTACTACATCCATCTAGTCTATATATTATATAGATCCTCTGTCCTCTCGGTTTTCTCCTTCCATCAGTGAAGGACAGAGTTTGGGGGGTTTGGTTGTAGACTTGAGGACGGTGCGAGCAGCCAGGGAGGGGGATGGACAGAGATGGAGCAGGGTATACGGCCGGGAGGAGAGTAGACCCATGGGACGGACATCCAATGTGCTGTAAACCATAACGACCCCATAACTGGCAGATTTCTCATTTCCACGCCGCCCAGGCCATATCTCATTTACCGCCTTGACAATCCCACCGAGACCCACTCCAGGCAGGACGGCACACTCAGCACTGGAGGAGGGGGAGCTGGAACAAGCGAGGAGGTGATTTGGAGGAGAACGCAGATTAATTCCATTCACATATTATTTAGGGACACAACCCAAAAAACTCTCCCAACCTTTGATCTGATTCCACTTATTCCGACTCAAGATTAGGATTGGGAATTATGGTGCATTTCCTTTCCAACCTCGTGAACCATCTCACCAGAGTGGTGAGGCGTTCTTCCCCTCTTTCTCTCATGATGTATTATTTTTCATAACATATACATCATAAGTCTAGGGGCTATAACCGTCGCTGAGGTAATGTTATATTAATGAAGAGTGGGCAAGGCAGAAGCACCAGCAGCCTGGCTAACAGAAGCCCCTGAGGTTAACCTCCTGATTCATTTAGCACCTCTGGGTGTCTCTGAGCTGTAGGAGTCAACCTGTCCTCCTGTTAATGTGTGCACTATAAAAGAAGATGAAACGCTCCGTCAGTGATGAGGTAGATCAAATAGGTTGCTTCTGAGCAAAGCTGCGACGCTCTGTTTTCAATGAGGCACATTGTGCTTTGATGTTTCACGTTATTTTTCAGCATTTTTAATTTGTAACTCATTAAGGCAAAACGTATGTGATGTAGCATGCCAACATTTGCCACTTAGCTTAGCGTTCATTTTCTTGGTCAGGTATTCGGTCATTAATACAATAGAGTCCGGCATTGGAAGTAGTTTGGAAAAGGGAAGAGGAAGAATCTCATTTCGGTTGCTTGTGTCAGCGATTTCATTCTTTTGGTTACTATCCAACGCTCGTGATCATAGTTGAGGGTTGGAACTACCTGAACCCCTTCACTTGGGGTAGTGACTCCCAGCCCGGAGGGCACCATGACCTCAGACTTGGAAGTACTGACTCTCATCCCAACTGCAAACCTCCCCAGTGCTGCTGAAGGTCTCGTTCTGAAGGAGCCAACGGGACCACATCATCTGCAGAAAGGATGCAATTCTGAGGTCCTCAAACCAGACGTTCTCCTCCCTCCTAGCATAGCTTTCCTCTTTCGTTCCTTCAACCACCTACTTGGAAAAGTCAGCGATATTTGAACAGGTTCAAAAACCAGTTCCAAGTCCTTCAAAATGCTGTAAAGAAGGAGTGTTTCGCCTTCCGGCCAGAAATGTGGGCTTTTCTTTTGGGATATGCCTCTCTACTCCAGCTTTGCAAACTGCTGGCAACGCACAGAGCTGGATTTAGTGGCTCGTGTCCCAAAGTGCTATAAAACCCCAAATGAGACACATTCTGAATGTGCCGTTTCCCAAAAAATGCTGCTAAAACCCCTAAATAACATCGGCATATCACATAGTCCATTTGGAATAAGGCCTACTTCAGAATATCCAAAAGAAATATGATGTTTGCGTGACCCTAATCAAATACAGAACATATTCAGGTTTATAGTGGAATATGAGTGTGCACGTATAACCGCTGACTCACAGTCTCACATGCACTACTGTCTGGCCGCCCTCTTGCTCCGTTACCTTGTGATGGTACAAGTGCGTCAGGATCGCCGGATCAATAGCCGTGTATCATTTACACACATGGAGAGTATGTGCTGAGCTGGAAGCTCAAACACACACACACACACATCTGCTGCATCCCTCCTTCTTTCCTCTAATGTGTGGGTCAGGTTCATGTCCTCTACGTCCATTCACGAGGAGGGAGGAGGAGGGAGGAGGAGGGAGGGAGGGAGATAAGGGGAGAGATGGACAGAGGTAGAAAGAAGGGGAGGGAGGGAGAAGGAAAACAAGCTTTGAATACAAATGAGCTGACACACATAATGCAAGCCCTCCCTCCCTCCCTCTCTCTTTCTCTCTCTCTCCCTCTCTCTCTCTCTCGATCACTGTCTCTCTCACACACACACATGGATGCACTCTTACTCTCTCACACACATGTTCTTGCGCTCCCCGTCTCTCCTCATTGGACCGAACGCTGCACAGGAGGCGATTCCAGCCACTTGATTTATTAGTCACCGCTGGTTGTTGGAACAAGCTAATTAAAAGGAGGGTGAGCCTGAGTGTGTGTGCGTGTGTGTGTGTGTGTGAGTGAGTGAGTGTGTGTGTGTGTGTGTGTGTGTGGAAGGTTTGGAGACAGAGGCGCCGCCGTCTCTCACACTTCACCGTGGACCAGGAGGGGAGAGAAGACGAGGAGGGAAAGAGGAGAGACAGACAGCCGGGCGGAAGGAGATTTTCACGCCGCTTTTAACCATCATTTCGATCTGACATGGCCACCGCATAGGAATCTGGTGCCACGGCAACCGTCACATCAGGGGTAAGGAGGGGAGGGGAGGATGAATGGATGGAGGGGTGGCAGGTTGCCTCTCCTCTCCTGCATGCCGGGCTGATTTGAACCGCCACAACTCAACGGCTGTGCTGCGGGGAACCACCGCTCTGCATTCTCCGCGTTGATGTGCTCTTCTTCCCGGGGTCCTCAAGTGTCACCGTGGGTGTGTGTTGTGGTGCTGGTGGGTGCTGGTGGTGGCGGCGGCGGTGGGGGAGTGTCTCTGTGGTGCTGTGTGTTTTTGCAGTGGTGTTCCCCCCAAACAGAAGCCCTTATTATCCAGCAATGGGTAAATCCTCTTCTCCCAGACTCAGTCCTATTAATAGCAGGGAAGGAATGCCGTATAGTAAGAGGAGTGGGATGTTTGTTGATCGCTCATGACTCAACCTGACAGGACGGCACCGGTTGTGTCAGAATAAAGCATATTGTTTGTGGTTGGAGGCTTCCTGTACTGGCATGGAGAATATATATGGTGTTTGATAAAGCACGGGACATGAGTCGAGAAGAGCAGTGTGACAATGTCAGGGCAAAAAAAATGGCCACACACACACACACACACACACACAAAATTCCAAAGCAGCATGAGAGCTGAGGGATGTGCAACAGTGACAGCAGTGGGCTGCAGGTAAATGAATAAAGACTATTTCCATCACTGCCCCACATTTAAAAATATTCTGCAGTCAAAGTCTTCAATATTTAGGTTATGGAAGTAAAGCTGACTGACAGTTAGTGTTTTAACGCTGCGTTGCTGCTGCACCTTCCTCTTATGTGCTGCTGCTGTACGGACGGGGATTTATGCACAGAAGGGTTTGTGGAGAGCATTGTTTGGCAAAGCAGAAGTAACTGGAAAATCAAGCATGATCCAGATTGTTGTGCCCAATTAGCCTTTGTGTGTGTGTGTGTGTGTGTTGTGTGTGTGTGTGTGTGTGGTGTGTGTGTGTGCATGTGTGTGTGCATGTGTGTGCATGTGTGTGTGTGTGTGTGTGTGTGTGTGTGCACATGCCCAGGCGTGTGTGCTGTATGTCCTGGGGCAGTGTGGTGGACTGCAGAGGCAGGAGAGAGGACATATGTGTGCCTGGGTCTCTAGACTCTCTCCCCTTTGACTGGAATCCTCAGAGCAGCAGCACAGGATCCACATGTCCTGCTACACACTGTGTGTGTGTTTGTGTGTGTGTGTGTGTGTGTGTGTGTGTGTGTGTGTGTGTGTTTTGTGTGTGTGTGTGTACTGTCTCATCTCCACCATTTTGATTTCAGTTCACTCATGTTTTTCTTCTGGTGTGTTGGGTGTCTGTCTTCCCATCATGCACCACACGTCTCCGTCTGTGTTGACGGCTTGGTTTGATTTTCTCCTATTGATGCATAGACTATCCGATGAGGCCCCCCATTCACTTGGTCCTCGGCTAATCAGATCCAAACCAGCTGCCTCGACATAGAAACACATAGTGTTTGGCAGCAGCACATTACCTACAGCGATGGGATATATTTTTAATAGCTCCAGAGTCCTTAATTGTGCTTTCAGCTGTGAGGTTACCGTGGCTAACAGGAAGCTAGCTGTTGATGGTCAGTAACACATCCAAACCATAAGCCATCTTGTTAAACCACAATACCTTGGTGTGTAACAACGGAATGACAGATTTTTTTTGTGGAAAGAAGTCGACATTGGCATCGCCTTTTAACTTCATACAGTGACCGTGTAAAAACAGTTGACATATCCAACCGTCACAAAGCAACATTTTCACAGTTAGAAGACTGTGTGTGACCTGGTGGACGTGAGTCCAACATTCTCCCTCTTTCAGCTCTGTTTTGGTCCCTACTAGCCCCTCGGGGAAATACCTGGCTGTTCAGCTGCTACGTGCCCCACGGTGCACTTTTTGGTGCTGGGCAGGAAGTGAACATTGCTTTTTCAGGTTGTTTTCTGAAAACGGTTGCCTGCTGTAGCCAAAAAATGACCCCGATATTCCGTATCATAGCAACCAGACGTAACCAAAGCTATATATATATATATATATATATATATATATATATATATATAAGTCTACGTATTGCTCTATACCCTTCAGGTAGCTCTCGAAAAGGGTTGGTGACTCGTGACTTGAAGGTATCCGTGACAGAGCTGTGCAAAGTAACAAGTAATAAGTAATTCATACATATTTCACATCCCAACGCTGATTTGAATGCTCCTGACCTCATACGAGGACGGTAAGATTAAGCCTTGTGTAAGCCTCCAGCTCACTTTCTAATGTTCTGCATGCTGAGCCGTTGCCAGACTCTCTCCTACTAATTAAGCCGCAAACTTGTCACCCAAATCAGAACGCTCGCGCCGGAGGAAAATTCACTTTCTACCAAATGTGCGTGGGACAGCTCCGAAGCCCCCCTGGAGAAAACGAGCCTTATAGTTCCCATTCTTTAGATGGGATCGTCCTTCAGTCGGCGTCCCACGTATCAGTTGTTCATCATCTAAAGCTTCGCCGCCTCATCTTCTCCCATAACACGGTTTCACCTCCAGGAGAGACGCCACCACCGACTCGTGCCTTCCCACGGAGGGAGTGAAAGCAACACTTCCCATCAGCCTCTAGTGGAGAAGAAACGGGAGAGCGATCCTCCCTCTGTCTCTTCCTTCTCTCCTTGTTGGTTTCCGTTACCTGAGGCTTCTGCTTGTTCACCCTGACAGCTATTTTTTTTATCTTACAAGTCTCTCGCACACACACACAGTCCGACCGAGGCGCTCTAAGTCTTGGTTGGCACGTGGCGTTGTTCTGAGGGCTGCTAAGAGCGGCTTCATGCCTTATTCATCCCTCAGGCCTATTCTCTCCACCAGCGTAGAAGGAATTAAGAGAAGGAAAGCTCTCTAGCACACAACGCACAACTCACCAGCAAGGATAGAGGTCAACCCGACAACCAAAACCAAGTAATTTCTTCTCTCCTCATAGCATGTGTGTCAGACTCCACGTCTTCTGTTCTATGTTTCAGCCTCATGAAGGCCGACACTAATTTTAGCCAAGCTGTTTGCAAAAGTGTGACGGCATCGATCCTCTGTGAGGAAGCTTCCCTTTTGTCCTCTGCAGTACAACGTTATCGCTCGTCTCTGTGGGGCTGATCTCTTTGACCAAGAGCAAGAAGCAAACTTTATTACTTCACTTTAAATATTTTCCTTGTCTAGAGTTAGTTTGAGTTTTTGTTCTACGATATAAGAGTCAGTAAAGGCCCTCTTGTGAATTGTGAAGCTTTTGTGTGTCTTGAAAGGTGGTTTGCTAATGAGTGGCTAAATGACACGGCAAAGCTTCATCACGGCGACTCGTTGTGTTTATACTCGCGTCACGTGGCCGCGCTGTAGAGGTTGATAGCCTTTTACTCGGTTGCATTCACACTTCACAATTCATAAAGTGGTGTATGGTGCGGATGTGAAGATTAACTTGCTGAACAAAAACCTCGAAGCAAACGTGTGTTTGACACCAAGCTTATTATGTACGATAATCCAAAATCGAATGGGGAACTCCTGTAGGCTAACCAGTGCGATGCTAACTATCTATTCTGGCTGGCTAGCACCATATGTTGCAAGCTTGCTAGCATGTTACCAGTTAGCTGGCCGGCTACGTCACATCTCCTCAACTGTCTTTAAGCGAGGACTCGTGAATGAACCGCGCCACTGTGGCGTCACACCTCACTCGTCATTCCACTTGTGAACTATGTTTCAGTGTTGCACCGAGACTCAGCGTTCTCCTTGAACACAACGCCGTGCACACAGACGCAGGTTGTGACATAGTTGGCAGGATTGATGTGGATTAATCTCTCGCTGCTCCTCGGGGCGGCGTTGATGCATGATGCATCAAAATCCCCAAATAAGTAAAAGCAATTTGCGACGACTGCAACAGTAAACTGTAGAATGCACACAGCCCACGGTGCTAAGAAATGTGCTGTATTAAATATGAATGGATGTAGCAAATGCAGTGGGTAAACAATAAAGATGTATCACGGCGCTGAATGAAAAATGAAAAACAAACGGCTGACAGCGGCGCCATCGTGCCGAGAGAAAGACATGGAGGGAAGCCCCAGATCTGTCCCAAGCTCATTGGTCCTGATTGGATTTCACTTAATCTCACACTCGTGGACTTGCCCTCAGGTCGGCGCTGGACTAACCTGCCTGATCCTCTTTCCTTCAGGACACGGAGACGGCGAGCTGGACCGAGGGGCGTTCAGAGCGGAGAGAGGGATGGCGGCGGAGGAGAAGCCGGGTGTGAAGAGCAGCAGCTCCATCGTCCCCTGCTTCCTGTTTGTGGAGGTAAGAAGCTCACCTGCTGATGTAAAATAATAGAGGCCATTTTTTTGTTTCTGGCGTTCCCACTCGGTGTCACGCACGCCGCCGTGGACTGCGAGGCCTTTGCAAAGTGGCGACAGTTGTTTCCTGGCGTGCGTTGAACGTTTTCCAGCGTGTTTGTGAGTTGCATGATTCATTGAGGTGGTTGCCGATGTCACAGCACGCAGAGTGTGTTTCTTTCACTGCTGCGCTGTTTGCTTCGGAGCTGCGTTGCACAGATCACACCAGAGGTGGTTGTGTGTGGCAGAGGGAGAAACGCGCTCATGCACCGCGGACCCTTCACCCAATCGGAAGTGAAGGTGCAGGAAAGCGTGTGTTGGTGAGGTAATCGGACTGCCTGTAATCCGATTAGACAACGCGAGCGGACCGGAAGCTCACCGGCTGCAAGTAAGTGGACCATCAGCTGGAGTTCCCCGTGCATCCAGAGCAGCGTTCTGGGACAGATGTGGAGAGGAGAGGCTGTTTGCATCGTTGCATCGCAGGTGAATCGTTATGTGATGCAGATGTTGCATTTACATGTCTGGATTCACATTCGTTCCAGCCATGCAAACTGTTTTCTACCATATGTGTTTCGACTGCATCCAAAATATTTATCCATTTGCGTCACAATAACTCAGTCATAACTGAGAACATACGCTGCAGATATCATTATCTCAGATAATGTGGCAAATAAACATCTACAAATCAGCTTGGAAATAGAAAAACTTGCCTGAGAATCGACACGTTTTAAAGTTTCCTTTCGCATCAGAGTGATCCAGTGATAGTTGTCTGCAGGGGCGGGCTGGGGTTGAAATTCAGCCCGGGAGCTTGGTTTGGAGAGGCCTTTTATCCGATCGCACGAAGGGCACAAGTAGAACCGTAATTTAATTTAAACACAAATACTTTATTTTCAACCAACAAAACTACTGTGTGTGTGTGTGTGTGTGTGTGTGAAAAAATACCTGTTCAATATACTGTACAAACTGCTGCTCCTCCTTTCTCTCTCTCTCTCCCTCCCTCCCTCCCTCTTCTCCTCCTCTTCTTTCTCCTCTCCCTGTTTAATCCTCCTTTTTCTACTCCTCTTCCTCCTCTTCTTTCTCCTCCCCCTCTTCTTTCTCCTCCTCTTCATCTTCTTTCTCCTCTCCCTGTTAAATCATCCTCTTTCTCCCCCTCCTCTTCTTTCTCCTCCTCCTCCTCTTCTTTCTCCTCTCCCTGTTTAATCCTCCTTTTTCTCCTCCTCCTCTTCTTTCTCCTCTCTCTGTGTAATCCTCCTTTTTCTACTCCTCCTCTTCTTTCTCCTCTCCCTGTTTAATCCTTCTTTTTCTACTCCTTCTCCTCCTCTTCTTTCTCCTCTCCCTGTTTAATCCTCCTCTTTCTCCTCCTCCCCCTCTTCTTTCTCCTCCTCTTCATCTTCTTTCTCCTCTCCCTTTTAAATCCTCCTCTTTCTCCCCATCCTCTTCTTTCTCCTCCTCCTCCTCTTTCTCCTCTCCCTGTTTAATCCTCCTTTTTCTCCTCCTCCTCTTCTTTCTCTCTCCCTGTGTAATCCTCCTTTTTCTACTCCTCCTCCTCTTCTTTCTCCTCTCCCTGTGTAATCCTCCTTTTTCTACTCCTCCTACTCCTCTTCTTTCTCCTCCTCCTCCTCTTTGTCCTCTTCCTCCTCCTTTTCCTCCTCCTCCTTCTCCTCCTCCTCCTTCTCCTGTCCCTCCTCATCTGTCCCTCTCTCCTCCTCACTCTCATTATCTGTGTCTAACATTAACAGCAACAATGATAACATTTATAGTACTTTTGCAAATAATTCAGTGTTAGAACACAAACAAAATCTAAAATTCAATTTAAGAAAAGTGCCGCGCACACACACACACACACACACTAATGCAGAAACATAACAGGAAATATAGCCGTATTATATTATATATATATTTATAATTTTAAATTATATCTTTAAAACAGAATGTTATTTATTTATTTATTATTGCAATGGATTTTAGTGTTTTATGGTCAGTTGGTATGGATTTTATTTTTAATTGACAAAGCAAATTAATGATTTATTTATTGTGTAACTTTACTGATAGCTCTGTCTGTGTCCTGAAACACAAACACTATATTGTCTGGGTCTGGGATGATGGCGGTATACGGTGCTTGTTAACCTGCTGTGGCCGTGCTGCTCGGACCCGTGTCGTCATCACCGGCCTGGCCGACCTTGGTCCCACCACGACGGAACATATCAGTTAATTTCGCGCATTTTGCTGCGTCTTCTATCAACTTTCTTTTCTTTTTCATCCTCACATTCTCTGCTCCACCCATCTCTTTCTCTGGCTTCTTTCTTTTCATCATCGCGATCCTGCCCCTCTTCCTTCCTTCCTTTTCTGTTTTTTTTAACAGGAAAACCAGCCGTTCTTCTGACTGAGCGGCTGAGCCAATCACATGTCAATAGGAACAAGGATCAGCTCAAATTGAGAGGGGGGGCCGCTCGTATCCCCCCTTAAAATGCAAGATATTAGAGTGACCCAGTCTGGCGTTCCAATCTGCCACCTACAAGGGCTGTAAGGGCAGGCTGCCTGTTTAATCGCGGCCCCGTTTTACATAAAAAAAAAAAAAAAAAAAAAAAATCTGACCACCGGCCGGTTCGGCCCAGAACAGACCGGCCGTTCGGGAATCCTCCCGAACCTCCCTGTGGCCACCCCGCCCCTGGTTGTCTGTACATCCATGGCTACATTACAAATAAGAACTACTGATATCTAATTCAGCATACTTTTGATTAATTTAGCTAAAATGGAAACGTATTTTAAGAATGCCTTGAATCCAGTGATCCCCACACATGGTTAATAGCAAGCAGGATACTGTTGTATCAGAGCTGCCCTTTACCTGTCCACCTCCGCTGTACCTCTGTGTCAGTCGGGCCCCGAAGGACGGACCGGGATACAATAGTTACACTGACCCGCCCGCCCAAGTGAGCCCGAGTCTGTGAAACACGGCTCCCTTTGGTTATGATACACTGTAAAGTCTCTCCATTAGGCCTCTCCACCATATACCTCCCACACATCAGCTCTCAGCCCTCAGGTCTCAGTCGGTTCCCTCGCTAATTCTACATCTGTGTGTGTGTGTGTGTGTGTGTGTGTGTGAGAGAATATTTCTGTCTATCTGTACTGGGATGGAGAACCCGAGGTAGTGATCGGGGGGGCAGGGAAGAGAGGCCAGTGGCTGTTTCCTGTAATGGGGGGCGGCGAACAAGGTTTTGTCAGTGTGTTTCCCCTGCTCGTGTTCATCAGGTCCACCCGTCGCTCCTCCACAGTCCAAATATGGTCACTTCCTGTCAGTGTTTGCAAAAATTCCAAGATGGCGATGGCCAAAGCTCCAAACTCGAGGCTTCAAAACCGTAGTCCACGAACCAACAGGTGACGCCATGACGACGTCCACTTCTTCTTTAGTCGATGGTTTTAACACACATTTTACATCTACATCCATCATGGATTATTAATATTCAGCCTACATGTGGAAAAAGCATAATGCTGCCTTGACGTCAGACTGACTCATTATTTGTGATAATTGGCTTTTTTATATTGAAAAGAGGGGCTTGTGCAATGAACAGCAATTTGCACTCTGCAGGGAGGAGGTCTCGGGGGAAAGGTGTAAATGGTCCTGAAATATTATTCTGCATTTAGATATAATCTGCCAACTAGATGACGCAAGTTAGAATCAGGCCACTGAGTCACTGTATGAACCGGGTTTGGAGGAGTCTCATTAAAGCAGACGGCGCCTCCTTTTCTTGCTACTTCCTAAAGGTCTAATTTCCATCAAGGACTTGCAGGACGACGGTTGTCTAAGCTGTGATATTAGAAGACGCCTTCACATTAGAAAGCCCCTTTATTACACCGTATGATTTCAATTAACTGTCTCGCCTGGAGTTACCTTCTTTGAAGTCACCTTATGTTTCGTAAAGACCTTAAGTACCGCGATGATGGTGGATGTAGCTTTTCATTAGAGGACAAATGAGAAACATTTTTCTGAAGCGACGGAGAGAAAATCCTCCCAAACCGAAGAGGTGAAAATGGCAGATTTTGGCGTCTGTGCTGATAAACAGTGTGAAGTACCAACAGGAGAAGTGATTTATTTCACACTGCTGCTCTCCATTAAGCTACTTGTCAGTGTGTTTGTGCACGTGATCCCTGGCACCGGTTGTGCTGCTGCAGTCCAGAAACGATAGTGCTCCAGAGCATCCATACGGTTTCTCACACACACACACCCACACACACACACATAGCAGTCTTCCACAAGAAAACACCCTTGATAGGTAGCTGCTTTGTTGGTTACAAATACGTAGGCGAATGCTAGAGGCGCAATCTATCCATAGGGGCGGCCCTCATTTCTGTGTTCTCCCCGTGTTGTGTGTGTGTGTGTGTGTGTGTGTGTGTGTACTGGCTCAGACTCTGTTACATGGGAACCTATAGCTAAAACAACTCAATTATTCATACAAAAAGCCCTGAATGGTGATTGACAGTCTGTAACGTGCTGAGTTATCACTGCTTGGCGGTGCGTGCCGAGTAATGTCGGTGAACTATTAATAAGTGGATGTAAGAGGAATGGGCTTTGGGCCAGAAGGCACTCCGGGCTGGACTGATGATTTGGTGTGAGGGAAGTAGGAAGGAAATGTGAATCAACCTTCAGGGTATAAACTTCTCTTGTGAGGCTATAGTTTCCGCCAGGAGCCAGTTAGCTTAGCTTAGCACAAAGACTGGAGACAGGGGGAACAACTAGCCTGGCTTTGACCCACCAGCGACTCTAAAGACATGGCTATGAGTGGTAAGAAAGTAGTTCCTAAAAAATGAACTATTCCCATTATTTCCTGTCTATAAGGGAGGAAGGGTGTGACATTATCTTTCAACCGTGTGTGTGTGTGTGTGTGTGTGTGTGTGTGTGTGTGTGATGTGACAGTGATCCATACCGAGCCAGAAGGACCTGCTCTTCCATTTAGCCCCACACCTCATCAGCCGTTACCACGGAAACCAATCAGCCCGACTCATTCTCATCTCCACTCTCTTTCTTCTGACTCCTTTCATCCCGCCTGCTCCTAATCACAAGTCACAACCTTTCCTATCAGCGCCGCCCACTCAGCCATCTTGTTCCGCGTCTCTTCGATCACCTCCATTTTGCTCCGTTTTGTTTCACGTTTTTTGGATCCAACCGGATTCCCCCCCTCCACCACCCCACCCCTTCCCCATGCTCATCTTTTTGTCTCTGATTTTGGGCAGATTTCTCCCGGGCCGCGGACATCAGAATCACCTTTCATTAATCTCTGAGTAACGGCGTGTTGACGCGTGCAAATGTGTGTCTCATCCAATCCGATCCTGTCAGCGCTGATGACACAATAAGATGAACTATGTCACTTTTTCACCTGGGCAAAAATAAATCCGTCAAGCACATTTGGCTTCTACCAAACTGCAGATATTCTTCAGTTTGCCGTGCAGCTGGAACCCCCCTGCCCTTCAGGAGAGAATGGCGTTATTCCCTGCCATCTGGGGACACGCAGGCGAAGTTGCAGTTAAAAAGTTGTTTCTGCTTAAAGCTAATCTACAGCGTGCTTCAGTGAAGAGGTGTAATGGAGAACGCAGCTTTCTATTGCAAAGAGTCTCTGATTATAGGCACTTATCCAGACCAGTGGAGGGGCGAACATAAAGCCCCATTGCACCACTGTAAATACTTCTCTCGGCTCTGGATGAAGGCTGCTGCCGCCACATGACTCACTGTGTTCAAATGTAGGATTGATGCTCAGCTTCTCCCCTTCACCTTTTCATACCAGCTGTGATTTAAAGCAACTGGGATTTTTATATTATATTAAGTGTAGCTTTCTCAATCAGGTCAGCGTGGGCGTGATCATTTCCATTGCTGACGTAGAAATGCTCCTGAGGGCATTTAATGTGTGGATTGATGTTCTTGCGTCAAAGCTGGCGGGAGCTCGATGTTGAATTTATCCAACCGTTGTTGACACCGTTTTTTAAAAGTGGTGCAAGAGCACGAGTTGTTTCCTTGTTTTGTTGAACAGCATTTGATGTGATTGCTGTAAGGATGTGACGAGAATTTCCACAAATAAAACCCCTAAAATGTGTCTGAAATAAAGGGCCTACCATGGCTTTAATCTTACAGACAGGAACACGTTTATCCTTCATTTCATGGTGAAACCTGCTGCCTTTCTTTTTCTCCTCCCAAGTGCTCCAGTACCATTTTCTTTCCTTAGCATGCATCTGTGCAGCAGCTGTGTCCCCATCCCTGTGATAGAATGTAGGAAGGGCCGCAGCCACCAGAGGGCACTGCTGTAACACAGCTGAGGCTTCCACTGTCTGCAACTTGCTGTTTGAGTGTTGCACATAGTTTGAAACCTGATCTATCATCAGGTGTTTTGAATTTTTTTCTCCTCTTAATTCACTTTGACACTCGGAGGGAGGAAAAACAATGTATCCATGACTGTGTTATGCATGTACACACACCACACACACACACACACACACACACACAGTCTCACAGCCCTCATTAACACCTGACGACATGCAGAGATTAGACAGAACACATGAGCGTGTCTGCGGCTGCCTCCCCCGTCTTTATAAATAGGCCGGCGTGTTTAATGGGGGGTAACACTCCAGGAGCTTCACACCTCACAGGAAGTCTCCCCGGTCTTGCCAACAAAGTCACCTCCCCACGCAAAAAAAAAAAAGAAGCTCATCGGGGTAGACACACAAACAAACAACGATGAAACGCACACAGACGCCGTCTCCCAATGTGTGATCAAGTTAATGAAATTAGATGCAGCAAGATTTCTCCTCGGGTTTCCAGCTGGTGAGCTTCATAAGGAGGAGGAGCCTACATGATAATAACACCTGTCCCGCCATTTTGCAAATAATTCTCCATCTCTTGACTTTACATAACATTCAGCTCACAGCCGCATTGATGTGTGTTAATGTCTTTTTGGAAACAAAGGTAGAATATTAGCACATGTGTCCTTGAACCCTGTGGGACCGGCGGCTCAGGCTTAGAGCTGGACTGGAGATACTTCAAGTAGACGGCGGCTTGTCAGGAAAGAGGTCTGAATGCTCCAAAGTTAGGCCACATCACACCAAAGATGCGTTGCAACAGGCGCAGCTGCTTCAGAAACGCCCCTTGGCAAAGAGCGTCGGGCCAGACAGCTGCTCTGCTGTTGGATGAGGAGAGAAGAAGGAGGAGGAGGAGGAGGAGGGAAGAAAACATAAAGAGCGGAAGTTTTTCAGTTCACCACAGAAGATACTTTATTCATTCCCTTTGGAAAAAATATTGCATATGCGACAATTTTAGACTCTTTCAGCTGCAACCTCCCGGTGCTGTGAAATAGACAAATAAAAAATAGCATGAATGTAAAAATATAATTCAAAGCGGTGAGAAGGTTTCCTGCCATATCTTCTAATCACCCACAGCATCATAAGAGTAGCAGCAAGGAAGGCAGTGTAAGACATGACGTGAATATATGGTATGAATATATGACGAGACAATATAATGATTTACATCACAACAATACTTAAGCCCTGATATTGTCATTCACACATGTAGACGTTTATTAATCTACAATTTCAGGGAGGTTTTTAACCGGGCTTCAAGCTTTGATTGGTCGTTGCTCCTGCATGAACTGATCTAACATAACCTGCTCTAGTAAGTTACCGTGGCGATCCACCCCGTTGAGAAATGAACCCTGAGTTAAACCTGACTCCCTCTATCTCCCCCTGTCCCTCTCTAAAAAAGCTCAGTGTAAGGCACCTCTGCATTGGTTACGATCACCCTTGGTGGTTTTCAGTCGCCGACAAAGAAAATAAAACCAACCGCTGCTCTGTTGCCTGCTGTTCTTTCCTCCTCATTGATGAGGAGTGAGTAACGCAGGAAGGACAAAGGAGCTGGGAGCAGGTAGTGGGCCGGTCGTAGCGCTTTTTGCTGCAGTGTGATCCCTGCGCTCAGGGTTTCCTCGCATTGCTAGTGCACTGCAGAGCTGGCGGGAAGTGGATCCCCAACAGAGCGTTATGGACTGGAGGATGATTGAAGCAATGCACCTCTCTTCTTTCCCCTTCAGGTCTTTCCCCACACAAACACAGTACAAACCCCCCCCCCCCCCACTCTCCCCCCTCGTCTCTGCTGCTTCCACCACGTCTGTTCTCACCTCACCTGAAAGCATCCAGGTCACAGCTCTCCACGCCACTTCTCCTCTCCCTTCCCTTTTCATTACTCACCCACCTCCCACCCTCTCTCACCCCCTGAACACCTTTCCTTTCTCCTCTCTTTTTGTTTTGTCCTCCCCTCTTTGAATGCACCATTCCCTCCACCGCTTCCTTTACTCCGTCCTCAGCATCCCCCCCCTCTTAGCACTCCCCCTAAACTCGATGGACTGTAAAACCCTCCTCACTCTCTCTCATTGTCATTGGTTTGCAAACACACGGACAAGCTGCTCAGGGTCATTCTCATGTGGAAAGCATTTATTCAGCCCACGGAGCCCATTTATCATGTTCTCCTCCGTCAGAGTACCAGCACGGACCGGGTGCACAAGCCAACTCCACGTTATTGTTTTAATGGAGCTGTTTGTCGCCATTTGACTGAGATATTGATGGAGTGGTGTTGCATGTTCAAAACCGTTGGGGAGAAAGAATGAGTGCATCTATTTATTTGAAAAAACAACAACAATATATTGACGTAAAAAAAATGAAAATGATAGCACTATTAAAGCTGGAAACCGTTGCATTGTTGTCGAATGAATGACAATTTTGTTGGGTCATTCACACAGAGATGTGTCACTACGGCCATGTCTGCTTCAACATTTGTGCTTTTGAAGGTTTATTTTGTTTTATTGTTTCTGTCTCCCCGTCCGTTCAGTTCCAGTCTCCGCAGGCATCCTCTCTTGTATTTAGAATGACAGATTAGAGATCAGTGCAGACCACTGAGCTGTTCCAAATCCTGCTGCGAAGCTGCAATTAGCACTGACCGCCTGTCAGTTTCCAGGTTACCCAGAATAGTCCACGTTAGGATGACAGAAGCCTTCCTGTTTGTAGGATTGTGTCCGGGTATTTCCTCTGTGGTGAAAGGTAGAGAAGACACAAAGTAGCTGGGTGGGCGTGCGGCGTGTGGGCGGGGTTCGTGGTTGTGCTGGTGAAGTGTCTGCTGGTGGGAGGATTTTGGCTTTAAGGCTGGTTGAGGAAATACAGACCAACTCCCTACGATACAATTCAAGGTCACGTTTTTCTGAGATCCAACAGGTTTTATTTTTCTGGAGTATGTAGCAGAGGAAACCAGCTACACCAGTTGTTCAATAATGCATCAGGTTCTCGCCCTGTGCAGTTTGTGAGCGTGTTCCGCTTTGACACTAAAGAACTGTATTGTTGAGCGCTATTGTCGTGTTTAGCAGTCGTCACTGCAGAGCCGAGCGAAGCAGAATGGGTCCGCCACAAACACAGAGCAACACGTGAAGCGGACACGTGTATGTACAGAGGTGGGCTGATGGGCGGGGGTGAACATAATAATACAAATGACACCAGCTGCATGTGGTGGGACACCAGGGTGCAGAAAGGATTCCCACATGTAGGGTCGGTCACATGGCACTGCATCACATTTTCATCATTCAACCCATTAGTACACTGCATCCTGTTTTCTCCACTGGAAGAGCAGCCTAGGTGGCACTACATCATGTTTTCTCCAATGGAAGCAATCCTAGAGGGCACTACACAATGTTTTCTCCACTGTAAGGGCACTCTAGATGGCACTACATCATGTTTTCTCCACCGGAAGGGCATCCTTGAGGGTATTAATTATGTTTTCTCCGCTGGAAGCCATCATAGAAGGCACTACATCATGTTTTCTCCACTGAAAGGCCACCCTAGAGGGCACTTCATCATGTTTTCTCCACTGGGAGATGGGAGGGCTGATGTTACTTCAGGAAGTTACCCTCCTCCTGTTCTTACTGTCCTGGGCTTGAAGTAGTCCGGCACATAAGTTTACGTAAAACCAGTACGAGTTGCTTTTTCACTTCAGTTTTCAGAGTTGTATTCTGTTGTACTATTGTGCTAGCTGAGGGAGGACAGTGTATTACTTTATTTTCATATTGAACATTTCTACAAGGTGAATCATGGCCTTTTTCTTGACAACAGTGGGGATTTAAGAAGTAGAAATAAGTCAAGAAATGAAGACACGAGAAAGAAAATTAGCTTTGTACCCTTGAACCTCTCGTCCGTCTGATTCGACCTAAACCACACAAATATACTCCACACTCAAATATTTCTTTCCCCTCCTTTGCCAGTCACTCTTGCTTCTTTCTATCCTTCCTCTGTTTTTGATTTTTCCCTTTTTTTGCCCCCCCCTGCCCTGCCCTTCCTCCTTCTCCACTTTTGAACCCACTTGCGTCATTCATTCTTTCCCAATGCCCTCCTTGCTTCTACCTTCCTCCGGGCATGCTCCTCCTCCCCCGGGACTCCCGTCATGCTGGCCAGGTGCAGTGTAGCGTGCGTTGATGGCAGGCCTCTTAATGGACAGTGTGTCTGACGGTGGACCCCAGTGCCTCGCCGTCCTTCTGCTCTAAATCCTCTGTCCGTAAAACACAAAACTGCTCTTTCAGGCAACATGGCTTTAACAGCATCCAGAGACCCAAGAGGACCTCCAGAGAGACGGATACAGAAGGACAGCCAGACATAGTGACCCTTGTTAGATCTTTGTAACGTATTCTGTGGACACTGAGGTGCAAATGTATGAATAATATTCTATTTTTAATCTCAACTACTTTAACTTAAAGGTGCTTTTAAAAGACGTGCGATGAAATAAGAGCATTGTTGGCAGCCACAGTGCTGCATGTCGCACGGCTACACTTAGTGTGATAGTGTGATTGATTTTTCAGCACCAAACAGGAAGAGGGCAGTGTACCTCCAGCACAAAAAAGTAGATGGTAAATGGCCTCATTTATATAGCGCTTTTCTCCAAAGCGCTTTACAGCAATGACTGACATTCACCCATTCACTCACACATTCACACACCGACGGCGGAGTCAACCACGCAGGGCGACAGCCAGCTCGTCAGGAGCAATTGGGGTGAGGTGTCTTGCTCAGGGACACCAGGCACTCAGCTAGGAGGAGCTGGGGATCGAACCGGCAATCTTGCGGTTACCTGCCAACCCGCTCTACCTCCTGAGCTAAACCTAGATTAGTCGGCTCATTCAGCCACTTGTTAGCAACCAACTTTATTGAGACATACAAAAGCTTCACAAGAGGAATATTTACTGTCATATTTTATATATCATTAAACAAAAACTTGAGGACTCATCCCTGCAGCTCTCCAACCCTAAAAATGACAAATATGCCTTGCTGGTTTATAACTTTGACAACTTGCTGTGAAGCTGATGTCACAAACGCCACAAAATGACTAATTGATCCATTCAGCCCTTTAAAATGTATCCATGTCAGTAAATGATTCCATGGCGTTCGTGTGTGGAGAGTCAACAGTAAACCAGTTGATCGGGCTGGAGGAGGTCACCGACATGCATTAGCTGGAAAAAGACTAAGTGAGTCTGGTTTTTGGGCCCAGAGCACAGACTGTATATAAGAAGTAGAAGTACTCATCGTGATGTCACCTGTTGGTTTGTGGACTACGGTTTTGAAACCTTGAGTTCAGCATTTGCCCGTCACCGTCTTGTATTCTGCCCATCGTTATCTTTGATTTTTGAAACCAGCAAAGGAAGTGACCATATTTGGACTGTGAAGGAGCGACGGGTGGATCAGATGAACACAAGAGCAGCAACCTTACTGGATCTGGATCCATCTGGATTCTGTTGTGAAGCTGCTAACAAAGTTAGCTTCAATATTCAAGTTCAACTTTACAGCTTAGTGTTAAAGTCATCTTAGTAGCTAACTGCTTCGTTAGCGACTTATCAATCACCAGGTAGCCCCGCCCTAAAGCATTCTCTGCTGCTAAATGGACTAAATGAACATCATGCTGGATTGAAGAAACTAGAGACCATAAACTCATGTTTACAGCGACAGTACAGTACATAGACTTCAATACAATCAGACTTCTTTTTGCAACCACAGGAGTCGCCCCCTATTGGCCATGAGAGAGAATGCAGGTTTAAGACAATCCAACTTCTTTTGAGAACCGGAGGTTGACGCCTGGCCCTGAAAACCTAAAAACCTGTACACCCATTGAGCAGCCTGGAATACAGTATCCGATGTTGTTAATGAATCCATGAGCTCCACAAACAACCCGCCCTGTTGTGGTTACTCACCTCTGTGGCCGACTGTGAATGAAGACAGGAGCGCTGTGCCGCGTTAATGACGCCCCCTGAAAGCAATCACAGTTCTACCGCTGATAAATACAAAGATTTGCACTCATTGTTTGGATCCTTGCCGATCAACCCTCACAGCAGAAAGAATCATTTTGGGATAAGATATACTACAACCGATTCTATTTTGGTAAATCTTACATAACAGCAAGTGTGGATTTCTCCAAAACCTCTCAACCACTGAGCATGTGCAAAGCTCGATTCTGAAGTCTTTTACGGTGTTTCCGTCAAATCAACTCTTTTTCTGCACACGTAATGTAGAAAATACAAACGTGTAGATTTAAAACCAAATATTAAGGAGTAAAAAGAGCACAAACTAATCCCTCAACCTCTGGGTTGTACTGAACACATCCAGCACTCGGCCAGGTAACAGACGCAGCGCTATATTTAGTTCATCACCACAGAAACTTTCCCTCACATAAAGAATTCATACGGTTAATCAAGTATGGCTAACTGCGTGAAGCTGTCCATCACTGCTTGTGAAGAAGATGGATGGTTGAGTTTGTGCAGGGATGGCATGTTTTAAAGACATCCAGGTTAAAGGAGGGAGGGAGATGGTTGGGTTTTAAGAGCTGCACTGAGCTCAGTGTTGTAGGTCCTTCACATGCCGTCGGCTGTTGCTGTTCCCTCGCCTCTCTCCCACAGCGCTCCCAGAATGCTATCTGGGCTGCCGTGTTTTCAGTCGTCTCGATGTCGCTGCTGTCCAAACCCTTGCTGCCTCCCGGCGCCGCAGTCACTCCGGCCGGGGAGCCGAGCGTCAGCCCGACAGTTGAAATTCAGAGTCAACGGTATGAAATATTCAGCAGAGTTACAAACGACTCTCGCATGTCGGAGGGCAGGCAGGGAAGTGTTGGAGGGATGAGGGAGAAACGAAGAATGACGGATGCGGCTGAGGTCAAATTATAACGGAGGGACGGTGTTTAAAGGCACATTTCTACCGTCATACATGAAGATATCAGGTAAAGCCAGGTTGTCATCGGAGAAAAGGGCAGAATCTCATCCCGTGGTGCATGGAGGGTGAGTCCCCGCTGAATACTGTGCCCTTTCACAGAGAGATAAAGTGCCAATTGAGGCATTTTTGTTCCTTCTGACTTGGCTTGTCACTTGTGAGGTTTTAAGACTCCCTTTGCTGTGTCACATGAAACAAGCTTTGGCTCTCACACGTTTTCTCTGATCATTTCTGCTCTATTTTTGTACCCGACTAAAAAAGCCAGGGGGATGCGTGGTGACGATCGTACTCAACAAGTTGTGATGTTTCCCACAAACGTAAGGCCGGCGGTGGCGGCGGAGAAACTGTCACGTTAACACTTGATCTGTGAAATGTGAAGCATCCCATGTCTGTGTATTAAAAAACACAGTCCCTCAGAAATCGATCAACATCACGTGGAAGGAAGCTCGCTCAAATAATGGGAACTAATTGAACGTTATCCCAGCGTATGTAATGAAGTGCAGTAATGGCTTCATTGTCTGACAGGCATTGAGTGCATTTCAAAGAGGTGATATGAAGGCAGGCTCCGAGGGAGGCGGTGACAATCTTTTAGAAGGTTGAGGGCAGAAGGAGACGCTCCTCCGTCTTGGCGAGCCTCCCGTCTCCCTGTGACAGCTCCCAACTTGAGCTGTCTTAACGTGACCTTTCATCTTGACAAGCCTTTGTTTTTTTTTCTCTCGCTATTGATCTGCCTTTCCATCTCCCGCTAAAATAGGTCAGGGGGGGATGGGATCTTTACTCCGAAGCCTGTCGTCTTTGCTATTAATGGCAGCTCTTTATGATGAGAGGTCAAAAGATTTAAAAAAAAAAAAAGTGTAAGTGATGATAACAAGGAGGTGGGAGCGACGATGAGTGCGAAGCAGCGCTAAAGGAAGGGCATGGGGATATAAGGAAGCTGTCAAGGTGTGAAAGAGCTGCTGTCACCCTCATAACAACTGTGTGTGCTAGCAGCTTGCTATATACGGTATGTGTATATATATATATATATATATATATATATATATATGGGTAAATGCAAGGCAGGAGCACGGCTGCATTAAACAGGAAAACAAGGGAACGCTTCATGAGTCACGACCATCAAACGCCCCCTCTCGCCCGAAACGAAACCCACCAGTGAGCCCCCGTCAGGTGTGTGAGCAGCCCCCCCACCAACAACACACACACACACACACTCTTTGTCTTTTGTGTCACATTAACACCAAACTTACAGAAAGATGTTTGAGATGCGCTAAAAATACAGAATATTATGAACCTGATTTCTCAGTAATTTCCTCACCATGACAACGGCAAACAGAAAAACACATCTCCCTCAACGGAGGCACAGGTGGAGGCTGGTTTGATGGAAGTAAAGATAAAAGCACATTAAAAAAACACCAGTAAAACATAAAGGTGTGTGTGTGCAAATGAGTTTTTGGTTACCCTTGTACCTATGCTGTTTGTACTTTGTGATTAAGTACATGCCATGTTTGTGCCACTGGTGTGGGCGGAGCTATGTCTCTGGTCACAGTGTGACTTGGAGCTGGAGCCCTCCCTGAGGGCTTCAGCCTCTCCTCTCTGTCCTTGAACGCAGCACCATTTCATTTATTTGTACAACGAGACTTCTACCTCCGTTTAAATCAGCTGCTCTCAGCTTTTTGGCCTCTTTCAGCTCATTGTTTTGGCTTTTAACGCCTACAACTTTACTGTTTTGCTTACTGAACTTGTGTTCATTTAGAGAAATAGCGCAGTGCTCGTTGCGCCCGCATGTTTGACTCCCGCTCATGTGCCAACCTCTGGTTCTGAAAAGTGAAGCTTACATGGAAAGTGCCTTAGACTTGCATTATCTCTACTGGCCATCAGGGGGCGACTCCTCTGGTTGCAGAAATGAGTCTGATTGTCTATGTCTATGAGAAAATGACTCTACTTCTCACTTCATTTATTATCTCAGTATGATAATAGTAGGTATGGTTCGAAAAATCCCACATGGCAACAGCCAAAATGCTAAATTTGAGTCTTCCACAAACCAGTGGGTGACTACGTCCACTTCCTGTATACAGTCTTAGCTGCTGGCATTGCGCGCAGTGCGTTAGCATCCGTCTGGAGTCGTGTGTCTATCCATTTGGGGCATCGTAAGCTCAATATTCATGAGTCTCCACCAGGTCATGAGGGAAATATGTGGCTCTTTAGCTGCTAAACGCTCCACTGTGTCCACCAGCTGGCGGCTCATTGAGGTGCTGAGCAGGTAAAGTGGACTACACACTCCAGACTCCACATGGAACCGTCTTCACAAACACTCACACTCTGGAGAGACCGTCAGCTGATGGTGAGAACCAAATGTCAAAAGCACACACACACACACACACACACCATATCTACAAATACACCCACAGCTCAACTGTAGTAGATTTCATGAGTGCTGGCAGCATACAGGCTGCTCCCCCTTTCTCTCCCTCCCACCTCCCCTCCTCTCTCTCTCCCTCCCTCTCTCTCTCCCTCTCTCTTCATGCTATCTTTGTTTTGCCGTTCGTGCTGCCGTGGAACCCTCTCTTATTCTGGTTTTTGTTCATCTCTTGAAGAGAGAAGCCTCCTCCTGGAGATTTCTTTCTCTCTCTCCCTCTTGTCTTGTTATCTCACTCTTGGATCCAAACACTCAACCTCTCTCGCTCTGTCTGTCTCTGCCTATGCATCTCCCCGTGGCTGAGGGGAACAGGGACTTGACTCTCCCCTCTTCCTCTCCTCCGCCTCCTCCTCCTCTTCTTCGCTCTCGTCCTCTCACTTCCTAACGGAGGGATAATGTTCTATTTCCAGCTGGTGATCATGGCTGGGACGGTGCTGCTGGCTTACTATTTCGAGTACACGGACACCTTCCCGGTGCACATCCAGGGCTTCTTCTGCTACGACAAGACCTTCTCTAAACCCTACCCGGGTCCGGACGACACCAGCAAGATCCCCCCGGTGCTCATCTACTCGCTGGTCACAGCCATCCCCACCCTCACGGTAAGAGCATTCATGAGTGTGGAAGTAGAGGTCAGGGACAGAGGGGAGGCGTCCACCGCATGTTGAAGAGGGAGAGTGAGGGGGCTCAAAGTAAGAAGTTGTCAAAGTTTTTTTCTGCTTTTGCATGTTGAAAGTAGACGAGGAGGTGTTCGCTTTCTGCTTATGATTTGAGAGTTTTGTGATGAATCATGTCCGGCGTCGGTGCTGCACCGCCGGAATATTGAGAGCAGATTGGCAAACTGCATGGAGGAAACCCCCTCCAGCCTCGACGGGCAGGAAGGCAGGTGTGTGGAGGATCAGCCCGGACCACACGGAGATGTAAGGGGAACGGGCCGGCTGGTCATTAGAGAGAGAAAGGGAGAGGAGAGAGGAACAATAGAGGAAGCAACGGAAAAACAGAAAAAAAAAGTTGGAGCCGAGGCAGAGCGATAATGGCAGTCAGCAGATGCTGTCTGGGGGAGAGAAAAACACTACTCAAGATGATAGGTGAGGAAAAAGAGACAATGAGCACAAAGGAAGGCAATTTAGAAGGAGTGTGGGGGGGGGCTGGGTGCACGGGGTTTTTTGTGTGTGCGCTTGAGGTTAGCTGCCGAAGCCCAAGCGAGATGCAAGGCAGCGAGCGTGAAATGCAGAACACCTGGCGCCGACTCTGAGCAACAGACACAACCTCAACAGAAGACAAAAACACCACAGACAGAAGCAGACAAACAGCCTGACACTAACAGACAAAAACCACAGCCTGCAAGAGTCTTCCAGTCCCTCTCACTGGTCCACAACACACCCTGGAGGCTTTAAAGTCAACTTATAGAGTTCTTGAGTTATTTTCCAAGTCAAAGCAATAATTAATATAATGCAAAATAAGATTCAGCCCCTCCTCCTTCTCATCCCAGTCATTTGGGGGAAGTTTTAGCTTCCTCCAGTGGAATTAAAGCCCTGCGCCGTCATCTTGGTTGTTGTTTAACATGGCTGACAGCTTACAGCAGGCTACACTAATGCAAATCAAGCAGATCTGGCTGAGGCTAAATTACTTTGGAAGTTGATCTGGGTCAGAGCCCATTACCTCCACCAGCTAGTCTGCCCAAACCTGTGCTGACAGTGTCTGTGTGTGTGTGTGTGTGTGTGTGTGTGTGTGTGTGTGTGTGTGTGTGTGGTAGGGCAGCAAGGTAACTCCCTGTGATAGGACCGGCCTGCTGCAAATGTGCTTTGCCATTGGCCTCCGGTTCCTGAACTCTCATCCAGTGCAGAAGCCAAAAAAAAAAGAGCCTGGGCACAAAAACCAACCGTCTTTAAAACAAACTATCAGGTTTTAGGTGAGAAGTTTGGATCTTTCATAGCAGTTGTGTCTGCAAGCAAAGTCAAACTCTTCCAAGCAGAGACGCACAGAGATGGCGGCGTGAAGAGGAAGACCCCGCCTGACCTCGTCACTGCAGGTAATCAGCCAGCAGACACACATTTGAGTCAGAGCCACGGTCCCGTGCTCCTCAGCGCTCTGACGGCTCCCAGTCGGGCCCCGCCGTCTAATTAAAATCATCAATCACCTTTTTGAAGTTCCAGCACAAGGAGCCGCTCCGAGACTAGAACAGAAGAGGAGGGACCCGTCTCCCCGACTCAGTCGGTTACCGTTACTACGCCTGTCAAACTGTCCTATAGCGATAACGGTGACATTTTATTCTAACAGCTGGAGAAGGTGGGGAGCAAATCTTTTCAACGATCAAATCAAATTCCTTCCCGACGCTACGTCCCGCCTGTCTGTCCCGTTTCACTTAGCGATACGTCACCGGCACATACCCAGAAGCCACTGCTGCAGCGAGGTCCTCCACACAAACACACGCTTGAGTTTGGTTCATTTTAAGGGCATCTCCAAAGTTTGCCTAATGGAGCTCGTAAGCCAGTTAAGTCGGGGACGAATTAACTCCTGCAGCACAGATTCAATCTGACGGTGCGTGTGCAAATGTTCCCTCCCCTCCGTAAATCCCTCCTCTGATCGCTTTTCTTTCCCTCCGTCGCGTGTCCTCTCTCACCCGACCCTCCCCCATTCCTCCCGCCACGCCGCTCCTCCTCATCCACGCTGACCTTCTTGCCTTCATGTTCTATTCATAACCGCTCCGCTCTCGCACATTTTGGCCTCATCTGTGTTTAGTCTCTTGCTCTTTTCCTCGGATGGAAGTCTTTTCGCCTCATGTTCTCCCCTTCCACCATCTTCCAAGACTCTCATCAACACCTCCTCAGCCTCTCCCTGCCCTCCCTGAACTCTCCTCACACCTGTTGTTTGTCTCACCTTCCAATCAACACGTCTCCTGTGGACCGACGGAGCCTCCCTGCTTGTCTGCCGGCCGATCAATCAGTCAAACTAACCGTACAGTCCCCTTCCTTTCACTGCCTGCTCCTTCCCTCAGATAACAAGAACAAGTCTTTTATGTAAGTGACCGAAGTCATACGGAGGTAAAAGGCACACGCAGTCACAAGTGCACACTTAGCTTTCAGCTTTGTTCTGAGTCATCCAGTTCAAGTCCAGGTGAAGCGCACGCTACATCCACGTGGGGGGGAAGGCGGGTCAGGCTAGCCTTTTACAGTCTTTGTGCCAAGCTAAGCTAACGAGCGACGAGCTGCTGCTACATATTTAGTGGAGTCGATCTTCTCATCTAAGGCCTTGTGCACCAACGTAGCCTTTTCTATGCGTGTTAAACTTTCATTCATTGTTTTCGGTCCTCCAGCTCTAAGGTCTTCGCTCCTCCTTTCTACGTTCCCGTGTTTTGTCCTTGGATTGCGTTCGCTTTTGCCGTGTCACAAATGAGTCCAGAGTGAGAGTGTGGAGGTCCGCAGAGGGAGGAGGAAGAGGTCGTGGACGCCTCGATACACACAGGGCTTTTACCCAGGAGACTGCCCTTCATCTCCCGTGTGAGCGAAATCCTCTACAGAACTACAAAAGGTTGAATTGTGTGTGTTTTAGTTCAACCATGATTCATCCAATCAGCATCATCAACAACGAACCCCTGGAGGTTCTGGTTTGACTTGTGCTAGCGTGTTAGCAGTTAGCTTGTCAGCTACTTTTGTTGACCAACTAGCTGTGAGAGAGTAGTCTTTGATGCTGAGTGACATAGTTTAGGAATATGTAAGATAATATGTAATAACCATGCCCAACATGTCCTATCTTTAACCTCGGACTGTGACTGAGGCGTCCTGTCAGCGGCCTCACGTCCTCGCCATGATGTCAGCAGACTGACATTAAAGTGTGCTCAGCCTCGACCAGGAGAACCGTGACCTCACAGCGGCCCCAGAAGAGAAACTCTCACATTCATGCACAATTGCACCGACATGGATCGATGCCTTTCTGTCCGTCTCTCACTCTCCTTTCAGACCTCTTTTTTTTTGCTTCCGCTACGCACACAGTCTAGGCCAGCCCTCCGCCCAGCCAGGTTAATGAGACAGATGGCAGGGTGGGCTAGGTGGCGGGAGAGCGGGGCATCGGTCGCCGTGACGCTGGCTGCCACGGGTGACGTCTTTCTGCCTCTTGACTTCTGTTCTTCCTTCTGCTGGAGAGGGAAATGAGGAAAACGTGCGATAAGATGATCCAAAATGAAAATAAATGGACACACCAGACTTGAAGCCGACGTTATAGAAGATGAAATCACAGCTCAGAGAGAAAATGTGAGGGATTCTGAGGTATGCGTTGTTTTAATCTGCTCTGCCTATCTGCGGCGCTGATAGAATAATCCACCGCAGCATTCCCGTCTGCCTGGACCCACAATCGCTGCTCCCATCTAAACGCTCCCGATAACAACCCCCCCTTACCCGAGCCAGCATGGCATCGCCGCACCTTTCTTATATTTGCATCATCAAACTATCTCCACCCTCCCTCGCATTTTTAGTTTTCTTGTCCCCTTAAAGCGCTGGCGTCTCCAACTACCTCGAGTCTCGTTGGTGTGCCGAACATTATCAGAATGTAAACCATTGTTAGTCCTCGCAGCGTGTTAATCCTTCCTGAATGCACTAAAACGGGGACAGCTCCTCTCCATAGACATGTGGACACACAGAACCTCTCAACACACAAAATGAATGTTTTTACAGACTGGCTTTGATTGGCAGGTCGCGTCCACGCCGCTGAATTTCAACAAATATAACAAAAGGAATGCTGCTAAACTAAACTAAAGCGGTTCCTGTCTCACTCTCTGCAGTGAAGTTCACAGCTGAGCTGCACCATCTCCCCGTAGGCCCGAGTGTTGCATCACCCTGTCTACAGTGACCGGAGCGAGAGAGATAGTCTTTGCCTTCCTCTTACAAATCTAGTGGTTTCAGCAGCCGTTCCTGAAATGTGGTCACCATTTCTGCCACTTAACTTTGATCCGTTCTTCAGGCAGGCATGGAGGAGGGACACCTCAGGGGTCCTGTTTGGCTGATGGACCGCCACGCTTCACTCAGCACCTCAGAGGTCTGCGGCGAAAGCCAGCGTGCCCAATCTGCATTCACAGCAGCGCGGCATGCCGGCTCGCCGCCCTCCATACATCCTTGCATTTGGCCTCTGAGCCGAATCCGTGGGTTTGTCTGTGTGTAGCTGTGTGACATTTCACTCACACTCACACAAATCCACCGCAGACACTTATTGACGAGCTCCGTGACGGATCAAGGCGATAAAACAGATGGATAGGCTTGAAGGGTGTCACATGATTTCAAAATGATGGCTTTACAATAATATTTTTTCACACATTTTTTCACTTGTTATAAATTAAGATTAATTTTAAAACAGACCTGCAGGTGATTAATAATATAATATGTATTATATGTATGTTTTATATATAATATTGACTTACCAGTACAGTAGGAACTAACGATTATTTTCATTGCTGATTAATCCATTCATTATTTTCTCTATGAACCAATAAGTTGTTTATAAACTTATTTAAATAAAAACATTTAAAAACAATCATCATTTTCCCAAAAGCCCACGATGATTAGTACTTTTGCCACAACTCAAAGATATTCAGTTTACTGTCATAGAGGAGTTCAGAAACCAGAAACTATTCACAATAAAGCAGCAAAAAAATGTCTTAGAATAGATCTTTGCAGATCTAAAGTACTGTCTAACATCCATTTTCTTTAATATTTTGTAAGTGGAAAAAAAAAAGACGGCTGAACAAAATCTTTTTGTGGTCATTTCACAGTGCTGATCTCAGGTCAGTGCTGTGTGCAGAGCCAGTGAGGGCAACGGTTGCTGTTTCTGGTGAATGCTGCTCTGCACTCTGATTTGGGGAAGGAGGCAAACATGTCTGATCACTTCAGGGCCAGACTTGGTATTTGGTCACAACGGTTTCTGGGCATGGATCTGGGTCGTGATCAAGAGGATTTAAAACACGATGATCATAAGCATACATTGATGGGAGAGGGAACAAACGGACTGATAGGAACACTGGGGCAGACGTTAAACAGCTTGCAGTCCCATTGATGCAGCTTTTAAAGGAACGTAACGCAGATTTGAGCGTGCAAATGGAACCGGATAAAAATGCAAGACAAAGAATACATAACCTACTTTTCCCTCCGGTGGGAAGACGCGATGATGAAGAGGGTTTGCTTCTGTAAGATCTACACATCTACACCATCATAATACTACAAGGACAGATTCTCAGCAGGCCAACAGTGGTGACGATGTGCATGTGATAGAGAGAGGCCGAGTCTCGACCCCCACAGGAGGCTGTGGCGAGAGACAAATGTTTGATCCTGTTTACAAATGATGTCAATTTAAAGTCAAGAAAATCACATTTTGGCATACCTACTGAAAATAGATAACTAGAAAGACGACGCATCCAAAAGTCGTTAAAGTGACGTTTCTTGCTGAAGCTACGATGCCTGTGTGTTTCGTACCATGACGTAATGTTACTCACTCAAACAGTTTTAGCTCGTTCTTTCTCTTCCCGGCTGATAAAATGAGTCGCCGGATAAAACGCGTCAGGAAAGATGATGTTTGTGATGGAACGCAGCTAAGTTAGCCTAGCTAACAACAACTAACAAAAAAACACCACAAAGTGCGACTTTGTTGACGTACTTTTAAATTGACAGATGTTTTATTCATGGCACAATTCAAATGGGATAAAACAAAATTAAATTAGGTCCCACGGGGAGCAAGGGGCGAGACGTGACTCGGCCTCTCTATTGCGATCTTTGTGCTTTTGGGGGAGCAGTGCGTTGTGTGAATGGCCCCGGGCCCTTAAAATCTGTCTCATGTGTTGCCCATCCGCGATCCGCCCTCCTTCCTCCGTCGTCATCCCTCATCACGCCCGTGGCGTCCTGCTGTGTTCTCCGTCAGCGTCGGCTCACCACAGTGGGAAGTAAAGGTGATGGTGACGCTGATCCACTCTGGCGGGTTCCGTGTCTTCCGTATCATCCATTAGCCCAAATCTCCCGTAAGCGCTGCTTTGTGGGGATTGAGGTCGCCGTAGATGCTGACAGATAACGGGATACTAGTGACAGCTCGGCCTCTCTCTGTGCTTTACGCATGGATGACCTCACCGTCTTGTCAGGAGCATTAGGTCTTACGGCTGCCGAGGCGTGCCTCACACAAACGGCTTTCTGTACGAGAGCTGCGTTTCATCAGAGGAAAGCTCTCCTCGCTATAAGTAACTTACTAAGAGTGATCTTTCTATTGGCCATTTGATGTTCAGCTTTCACTCCACCGTCGTGACACTTTGGAACAGCTGTAAACACTTTTACATGCAGACGGAGGAAACGTAGGATTCATGGCTTTAATCCAAGCGTGTTGCGAAACTATAATCCGTGGTGTTCAGTCACAACGTTTATAAGTTTACCAAGAGAAAGAGAAGTACGGGTGTTTATAGCTATCCAGACCAAAGATGGGAGGATATCAGATTTTATCGCGATAATAATTGAATGTGGTGAATTTTCATTATCGGGATAATCCCAAATATCGTCATGAGTGACTTTAAAAAAAATGTAAATGGCAAAATGTTGCCATTTAAAAAAAATATGTATTGTTTATTTATGCAGGTAGACCTTATGATTTCTGATTACCTTATTTTATTATTAGTTTTTCACTGAGAAATAAGTGATTTCAGTATGTTTTTAATTTATAATTATAATTTATACATTTTTTATAATTATTTAAAGGATATTGTGATGATTATCGGTATCGAGAATCACATTTTGAATTGGGACCAGCTATTATATTTCCATGGAGAGGGCCGGCCCTTTAAGTGACTCTGTGGTTGAAGGAAATGCTTTCAACTTTATGAGCTCATCTTTCACTTTATATAAACCGTATAAAATAATTAACTACCAGATAATGAGTGTCATTGGCTTATTAATAAGATCTTTTAAATCAAACATCTTAAGATATGAGTATGACGTCTTAGTCTTGTAACATTTTTATCAAATGTAGCTTAATCAGGTCATGTGATCTGCAATGAAGCACATTGACCAATAGGGTCCAGCCACCAGGTTTCACCTGGTCTACTTTATATTGGCCTTGTTATCCCTGATGTGGTAGTCGGTTCTGTCTGCTGAAGGGGAAGCACGCATGGAAGCACCACCGCTCAGGCTTACTCCACGATGCCTGATTCGTCCTCGCAGCTTTATTGACATCATTAACACACGATGGCGTCGTGACAGGCTGTTTGCCGCCTGCGTTCGGGGGAAACGCACCAGTAAAGCTGGTTTTACACGGTAATTATACCGCGCGGCTTTAAAAGAGCTCGTTGAGATGGTAATCGCGTGGAGAATGAGCGTATATCTCCCGCCTTTTTGTTCCTGCAGCTTTCCTTGTGTGCACATCTACGGTTTCATGTGTAAAATATTTATATATAAATACATTTCCTCTTCAATCTGCCAGCCACTCTTCAGTCCCACGGCTCCTCTGTCAACTCTTCATCCTCTTCATCATCCCATCGTCCCCCTTCGTTGTCTTCGTATTGACACGTATTCATCAGAAGGGCCGGTGTGAAGACACATTGGACTTAAAGCCACTGACACAAACGGAGATCTGATTACTTACACACACAGAGCAGCGCTCGCCGTCGAGATAATCAGGTCTCCAGTGAGCGTGTTAATCTTTCATTTCTCTTGTTCTGCCCATAAATCATGCATGTGAGTACGCATGTAAAGCACGCCGTTGTCTGCACACTTTCCTTTTTTCTGCCTCTCCCACTCTTGGAGCTCATCCTGCCATTTCTAGAAACCATCTCGTCCTCCTGCGTCGTCAGACTGGACTGGACGGGGCGGTTTAATTTCAAGGGATTATAATCCGCTCGTCCCTAAACCGCGGCGACAGGCTCGGCGTATTTAGCCACGAGTCGTCGGCTGAGGCCGGGAGCCACTGCGAGAGATAATTTAGGAATGTTGGGTTGAAATAATGCGCTCCATGATTCACATGCACGCCATCGGCGCATGAATAATTCATTCCTGCAGTATTACCCCCCCATCCCCATCACCGCTCTACCTTCCCCACATCTTTCTTCACTCTTCAACTTTCCCATTGTGCTCTCGTACTCTTCCACTTAGCCTCTCCTCCTCTCCCCTCCGAGGGCATCTGTTAGCTAATCATCACATTTAAAAGAGAAGAAGTAGTCTCGCCTCCAGCGAGCACTAATAACTGTTAGCCGGGGTTCGATGCAGAGCCACTAAAGTCTTTAACTTGTGTTCGGTACTTCGGAGAGTTCACCAGACTTTCATCGTCAATGACATTATAGCAACTCACTTTTTATCGTTAACTCCATGCACTTGGATGGATTTGCCAGTTAAAATCAGGTTAACACATTAACATACTAACTATTTCATTTCACATAATAATTTCAAATGTTACATGATGGAAGCTTTGTTATGTTTATTGTTAATGATCACAGTCCGATCAGTCATCAGTCATGTGGTCATCTCTTTAAACAAAATAAACGGTGTAGCTCACATGGGAAAAGTAATAATAGTCACAAGTTAAAGAAATAGTCATATCTAAAGAGATAATAATATAAATCAATGTTTTTGTTGTTGTGGGGATTAAACAAGCAATGTCATAAAATGTCATTTTGGAAAATACACTCACTTTGTTGCTGAGAGTTCGATGAGAAGATTTATACCCATCTCATGTCTCTCTATTGAATACAACGTTAGCTTAGCTCAGCATCAAGACTGGAATCAGGGGGAAACTGAGGCAAGAGCACTCGTACACACATGCTGAACCCTCCACGGTCCCCATGGAAACAGCCGATTTGCTGTCTTTAATTGGCCGGTAAATGGCTGTCCGCGGTGTGACGGTGCCCCTAACATCTCCCATTTGATGCTGCTGATTAAACCGGCTCAGCTTTGATTCCATGCTCGTATTACGGTTTGGAGGGTTGCCATGGATCGCCCAGTAGGGTTGCGTTTGGCTGATGGACGAAGCGCTCGGCTGGGCACGCACTTCACAGCGCTGCTGCACTGACCAGGCGGGCACACTATTAACACATTGAACTTGCCGGACCCGCTTGGAAGAGCCCAGAAGCAGCCAGACTGGACTGAAACCCACGTTGTCACCGTGGGGGGATGAACATGGGATTATGGCACGTGTGGAAGGAGCTTTAAGCGTTTGTGGAACACACTTAGCATTAAAGCGGGTCCCACTACTGTCTCAGCAGAGCATGGAAACGGCGTATTTCTGTCATAGATATAATCTGTTGAGGGAGCTAACGAGTCTCTGAGTGTCGCAGGCAAACACGGAGAGTCTCACAGTTCCATTCAGGGATCACGGCTCTGGAGAGGCACCGCTGTTCACGATCACCTCACGGAAACCTTCGCCACGAGCCCGACGATCCTCTCAGAGAACACAGCTGCCATTTTGACCACTGACTTTTCTAGGGCTGCAGTGAATTAACATCCCTCACCAAGGGAGGCCGTGCTTAATAAAACAGATGATGATTGAGTGTAATTAGATCCACTTGCCCTGTGAGCTCCGACGTCATTAGTGGTGGTGAGGGCTGAGCAGCGGGGTCAGACCTGCTACAGTTTGATCTTCATGGTCAAATGACCCCCCCCCCCCCCAGGTTTTATTGTTTATTTTCCTCCTGTATGTGAGCTCAATGTGCAGAATACTTAATAGTAAATTATTGGTTTGATTTTTATATATGATTGGTTGTGCCTGTGACGTTCTTTGTAGGCGAATACTTCAAAGCAGGACGCACCGATCCAACGTGTTCAGTCCCGATACTGATACATGCGTACGGAGGCACATTGGTGCTTTGAGCTAAATGCTAACGTACAAAATATGCTAACGTGCTTGTCATGTCAAACTTTTTGCTGTTATTAGTTTTGGACAATTGTGAGATAATTGCACTAGATAAAACCACGAAAGTCGCGACCAAATTTCATGACCTTTTCACACCTTTAGCCATTCATGTGCTATTAATCTACATTAAAAGAGCCTGTGAAGATGCACGTTAAAGGCCTTTACGCTGTCTACCTTGACCTTTGACCTCTGTGGTTAGGTGCTGTTGCAGGGGTGTCTGGGAGCAGGCTAACACAATGTACGTTAGCTTGGCTTGCTAGCCAGCTAACTACCTCATCTATGTTCCATAACAAATGTCAAGTATCTGTTGTGTCTATGTGAAAACCACCATATTTTTTGTCGTATGACGGTCCCATGGGGAAGGTGCGTGACTTAGCCTCCTCATCCAGTTTGTAATATGATGGCGCTCTGTTTTTAACCGCCATGTTTTCTCTGCGTGCACAGATTCTGGTGGGGAGCTGTGTGCCTTCTTCACCAAGGCAGAGGGAACCCAGGAGAAAACCATCGTCACTGCAGACTGCTGCTACTTCAACCCCCTACTGAGACGCATGATACGCTTCCTAGGTGAGCACGCTGTTTGTCATACACAACCCCTCTGCTGCTTACACGCCCGCCAAAAGCCACCTTCCTGTAGCCGGGCGCGCGGTCGTCACAGGGAGACGGAATCAAAAGGATCAAACATGAAAGACGGCTCTTCAGAACTCGAACCGCCGCACTTGAAAGTTTGTCAGCCCGAGCGTGTACGTGCGGCTGTTAATTGGATGCGTTTTAATCTTTGGTGAGATATTCAGGATCATGGCAGGAAGACACTCGTGAATATTAAGCAGCGTGCAAATTTGCATCCTGAGCTGAATCGGCGGAGGCTTCTTGTTGCGATTTCACACCTCAGCTGATAATAATGTGTGGGGGATATTTCAGGAAGGGAAACGTTATTATCACTTCTTTATCTCATAGCGCTGATGTGGTGAAATCGTGAAAATGTGCTTTTCTTCATCTCGTGACTTTTTTCTCCCTTCTCTTTTTTTTTTTTTGGTCTACACCGCTTCTCCTTCCACCCCCCTTCCCCCGGACTCTCCTCCACGCCCGTCTCCATCCAGGTGTCTACGCCTTCGGCCTCTTCACCACCACCATCTTCGCTAATGCCGGCCAGGTGGTGACGGGGAACCAGACGCCTCACTTCCTGTCTGCGTGCCGACCCAACTACACAGCATTAGGATGCCAGTCCACCATGCAGTACATCGCAGAGCGCCGCGCCTGCACGGGCAACCCGCTGGTCGTCATGACGGCGCGGAAATCCTTCCCGTCCAAGGACGCGGCGCTGAGCATCTTCTCTGCCGTGTACACAGTGGTAGGTTGGAGGCAAGGCTTTACGTAGGCTGTCAACATGGTCAGGATGTAATGATGCAATCATGCTTGTGTGTCCTGTGTCCCCCCCCCTGCAGATGTACGTGACCCTGGTGTTCAAGACCAAAGGCACGCGGCTGACCAAGCCCACCATCAGCCTCACCCTGCTGTGCCTGGCCATGCTGGTCGGCGTGGTCCGGGTGGCCGAGTACCGCAACCACTGGGCTGACGTCCTGGCGGGGTTCTTCACCGGAGGAGCCATCGCTGTGTTTCTGGTGGGAGGAGAAACTGTTGGAACATGTCTAAGGAAGGGTGCCTTCATTCACACGCCATTATACAGAGAATACACTTTATTTATAAAGCTGATGCAAAATGCTTTTCAGTAAAAACAGAACACATATTTTATATAAAAATAAGAAATTAGATTATTTTGTGGATATTTATCTATATACCGGCAGTATATATTGTGTTTTGCATACATTGTTAAATAGGTTCAGTATGACTTGAATATCTGCCGGCATTTTAGGCTTGTTATTTTTTTAAACACTCTCTTTTAACTCCACCCTGGCAAAAGTAACAAAGTATGTTGTCATGGCAACATATCACCCGTCCACTTAAAATTACATGAGATACAATACTCAAAAATCAACCGGTCGCCATGGAAATCGATTGGAGTGGAGACAATGTCAGACTGATCCATGTAGAAGGCAGGAATTAAAGACACAGTTTATGACTAAAATGTAAATTCTGGACATCTTACGCAAGTTTGGCTGGATTTGCTGGAGCCTAAAGCCCAATAGAGGAAGACAAAGCCGTTATTGGGAACTTTAGACTGTAGTGTGTGGAGGGGGCGGGGCTTAGCAAAGGGTTTCAATTCTCCTCGCATCCTTCTCTTCTAACCCTTCCGTCCGGTCCCTACCTCCAGGTGACTTGCGTGATCAACAACTTCCAGCAGATGCTGCCGAGTCCTCCTCCGCTGCGACCCCAGCGGCCCGAGTCCGTGCTGGGCATGCCGATGGTGACGCTGCCCTGTGTGGAGAGTCCACTCGAAAAGTTAAGTGGCCCTCAGGTAAGGGGCGGGGGTGGGTGTGACGTACGCCTGCGCTCACGAAAGAGGGGCTGAGATACACACCCCTTGTCTCTTACCTGAATGCGTAATCCTCCTTGTCCCCCCCCCCCCCCACCAAAAACACAGTAAATCCCCAAACAAGCATGCTCCGAGCAAACAAAAGCATCTCAGTGAAGCCTTTAAGAGCTAAACTCTGGTTTTCTCTCCGAGAGACGCGTTTCTCTGTGAGGAGAGTCGGCAGCTTAAGTCACCGTCCTGACGTGACGCAAAGCAGCCGGAAGCGTGAATTCAAAGCGGATGTTACGTGTTTATGAAGATGTCTTTCGTCCTCTGTGGTCTGTCAGCGTCACTAACCCTCACCTGACTCTTCTCCTCTGTCTCCCACCTTGCCTCTCTCCTCTCGATCTGCTCCCTCACTCCCCTCCAGCACCCTGCACTCTCCTCCTCCTCCCCACCTTACAACGCCTACGTCCAACCATTCTAACCCACTTTAAACACATCACCCCCCCCCCCATTCACTATCTCCGTCATCTGTCGCCTTGTTTCTGTTCTCTGCTCGGTTTCCCGCCCGTTTTCTCCCGCCTCCCCCCGCCCCTCACCCGCGCATTGCTCTTGATTATTCTTTTCTTCACTTTTCTTTCTCTCCTTCGCCTTCTCTCTGCCCCCCCCTCTCTCTCTCTCTCTCTCTCTCTCTCTCTCCCATTCCTCTCTTTCCCCTGCAGACTCCGCGGGGATCTCCGTTCACTGAGATCACATGACCATCAGCCCTATCGGTTCCCCGCCACCCCCGATGTCCTCATACCGTCTCGCTCCATTTCCAGCGAAGTCTAGACGAGGAGCAGGAGCAGCACTCGCCGCGCTGCGCCGCCCATCCGGCTGGGCGGTACGCCACGCTGCACCGCTCCTACTCCACGCAGGTCTAGACCTCCACTGATGCAGCACACACACACACACACACACACACACACCACCCTGTTGCCCTCTCAGACCCCGGGGAACCGATAGGTAAACTCTTCCAAGACTTTCTACTCTGAACACTCACTGCAGAGTCAGGTGCATCTTTTTTTATTTTGAAATATTCAAATTAAAGACTTTTATCGTAATGCTCTGCGTGGAAACAACACATCAAACAGTCACCACTGAGAATGTCCTGCTTCTTCTTTTTTTTCTTTTCTTTATTTAAAACGACGCTATGAAGGGGTTTTCACTTGTTTGAAGGAGGCTAAACGTGGCGGGGAACTTCTTTGTGTGACTCCCAGGACGCCGCTCGGCTGTCAGGAGGCGACATGTTGGACCAAAGAAACCCGATGAAGGATGTGTTTGCTGCTGAGATTTCCCCATAATAACATCCTTTTAGCACGCCAGTCACACACACACACACCCACACACACACACCCACACAGGGCCCGTGTCAGCTCCGCATGAGATTTACTCTGATCAAAGAATCCATCTCATATCTCTCAGCAGAAGCACCAGACAAAAGCAAACAGGATGAAAGTACCGACATCTTCACTTGGCCGTCGTCTTCATGTTTCTTCTTCTCTCAGAGGGTCGCGGCGTCTGCAAAAAAAACAAAAAAAACAACAAACCGATGTGAAAAACAAACACATTTGATAAGACAAAGCCGAGCTCCCGAATCGAGCGAATCACATTCAGGAGCAAACATTTGTCGGGTTTTGTATTCTTCCGAGGCGAGGAGCCTTCATACAGAACACTTCCTGTGATGCTAACAGACTTTTTTTTTTTTTTTGGTTCACTCTTGAACGGCATCGTTCACCTCGGAGTGGAATTTCGTTCTCGGCGAAAAAATCTTGGAAAATGAATCTTCTACAAACTGTCCGAGTCGTGTAATTACTGTGATTAATTTCTGCTATTTTATGACTGAATTTATTTATTGACATGTACATACAGTGTGGTTGCCATAAACGCTCCCTGTGGCGTGACAGTTTTGCTGATTTTTGATTTGCACAAATCCACGTTTTTCTTTGGTGTTTTTAATGAGTTCACCCTCCTCTTCCTCTCCCACCTTTTTTTTACCGCCTCTGTTTAGCTCTTCTTGACTGTGACATCATCACTGTGCCGTGAAATGTTTCCCTCTGCTGGACAACGCACACACACCAGAGCACACACGTATATGACGAAGCACACACACACACGATCACACCCATGATCCACTTTCTAGCACTGAAACCTGTTTGTATGATATTGTACATAACTCTTTTTTTTGTTTGTTTTTTTGTATTGAGAGTGTGATTTTTACACGAACATCACCCACAAACACAAGATCACAGGCTGAGATCACGATGAAGGAACCGTGTGTACGAAGGTGCTGAACCGCTTCGAACCGGATCGGTCTGGAAACACCCGGATCACTCCATCAAGTTGAAACTCACATTTTATGAGAGTCTTCATTGTCTTTATAAGGTTATGAGCTTCTGTTTCGAGTTTCCACATGAGCATAAAGAAACACTGTGAACAAAATACTGACATATTATCACCTGACCAGAGATTGGTGCAGCTTTAAGAATTTGAATCTAAAACATGTGGTTTGTTTAGATATTCCCACATTATGGGAAACTAAAATATCTAATATATAATAACTCTTTACTAACACTTTACAAGGTGATAATGTGTCACTGTCGTGTTTATAGTTCGTTGATCCAGAGTGACCAAAGATCACTTAAAGCGATGGTTCGGAGTAAAATGCAGCCTAGGTCATTTCCACCACATCCAGCTAAATACCCTCTCAGAAGCATTTTTAGCGATGGTCAGCATTGGTCAAGATAGGGCTATCAGCCGAATGGCTTAGTACAGGCGGGAATGGTACATCTTGATTATCTCGTAAATTACCCCACTTATAATGCATGGAATGTTACCAAACTTCTGCAGTAGTACACATTGGGTCTGTACTCACAAAACCAGGCATTTGAAAGTTTGTAAGTAAACCAGGAGTTTATTTAAAAGAACACTTGCCAGATGGCTTATATTCTAAGCTGCTAACGCTACCGCTGCACTGACGCCACTTCCGTGTTTACCTAGCCGATGCCGTCACGCAAGTTTCACATGAGAGTATGAAAAAGTTTCTTGCTTGTATTATCAGGTCAACAAGTGTTGACAAGTGTTGACCTGATAATACAAGCATTTATAAAAATTCAGCGAAACTTTTTCATACTCTCTCATGAAACTCGCGTCATGGAAACAGGTATCAAGTTTTCTTTTAAATAAACTCCTGGTTTACTTACAAACTTTCAAATGCCTGGTTTTGTGAGTACAGACCCTATGTGTACTACTGCAGAAGTTTGGTAACATTCCATGCATTATAAGTGGGGTAATTTACGAGATAATCAAGATGTACCATCGCGCTAGTACTAAGCCATTCGGCTGATAGCCCTATCTTGACCAATGTTGACCATCGCTGAAAATGCTTCTGAGGGGGTATTTGGCTGGATATCATGGTGGAAATGACCTAGGGTGCATTTTACTCTAAAGCATCACTTTAATGCTGCTTTAATGTTCATGTTGTACTTTACTAATGCTTCATTGACTTTCACATAGAGGCTAAGCCCCGCCCCCTTCTGGTGGACCCCCCCATTGGACCTAACTTTAGAAAAAAGATATACTGTAGTCATTTTTGTTAACCCGTTTGATTTGTGGCAAGGATTACACATGATGTGACGTTACTCTCACTAACAACATGTCTCGCTCGGTATCTCTCCTTCCGGCTGATGAAGAAGAGTTGCCGTTAGCTAGCTAGCTAGCAAGCCAAGCTAACGGCCGTGTTGGTGACGTACATTGCGCAACACAAGAGATGCAGTCTTTTGCATCTCTTAAATTGACAAATGTATGTGTAGTTCATGGTATGATTCAACAGTCTCTTGCTGTTGACTACTAATATTACAACATATTTGTACCCAACTATGTCCCATGAGGAGACCGTAAGGGGCGGGGCTTAGCCTCTATTGGCTGTGTGACCACGTTCATGTCTAATCAACAACAACAACAAAGCGGAGAAATTGCCTTCACACGCACGTTATTTTAGAGATGGATAGTGTCATCTTTTGGGGCCAGAATGTTCTTTGCTGTTCTGTTATTTCTACCGAGCTTCTGACTTCACAAAATTAAACTAAAGATTGGATCGGACACACCTACAAAGTTGTTAATGTAAGTCAGACTCGTGACCTCTGCTGCCGAAAGGAAAACGGCGTGCAGAATCCCGTCCGGTCACAATACGGTTCTGCTCCGGTTCAACCGTCGACACCACGGCTTTTCTTTCCTCCGGAGTCTTTAGCGACTCGTGTTTCAAATCAAAGAACCGACACGCGGCTGATGAGTGGCGTGTGATAAGAAGCGGCGACCTCCTTCAGATCTGAGCTCCCTTTGATCCTGATGCAGCAGCAGAACCCTCCGTTTTGTAAAGATTCCTGTGACGACAACAATAAATGGATATTGCAATAAGGAGAGCTGTCGTGTTTTTGTTGCAGCGTTCATGCACGCCGACACTGGGTGGGATTGTGTATGTGTGTGTGTGTGTGTGTGTGTTGTGTATGTGTGTGTGTGTGTGTGTGTGTGGGGAGTACTTGTTGATTGTACTTGTGTCTTTCTTTCTGAATTTCTTGAGCATTCTGGACCTTTGCAATACTGCATTGCATCATGGGAATTTGAGGATCCAATGTGTTTTTTTAGCTCAAGTTAAAGTCGATTTTGACCTTTTCAATCGTCTCTTCCCTTCTTTGTACGTGTAAACGTGTAAAACACACTTTTCACTCGCTTTTCTATGAACCATCTTCTTCTCTGTCTCCATAACAATTTAACTCTATGCAGATAACATTTTTAAAATCTAACTTTTTATTTATATTATTATCATTTTTGCCGTTGGCAGTGCACTTAATTTAGGTAAAAGTACAGTATTAAAAATACTTGTTGTATTTCTGACATTATTCGATAATACTTAATACTGATACAACCATTTCTAAGGTGAATTTGACTTGTCTTAGCATATTTTTAAGTACTTTGCAGGTATTGTTAGTTTGGTCCTGTGGTTTCCAACCTCCAAAATGATTAATGGGAGAGGAAGGAATAAAAAAGTGATTTATTACTTAAAATATGAATCCAATCACTGATTTTGGGGGGAAATGCTGGATGAATGTTTTTCTTTGTGCTTTATTATTTAACTGAAATCATTAGAGAACTTTAGAAGGTAAACCTTTGTTGGAGATGTATATAAATTAAATGTTTCCATATTTATTTTTTTAGAAAAGTAACTCCTAACCATAGCTGTCACATAAACATAGTGGAGTAAAATGTACATTTACCTCCTAAATATACATGAGAAGTAGATGTATACAGTTATATAAAATATATTTAAATACAAGGCTAAAGAACAGTTCTTGAGTAAATGTACTTTCCACTACTTTAGTATTGATTTAGTGGTGCGACTTTGGCAAATTCTTTTAAAAAAAAAGGTCAAACTTGATGCGGCGGCGACTGAGATATCCAGACGTTTAGTACCTAGAACGTGTCGATGGATCTTCCACCGGACAGTAACGTCATTAAGGTTCTTTTCTCAGGTGCAGGACTCTCCATGACTGATATGCTGACCTTTATGTGTAGAGTTGATTTTTAGTACTTACAGTATGACCCTAAAGGTCTAACTTAAACTCAAAAACAAATACTTCAGTCCTCATGTGACGTAAAGCAGAGCTGCTCTGTGCTGTGATTGGCTCAGCACCACCATCATGTGGTTACATGTCTTCTTACCCACCGCACACCGGAGGTGGATCTGAATAAGAGGAGGGTAAATATCACAGCGTGCATGTGCAACATTAAAACCCTCCCATGTGGATGATGAAAAAAAAATAGAATTGTAATTAATGCAGATGAGATTTTATAAAAGCATTCACTTTCTGTCCTGAGACTCTTCACAGTGAGGAGGATCTCCACGGCCGTGCATTTGCAGGTTGAAGCCACAAGATGGCAATGCACATCACAGACGTGTAACCTGCACACACCACAGGGAGACAACCATAACCCAGCATTCATCTGTTCAGACATCTTACATGAAGACACTTCTCAAGCTGTGGCACGAAATGAAAGCGAACAATCGCAGCACTTAAGAGGAAGATGTGCACCTGTGTGCGCTAATGAGGCGTGATGACATCCATTTTCTTAATGTCACAGATAATGGAAAGAATTACTTATACATCAATGTCCCAGCGCCCTTTATTCTGCGTGCTTGATTTCCCTTTTTATTTTAATTTTTTTTGACTCCTTTTAGGAATTTGCACCCATAGAAACGCTGAGAACTGTCGGCGAATGGCAGTGAAGGAGCTGATCAAAGAACGCTCACAGTACAGCTGACGCTAATTGCAGCCGGCTCAATTCTGCAGACTTTTCGAGAGACGCACCTGCAGTTCCTAAAAACCCTCTGCTTGACTGAATCTCAACCACCGCCGAACATCCCCAGTCAGAAAGGTTCAAAGGATGACGCTGTTTCCTTGGTGAAATCCCACCTGCAGCGTCTTTCTGCCTCTTTTCTCCCCCCCTCCCCTCCCCCATACAGGCCTCATTAATGTGGGCAGCACAACTCCCTCTGTTAGTTTGCTGGGAATTTTAATTCCAACGCGTTCATCTCCGCATTCCAATCACAAGTGGTAATTTTAGGTCATTTTTATTTTCAGTCGGCACGCTCATTTGGTTTTTAAAGTAAAACGTGATCGGTGTGACCAAAAACGTTGCTGGGGGAACGAGGTGCATGTAAGGTGAAGAAGCCGCGACACAACAAGCACCGGAAAATAGACACAAGTGATATTTCCATGGAGAGTAATCATATTCTGCCTTTGTGAAAATGAAAATATCTGATCTGATTTCCTGAGTGCATTACTGTGAGAGTGTGTGAGGATTGTAGGAGAGCAAAAGTGCATGAAATGGGTTAAACCGCATGTTAGCATGTCTGGCTAACTCGCTACGACGGTGCAGGAGACGAGTTCCTCATTCCAAAGATATTCATAACTTGTAACCTACAAATGAATGTGGATTTAATTAATTTACACTACAACGCTTAAAAAAAATAAAACACGTTCACAATTTGATGCTAACGATACAAGTTTAAGCTAACGTTCAAGCTAACTCCAGCAACCAGTTCGTCCCATGAGGTAAGTTATCCTAAAAATAATATTATTGCTGAAAACATACTGTTTGAAAGCACGTAGAACAGCCTAAATTTTCATTTATTCTACTTGTTGCCCGTGACGTTACACTCAGTCTTTTATTATGTACACTAGTTATTTCACAACATAAAATTAGTCAGTTGGAAAAAGTGTTAGCTGGAGACAGTATTTTAACGTTAGCTTAATTGACTAGCTAGCTATAGTTGATCAAATCGGTCATTCGACAGTCAACATTTGACGCCAGGAAACATACATTAGTTGGCATTGTAAGTATCTTGAAGTATTTGAATGAGTGACGTAGCACGTAGAAGACTGAAAGTTATGCGTACATCGAACAAACAGGACTTTGCACACAGAAGACTGTTGTTCGTGTCCCGTAGTAAACCAAAAGTCATCGTAGACCTTATGGACGTCTCTTGATACGTAATGTTATTTAACAAAGATAACGGTGATTATTATTAATGTTACTGTTGTTGCATTATTTTAACACAAATCATGATCTTTCTAACCCTCAGTAGCTTTTCATATTCTTTTGTGTATTTCTTTCTGAGGACTCATTGCGTCTGTAAAACTGAGAGTTTGTCAAAACTGTCGGAAATCAAGGAGCTGTTCTACCACAAAAAAAAACATTTTTTATACAGCTAAAAAGATTTTCAAATGGTACATCTGCCGCCTTAACAGCTTACGAAGTTTCATCTCCGAACAAAATAACACTGTTTCAGAATCCCAACACGCTGCAGAGTGACTAGATCACATCCCGTTGTTGAAAATGCAAATATTTTAGTTCATATTCAGTGCCAGTGGTAGCTGTAGGTTTTATATTTGTATTCCTGTTGTTTTTTTTACAGCAGTGCAACACAAGCCGGTGGCAGATGAGGAGGGAAAGCAGAAAGAAAAATCTATACCAACCAGACGGACATCCCCACTCGAATCTCAAATTCCGTCCCGCTCGGCGTTGTCTTCGGTTTGTGAAAGCAGCCGCCGTGAGGCTGGAGGCCATCACTTCCCCCTGACAGCCCCGAGGTGAGGCGCAGTCAGCTGAGGCGCTCCATTGAGGAAGTCGCACATGTCATCATCGTGGTTAAGTGGAGGTGAGGGGGAGAGACGGGCGGATGAGTCATGATGGGGGACAGACAGAGGCGGGGGAGGGAGGGAGGGGGGGTGATGCTGGTATAGAAATTGTATAGAATCGAAGCTACGGAGCAGGTGGAGAGAAACTTGTTATGTCCCTGCTCCTCACTGCTCTGCTTCTTATTCTCATCGCTTTACTTTTACATGAAAACTAATGTACACACACACACACTCACACACACACACCAGATGTCAGCTCAATATTAATTTAGTTAAATTATAATTGTTCAGGCAGAACTGCACTCGGGCTGACTCAATGAAAACACACATAACCGTGAGTTATTGATTTTGTGTTGTGTGCAGAGGGTGTGAAATAAATTGAAAGTGTTACTACGGCATCGAGCAAGGGGGTGCGCGGCGCCGACGGGAACATAATGTACACACTTAAGTCGTCCTTCCAACATGACTAGCAATTACAGATACCCGTAGAAAACGCAGGGAGATTCAATCAGGCGACGTGGAGGCCGGCGTCCACGTGGCGGCGCGGGGTTAATTAGTGTACTTGGCTTTAACCAAGCGTGCCGGATGTTGAAGGGCTGAAGGATAATGCTTGTTTAGATACACGGCTGCTGTGTCCACAGATAATGTCTTCATTAACTATTGATGCACATCGCTCCTGTATCTCCTCCAGCTCCTGTGCTGCACCTCCACACCTGTCTCCTCCTCTCATTCACTCTTTTTTATCCCAGCATCAGGGGGAAATCTGTAACCCCCCCCCTCCGCTCTCCCACCACTTCTCTCTTCCCTCATCTTCCTTCCCTCTCTCTCCCTCTCTGTCTTTCACTTGAACATAAGCGCTAGGTACACACCGCTCACCCATCCTCCCTTTAACTCCCCCGACCCCCACCCTCCCCTCCACACGGCCCCTTCACTCCTTGCATTATCTTTCCCGGAAATTGCATTTCCAGCACAGCCAGGGCCCCATTATGAAGAGGGAGCGACATGCTGTAACCTTTTTAAAAAGCCATTAGTGATGCACCTGCCCCTCCCCCCTCCCTCCCTCCTTCATAGCACCCACCCCTTAGACCCCCCCCCCCCCCACCCTTCATACATACTCTCCCTCTCCCTCGCTTCACCCTCTCTGACCCCTCCCCACCCTTATGGCAGCTGTAATGTCATTAGGCCGCTTCTACGGCCATTACTCGGCCGGCTCCCCTCTCCCCAGCCCAACACGGAGCAGATGCAGGGGGAGCGGCGATAAGTGTGCAAAGGGTCATGTGTAAAGGAGGGTAGAGGGATGATGGGACGGATGGAGGGGAAGCACGAATAAAGACGAATGCAGGCGGTGGAGGCGAGAGAGGGGAAGGGAGTGCAATCGATAAAGGTAAACAATGAACTGTCTATCCCCCCCCCCTCCATCTCTCTTTTGGCCCCCTTATCTAAACACAAACAGCGACTGTAACACCAGAGCCGGGTATCACACACACATACATGTAAACAGACACACAGTCAGCGGCGAGTCTGTCGGAGGAGCACTATTGTTGTTGCACCGTCATGTAGCGGCATAGTCGTGGACCACACCGGCTGCATGATCGTCCAATTAGAGTGCAGAGACGGGCCGAGGAGGGCAGTAAAGAGGGGAGTGGAGCGCCGTGGAGCGGCGGAGAGGCTTGAGACAAGCCAGGCATACAGACGGACAGGAAATCCAATTGCATGGGCAGGTTCCAGGAAGTGAAGGGTAGTGAGAGATGGAGGAGGAGGAGGAACATATTATTCCCCCTTCTACTTCTTCTTCTTTGGTGCACACAGCAGAGCAGGCATCACTGATGCAGCAGCTTAGCTTAACTGTACGAGCCGACACAATGCAGCTCCGGCCCACTGACTGACTGTCAATGTGATGGAGGTGCTGCGCTGCACAGAGGCTTCGCAGGGAGACCCAGAGGACACAAATCCATAAAAAGAACAAAAAAACAAGCCACTGTATATTTTATGATTCAGCCCACTTCATAAAAATCCCCATCACACAGGAGGATGTTCATTAAAGTCATTATTGGCAGGATGACGCCGCTGGTCGGGGAGGTGACTGCAGCGAAGGCTTCGTAGGAATACCTCATAAGTCTATTTATTCATGTGGCTAATGTGATTCTAATGTGATTCTAATGTGATTCTAATGTGATTCTAACGCTCGGCAACGTATCGATCAGAACCACATGAGATATTGAAGCAGGTTGAAGTGATGGCTGGAGCTGGTTTGTAATCCTCCTCCATACAAGTCCCCTGTGTCTACTGGATGCTAACAGGGCTCGACTCACTTCACAGGAAGTCAGGAGGGCACCTCCCTCCCCACGCTCTCTCTCTCTCTCTCTCTCTCTCTCTCTCTCTCTCTCTCTCTCTCTCTCTCTCTCTCTCTCTCTCTTTCTCTCTCATTCCATACATCAAACATCCATCCATCATACATCCATCATACATCCATCATCCATCATACATTCATCAGCCATCATACATTCATCCATCATACATTATACATCCATCATCCATCCATCATACATCCATCATTCATCCATCATACATCCATCATCCATCATACATCCATCATCCATCATACATCCATCATACATCATACATCCATCATCCATCCATCCATCCATCATACATCCATCATCCATCCATCATACATCCATCATACATCATACATCCATCATCCATCCATCATACATCCATCATCCATCCATCCATCCATCATACATCCATCATCCATCCATCATACATCCATCATACATCCATCATACATCCATCATACATCATACATCCATCATCCATCCATCATACATCCATCATCCATCATACATCCATCATACATCCATCATACATCCATCATACATCATACATCCATCATCCATCCATCATACATCCATCATACATCATACATCCATCATCCATCATCCATCATACATCCATCATACATCCATCATACATCCATCATACATCATACATCCATCATCCATCATCCATCCATCCATCATACATCCATCATACATCCATCATACATCAATCATCCATCCATCATACATCCATCATACATCATACATCCATCATCCATCATACATCCATCATACATCCATCATACATCATACATCCATCATCCATCATCCATCCATCATCCATCATCCATCCATCATCCATCCATCATACATCCATACATACATCCATACATCCATCATACATCCATCATACATCCATCATCCATCCATCCATCCATCATACATCCATCATACATCCATACATACATCCATACATCCATCATACATCCATCATACATCCATCATCCATCCATCCATCATCCATCCATCATACATCCATCCATCCATCCATCCATCATACATCCATACATACATCCATCATACATCCATCATCCATCATACATCCATCATCCATCATACATCCATCCATCATACATCCATACATACATCCATACATCCATCATACATCCATCATCCATCATACATCCATCATACATCATCCATCCATCCATCATACATCCATACATACATCCATACATCCATCATACATCCATCATACATCCATCATACATCCATCATCCATCATACATCCATCATACATCATCCATCCATCCATCATACATCCATACATCATCCATCATACATCCATCATACATCATCCATCCATCCATCATACATCCATACATCATCCATCATACATCCATCATCCATACATACATCATACATCCATCATCCATCATCCATCCATCATCCATCATACATCCATCATCCATCCATCATCCATCCATCCATCCATCATACATCCATCATACATCCATACATACATCCATACATCCATCATACATCCATCATACATCCATCATCCATCCATCCATCCATCATCCATCCATCATACATCCATCCATCCATCCATCATACATCCATACATACATCCATCATACATCCATCATCCATCATACATCCATCATACGTCATCCATCCATCCATCCATCCATCATACATCCATACATACATCCATACATCCATCATACATCCATCATACATCCATCATACATCCATCATACATCATACATACATCATACATCATACATCCATCCATCATACATCCATCATACATACATCATACATACATCATACATCCATCCATCATACATCCATCATACATCCATCATACATACATCATACATCCATCATACATCCATCCATCATACATCCATACATACATCCATACATCCATCCATCATACATCCATACATCCATCATACATCCATCATCCATCATCCATCATCCATCATACATCCATCATCCATCATACATCCATCATACATCATACATCCATCCATCATACATCCATCATACATCCATCATACATACATCATACATACATCATACATCCATCCATCATACATCCATCATACATCCATCATACATACATCATACATCCATCCATCATACATCCATCATACATCCATCATACATCCATCCATCATACATCCATCATACATCCATCATACATCATACATCCATCATACATCATACATACATCATACATCCATCATACATCCATCCATCATACATCCATCATACATACATCATACATACATCATACATCCATCATACATACATCATACATCCATCATACATCCATCATACATCCATCATCCATCATACATCCATCATACATCATACATCCATCCATCATACATCCATCATACATCCATCATACATACATCATACATACATCATACATCCATCCATCATACATCCATCATACATCCATCATACATACATCATACATCCATCCATCATACATCCATCATACATCCATCATACATCCATCCATCATACATCCATCATACATCCATCATACATCATACATCCATCATACATCATACATACATCATACATCCATCATACATCCATCCATCATACATCCATCATACATACATCATACATACATCATACATCCATCCATCATACATCCATCCATCATACATCCATCATACATCCATCATACATCCATCATACATCCATCATACATACATCATACATACATTATACATACATCATACATACATCATACATCCATCCATCATACATCCATCATACATCCATCATACATCCATCATACATACATCATACATCCATCCATCATACATCCATCATACATCCATCATACATCCATCCATCATACATCCATCCATCATACATCCATCATACATACATCATCCATCATCCATCCATCATACATCCATCATCCATCATACATCCATCATACATCCATCATACATCCATCATACATCCATCCATCTCTGGGTGACAGAAGAAGAGAAAACATTCTTCTCTTCTGCAGCTCATGTCTCACCACCTCACCCCATCAACCTCATCCTCTCTCCCTCTCTCCCTCTCTCCCTCTCTCTCTCTCTCTCTCTCTCTCTCTCTCTCTCTCTCTCTCTCTCCAGACACTGACACCAAATCCCACAACAGACGCCCGGCTGATCGATACCATGACATCATCAGGCGTGGACCTCATCGGCGGGCTGTGGGCGAGGTGCTCCTCTGCAAAACACACACATGCAAACGCACACATGGAGTCGGACCTGAGGGACCGAGCCTCCTCGCATCCCACCCAGACCCGTAACACCGCTGCTGCTGTAGACGTCTGACTGACGGCGGGCTGAGAACCTTGTTCACGCACACACACACACAAACACATGGACACACACCGAGCTAATAGACAATGAGGACATTCCCCTTGAGTGAGGCCAGGCTGATGGGTCTAAGTACAGGGAAGGCGCAGCACGGCACTCTGAGACCGTTAAACCGCACTGCAGCTGTCATGTTTGCACTACTTCACCCTGCTTACCAGGATGAATGAAAAACAAATATAATTGTGTGTGAAGGATTGGATGTCACAGTATCCCCTCTCCGCTGGGCTGCAAAAAACCTTTTCATTCCAAGCCTGGCTGACTGACTGACTGACTGACTGACTGACCTGCTTGTTGTCCGGCCCGGACAATAGACGTACATGCAGTTTTGTGTCGGCGCTACTTGTGTGAAGCTGTCACCGGCTTCCCATCCAGCTGGGAGGCTCACGTCTACAGCTGGACAGCCGGGATCAAAGAGCAGAGGAGGGGTGGATATCCATAAAGCTGAAAACGCCTCCCAATCAGGAGGAAACGGGAGGAAACGGGGGGAAAACAGCCCCACGTTTATGGTGACGGGCTCGGCAGTGCATCTCAGCGTGGAGATGGATGGACAGGAAGGAGGGAGGGCGGGGCGGAGATGGTGAGCTGTGATTTCTTTTATGTAATAGAAACATCTGTTGCAAGTATTGGTACATTTGTCAGTGTTGCGTTGCTCCCGGCGTTCTGATTGTGAGGAAGCTCGGCCTCTCGTGCATTCAAAGAGGCTGATCCATCCACATATATATCCACGTATGACATGCATGCATGTAGACGTGCATGCACGAAAGCACCCGTATCACCCACATATCGAAAAATAATAATAATGTGCTCCACATCTTTATTTCTCATAACTGTCTTTTAGCTGCAGCTTTCTTTCCAAATTCAGCAAAATATGTTATTCCCTTGCAGCAACAATGTTCACCATCTTACTGTCGCAATAACAATTCATCATTATAATGCTTTTACAATGACAATATAAATCATAATTTTAAGAAAAAGGATAATTCAATACATTACAATATTTTCCCTTATGTTTTCCTCGTTCTCCTCCTGGCTTGCAGTTTGATATTTTACCTCCTAACTCTCAAACCTCTTCTTCCCCCCTGTTCTTATATTTTCTCCTCGTACAGGCATCATATGTATTTTATTCACACTCCATGTGTACTTAATAATCACACTGTAATCTAAAGTGTAACAGGAAAATGACGGTCTTTTCTTCCCGGACGAGAACATTTATTTCCCTGTTGGAACAGAAATAGAAAAGTCCGAGGCGCGGCCGCTCTCGAGTACCTCGGACTGATATATCGTCAGATATGCTGTAAGACGGCGTACGTGGAAACTCTTTAACTAGTTGAGGGTGAAAAACGCCGTGATTTATTTAGCGAGTAATTCATCTATTTTCAAAAGCTATTTCAGTGAGCAGAATATACAAAGTGTACCTCAGCTCATTTGAAATTATATTCAAATGTGTTTCTGCCAACCAGGAAATGTATTCATTACATATCTGCGCCCTGCCAATTTCTCCAACCACATTTCCACTTGTCTGGGTCTCAGATGCCAGTCGGATGTAATAGACAATTCAAAAACAGTTATGTGGAGATTGTTTGATTGATTGATTTTTGTGATTGGATAAGTCGCCTTTTGATTCATGCAATCATTGGTCACTCTTGTTGATATTGCGAGGAGGACTGGACACTAACTGTCTCTTCTAAATATTTACCAACAAACATAATCATGAACCTCAGACTCCGAGCGTAATTATGAATTCCAGCTCAAATTAGTGTGTTTATTACAAGACTGTAAGAGAAGGTGCAACATATATACAGAAATCCTTCATGGGATTATTTTGTTTTGTAGCATAATTGGAAACAGTTTTTTTTCTGATGCGATGTGACTCAGAGATGTTAATTCACTTCTCATTTGATTGTCGAAAATTGACTCAATTGACCAAGTGATTCAATCAGTTTCGGTTTTATCAAAGTGATGCGTGTTAGATGAACTGGAAGCCCAGGTGTGGCTGTTTGTCGTGTGTGTGTGTGTGTGTGTGTGTGTGTGTGTGTGTGTGTGTGTGTGTGTGTGTGTGTGAACAGATGTGCTGTTGAGGTTGAAACCTGCTGACGCTAAGTTGGGAAAATGTCTGGAGGCCTAGTGAAACTGCTTCCGAGCCAATTCATGTCTATTCTGTTATTATCAAGTTTTTCAGCGACTGAATTTGTGATATTACTAAAACATAAAAGTGAGTTTACTGTTTGCCGCGTCTTCCCCAAAGAACAGTCCAATCGTAACCTTTCAGTCAATGCCAGCCAGCAGACTCTACACACTAAAGCAATATGTATGGGGCTGCAGTATGAGTGATACTCTCTATATAAAGAATACAAAGAATTCTCTTTCGGCTAGCTAGCTTACTGCCTACTGTAGTAATCAAGCATTACTTCAAATAAAAAGGGAAAATGTCATACTATACTTTTTGAGATTACAGGTTGAGTAAGAAATTTAAAAAATGCTTTATTCCAACCAGATGCAACCTCTGGTTCTGAAAAGTGAAGCCAAAGCTGAAGTGCCTTAAACTTGCATTTTCTCTACTGGCCATCAGGGGGCTTTTTCAGTTGGATCCACTATAAAATCTAACTCTATAAATCACAAATCCTGACACTGCAATACAAGAACAATGCTACTTTTTCACCTGCACGATATCTTACATAGCCATCTCAATCGCCACCTGTTTACGACCTACTCGCAGCGCTCACGTTAACCAGCTAGCTACAGCTGACAGCGACAGTTTGCAGATTTTATCACCACAGTTTTTCTTCCAAATCCATGCCAGCTAGAAATGAGAAGCCCGATTGTGCCTACCTCTGTCTGTCATCAAGGGCCCATTGTTTAAAAAAAAAATTCAATAGCAAATCTGGCACCATTATCGTCATAAACACCACATGTGCCGCGCAGGAACGGCGGGCTCGACAGGCGTAGCGACAGTAAATAGCAAATGGTCGATTAACGCTGGCGTTGTTCCGCTATGTGAGATATGTGGCGTTCGGAGCCTCCGGTCAGAGCCACTGTATCTCTTGATGTAGCAGGGTGCCATTTCAGGCTGTCACCCACAGCCTGCTGCCAGACCAGATGAGACCAGGCAGCGGATCAGGGGAAGCAGCGGGGTGCATCACACCTCTCCTCCAGCTCCACTCCACGGACTCCCCATGTGTCCTCATATGTACAGTGGCGTGTAATGTATGTGCCTCTCACTTTAATCTCCACTGTCACTTCAGCCCCGGGCACACTTTGAGGAAAGGGGAGATTTCTATTCTCAATTCGTCTCCTGTGCGAAGGGCTCCTGTTCTATTCTCCCGGCCTGTCCCTCCCTCCTGTCATCCCACATTCTTGTCGCCCAGAGAGGAAGGTACAGGGCGCGACCCTGTCCTCGTTCCCCCGTCTCACTCTCGAGCATTGCACATTCAGAGTGTGTGGTGCAACAGAGTGAAGTAGGCCCATTGAGCCGGTGTGCTCCTCCCTGCATGAATGTGTCCGTTTGGAGTGAATTGAGCTTGACTTTGAGTCCCCGCGAACCCAACAGCCCCTCCACCCCCCCACCGCCGCCGCCACCTCCTCCTCACCCACCCTCCCCTTCCTTAGCAGGTGGCGCCACTGGCAGCGGGGCAGAGAGAGGGCTTTGATTCCTAAGCCAGTGGGCTCAGTGCATATTCAAACTAGGGCCTTTTGTTTGTGTTGCAGCGAGGCCCGAGTCAGACTCGCATGCAGAGAATACAAATCAGACCTTTGACAGGAGCAGTTAACCTGCCGCTAAATATAGCTGCCCTGGGTCTGAAAGAGATGGAGAGAGCACGGAGAGGGAGAGCCAGAGAGGGCGGGAGCAAACAAAGGGAGAGGCGAGGTGGCGAGCAGGGAACATATAGGAGAGAATCGTTGCCGTATCCTTTGGTTTTCTGCACTAAAGAGAATATGGCGGCTATCTCGATGAGGCTGAAAAGTATATACAGTAAAGAAAGGGCCGGCTGAGCGGCGCATTGACGTATGCAAAGCCAGCGTGATGTGTGTGTGTGTCGAGGAGGGGGCAAGAGAGAGAGAATAAATAGGAAAAAAAGAAAAATACAGAGCGTCTGAGAGTGGGGAGAATGAAAGATAGGGAGAGTCTGTCCAATAAAGCAGCAATCTTGAGGGAAGCGAGGGTGAGGGAGAGGAGAAGGAGAGGGAATGAGAAATGTGCTCATACCACAGGGATCTGAGCAGACTGCAAAAGAGGGGGAGAGACAGGGGGAAGACGGGGGAGGAGAAATTAGAGATCCAAAGAGGCCAGGAAACAGGACTTACAACCGTCCTGTCTGGGCTTTTACTCCGTCTCTGATTGCTTCCCATCTCCAAAAACCCACCAGCTGACCACCGAGGCTCGAGAACCACCTCGAAGAATCGTGTTTACGTGCGAGACAATTCACGGAATATGTATTTAGAAACATCCTCTTCCAAGTGCGTCCACGACGTCTTTTTTCTGTTATCGTGCCATTACAAGCTAGGGCCGCCATGAGTTTCTACGATGGCACCAACAGTCCGCAGTATTTCCCTAAAACCCGGCGTAACATGCCACAGATAACAGACACGTCTGACTCCTCTTACTTCAAATTAACCCAGTAGTTTGAAAAATGTCCCATTGGACCCAAAGCCTATTCCAGTAGTCCGATGGCCCGTTATCTGGAGAACAAAAGCTTTTCATTGGTCTGGCTGGCTTTTCTACTTTCCAGATTGTTCAATTCAACAATTCTAACGATTTAACGGTTCCCTGCGACACAGACGATACTCCTAAATCCTAACGTATGACTTTAAATCACTCCAGAAGAAGGACTTTTCTTTTTGGCTGATATCTCACTTTAACAGCTCTTCTGTGAACGAAGTTGAATAAACTAAAGCATGATGTGAGATGTTGCTGTTTGACTTTCCCAAACACCGCCAGTCAATGAGATGTACGGTGAAATTTAACGGAGACGAACTCCCCGGTCCACATCTGCCACGTTTAAAAGGTCTTTTTTAGGATTTCTTAGGACTCGTAAACACCAAACTTATTTGGTGAACACCATTGAACATCATTTTATATGAATTTCATCTGAAAGACCCTCAATCAGCTGAACAATAAGCACCTGGAAAACGGCTCTGACGTTGGGCTCCATCTAAGACAGGAAGTGATCAGGGGTCCTGGCCTCGGCACGCGTCCGACATGTGATGCCAAATCGATCCGCCGACTGATTGACAAGCAGTATGCAGCAGTATTATGTAACACCACAGCTGTATCACCTACAGAGCGACGGAGGGTCAGATACAGTGCTCCCTTTCTGCCAGGTCCTTCTGAGACATAAAGTAGACCCGCCTCCAGCCCCAGTGAAACCCTGCATCCTGATACACTTTGACAAATCATAAAACCCATGATGAACGGTGGCGCAGTCTCAACAACATGCCCACCTCGTCATTCATTACGCAACGCCGGAGCCACCACACTTCCACGCCACTGCTGCTACCACTACTACTCCTGGAGTACACTCGCCCTGCTTCCTGCCACTACCCAGGGAGCTGAGCTGTGTAATCCGCGGGCGGATAAGGCGAGGTTTGGGGAGATTTGGGATGCAGAGATCCCTTCTGAAGCTGCCAGTCCTCTTGCTTGTGGAAATCCCATGGGATTGGATTAGGATGGATATAGAGCCAGTCACTGAGAAGTTGCTGTCAGGGAGCTGCAATGCTCACAGTGGGCGCACACACACACACACACACACACACACACACACACACACACACACACACACAGATTGTGTGCTCCTGAATGGGCAGGCGGTGAGACTTCCTTTACTCGTGCATCAGGCGGTAATGCACTTACCGTCTGTCCATCAGCTCCTATTATGCGCTGCAGATGGAGAAGGCCATTTTAAAGGGAAAAAGAAAGAAGCTCTGAGGGCCTTAATTTTATGCACAGTGATGATTTTTTTTTTTTTTTTTTTTTGCGACGAGGGAGGCGGGGCCCCGGAATTAATAACAGAAAATGTCGATCATTCCGCCCCCGAATTTAAATGCGGGACCATCTGTAATTTTGAAAAGTTAATTAGCCCGACGCGCGACGCGGTCATGTTCGGGGCAAACGGCTCCAAAGTAGAGCTCTCCAGGCAGCCTGCCACCGCCTAATGAGTGTCTCCCGGTGTGCAGGTTTATCATTTGAACACTTTGGTGAAGGTTACATTTGAATAATGTCTCCGAGCCTTAGTTAGACACTATTGTTTAATGTGCTTATTACCGCCTAATGGAAGTAAGACACCGAGACAAAGGAGGGAGCGTGTTACACAAACATATTCCATTTTTACAACTATTACTTTGGCATGATGTGATGATGATGATGATGATGATGATGATGAGACACCCCCTGTGTGGGAGCTGTCACCGCATCCCGATCGGCGCGTGAGCCCTGAATCCGTTTCTTCTCCGTGAATCCTGAATCGTTGAGTCGCCTCCGCCGCGCCCCTTTGACCACGCTTGATTCGCAACAATGGGAGGAGAGAGAGAGAGAGAGAGAGAGAGAGAGAGAGAGAGAGAGAGAGAGAGAGAGAGAGAGAGAGAGAGAGCAGCAGAGATTCCGGGATCTAAAGGGAGGATAAAGGGTGTAGAGTGTCTGCCTCTCGGATCCTTTTTTTTTCTTCCTCTCCTCTTTTACCTTCATTTTTTCCTCCTTCCTGCTAGGGAGAGGCTTTTTTTGGGGATGGAGGGAGAAAACGAGACTTACAGAGAGGGGGGCGTTTCCTCCCCCCTCCTCCTCCCCCACCCTCCCCTCTTCAGTGTGATTTCCAGATATTGCCAATACACTGTCGACGACTTGAGCGCACGAGGAGGAATTGACAGACTTCCAACAATGACCGGGGTGAGTATTGAATCAAAATCCTCCAGAGATGCTGCTGCTGCTGCTGCTGCTGCTGCCATCCTCCTCATCCTCGTCATCCGCCGCACTTAAATGCTGTGTAATAGAATGAACGCACAACCCGTAAGTCACGCAGAAATGTGCGGCCAATATGGCCACAGCGCAGCGTAGAACTGTCAGGTTCGTCAGGTGGGTTTATGTAATGTTTGACCACCGTGTTGAATAGCTTTCTGTGTGGACGCGACGGGGCGGAGGGGGAGGAGGGGAGGGAGGGAGGGAAAAGCGCTCACTATATTGTAGTCGCATTATTAAAAAAAAAAAAAAAAAAAAAGGTGTAACCTCAGCAACGCGTCTTTCCTTTATTCGTTCCTTCATTCGTTCTTTCGTTCTTTCCCCTCGTATTAGTAGTGTTTCCCAACTTGCCGTCCTCGCCTCTCGTCTCGAGTGAGATTATAAAACAAAAAGAAAGAGTTGGACGTGACTTCGCTTGTTGCTGAACGTTCGCCGTGACTTCTCTTCCGCGTTCAAAGCGGGGGGCGCGCGCTCTGCCTAATAAGGATGGGGGGTTCAAAAGCAGCTTTGGAAAAGTAGGAAAATCAGAGAAAATTGAGCATCTTTTTAAAAAATCATGTTTTTTTTTTTTTTAAATTATTATCTGAGTCTCAAATGGAATGAACATCCGCCTCACCACACATTCACGTGTTGATGAAACGTAGCACCATCTGATCTGGGGCCAGCACCATTCTAGTCCACGTCAAGGCTCTCGGGCCTTCATTGCACATTCTCTTTTATGCTCCATGTTAAGTTTCTCTCTCTCTCTCTCTCTCTCTCTCTCTCTCTCTCTCTCTCTCTCTCTCTCTCTCTCTCTGTGGACTAAACACTGCACTTTAGCTCTACGCTGGAGCTGCTCTGACACAAGCTCCTTGGCCTCATCAATTGATTGCCTCTCAGCTCACTTCGATGAAATATTCAAGCGTTCCTCCTATAGGTCCTCGTGAGCTGCGGGATTCAATAATCACTGAATTCTCTGTTCGATCTTTTGCCTATAGGTTCAAATTGATTGGATTTTTACGGCATTTGCAATTCAATCGGCAGCTTTTGGCCGCTCATGTGTGTGTGTGTGTGTGTGTGTGTGTGTGTGTGTGGCTTCATGTGCAAGTGTGTGCATCTGTGGAGAATGAATGTGTGTGTGTGTGTGTGTGTGAGAGCCTCCCCGCCTTGCCTCTCAGCGTGCGTGTGCTCAGCCCCTCAGGCACGTTGGCAAGCATGAACTCCCTGAACTCAATCCTTGTCCATTAAATTCCTATTGATCAAGCAGCAGAGAGACATAAAGTTCCATCTCCTCGGTTTCATGTGGGCTCGGCTCGGAGCTAGCCCTCCGTCTCTCAGGCTCTCTCACCCCCCGTAAGGAGGAGAAGAGGGAGAAAAGAGAGAGAGAAAGAGAGGCGAAGATGAAGAAGGAAGGAGGAAGGAGGAGAGAAAAAAAGAGAAGATTGGGTGAAGCCTTGGGAATTCATTAGGAGAGATGGATGAGGAGGGAAATAGGAGCGAGCTAACAGTTGATTACTAAATAGCAGTTAGTGGTCGGACAAGGAGCCGTGTGTGTGATCGCACATGTATATGCATGCGTTCGATTGTGAGCGCCTCACCCGGTACCAGCCGTGTGGTTGTGTGTGTGTGTGTGCTTTTGCGCAATGAGTGTGTTTTTTCTTGTGTGTGTGTGTGTGTGTGTGTGTGTGTACAGGGGAGACTTCCATTTAGTAACGCAGCAAAGCAGCACATATCTCTCCGCTGGGAGCTGTCCTTGGTTCTGATCCGTGGCCCTATCCTCCTCCGCCTGCTACCACCACCCACCCCCAGCACACACACATACTTGTACACACGGGCAAACACACCACCTCCCTCCCCAGTCACCCCCCCTCCCTCCCTCCCTCCCCTCCTCTCCCCCCTGTTGATTGACATCCACATGCTCTCCATTTGGCTTGCTAAAGGCTGCCTGTGTGTGTGTGTGTGTGTGTGTGTACATGAGTGTGACTGGGTGGAGGGTGTTTTTTTTTTTTTTCGGGTGGTGCGGGGGAGGGACTGGGCCATCCTCAGAGGGCCTTGAGCAGAGAGGATGCTGGGTAAAAAAGAAAAGGAGAAAAAAAAAGCAAGTAGCGAGAGGAGGAAAAACAAAACATCTGTGTGGTAATTGGGCTCCCCTTAGTATTGTAACGCATACATTGACATCTGTTTGATAATTGGCTACCCTGGCTCCTCGGCGTGTGTCACGCTAAATGCCGGTTTGGTGGAAAGGAAGAGAAAGAACGAAATGAGGGGGGGGTGTTAGTGTGCACATGCATTTGTGTGCATATATACCACTGGGGGGAAGGGATGCTTAGATTTGTTGGGATTGTGAACGCTCCACAGGTCTCTTGTGCACACATTTACCGCCTCTATCATAAAAGAAGGCCCTGCCTACTGTAAGCACGGCTCCGAGCGGAGGTGTGCTCGAGTTCACAGCCCCGCATTTAGCGAGACGGATCGAGAATAAAAAAAAAATAAAAAAGAAAGAAAGAAAAATAAAGAATACAAGTGCTAAGTGTCAAGTGATTGTTTACAGCCTCTTGTGCTCAGCCTCTGGGGCTCGCCGGCGCGGGCGACTCGAGCCACGGGGCCCCCGAAGCGATATTAGCTGCTTCCGCAATTTGTTCAGAGCTTTAGAGGGGAGAGGCCGTCAAATTGCATGGATAAATATGTTGAATAATTGATGCGGCGCATAGTGGGGAGCTGTTTGGGAGCACACCAGAGAGCGCCGGTGATGCCTGGGCAGCCTCGCAGACGGTCTGTCTGTTTCAGGCGAGAGCCCCCCGGCGTGTGTGTGTGTGTGTGTGTGTGTGTGTGCCGCCGCGACGCTCGCTCTCAGAGCCGTGCAATCGATCCTCAATATGTGGGCTCCTTTAAAGGATTTGAATTCATACATCATCCTTTAAATCACCACTTTTATATCAATAGAATTCATGTTCGCCGGACTTTTGCGTCATCAGACGAGTGAAGGTTTAAGCTGCTACTTAGAAAAACTAATTCCTGGTAATGCCTTATAATTCCCACCTATTCTGTAATCCTGCAGATCTATACAGGAGTGTCAGAGCTTATAGTAATGGATGAAAGGATTAATTTGGGGATTTCTCTCCGATGACACTTGGGAAGTGGCTGAGTCAGGGGAGAGCAGCCGGACAGGCCACCGGGACAGTTAAGAGGCGGGATGTTAAGTCCTGCAGGAGCCGAGTGGTCGGGGAGTTGCTCTGCCTCGCTCCATCTCCCTCCCTAATGCCGTCTAATGTGAGAGCTTACGGCGAGTGGAGGAGGAAGAAAGCGTTGCAGAGACGCAGGGATTTGAGATCTCAGGGCCTCGGAAACCGACGAGGCTACTATCAGGCTACAGCCTCTCCTGAAGAATCTTTTCAAAACCCAGACGTTTTCTGTCTTTCTGCCTTTTCATCCTTTTTCTCCCCCTCCTCCTCCCCTCCACATCCAGGCCCCTTTTGAAAAGAAAAAAAAAAAACGAGAGAAAAAGAAGTGTGGTATTTCACATGCAGAGGTGTTTAGAATAATAGCAGGAATCACTCCTTTCATGTAGTCTCTTTTCAGTGCAGAGGAGCGCGGCGGTGTTCTCCGCCGTTTGATTCCGGGGCCTTGAAGATGCGAGGGCAGAGGGATGTGAAGACTGCTTATCTCTTCCTGACACAGCCAATCATGTCATAGAATGACAGTCCGAACCCAGCTGATACCACCCCCCCCCCATCCCCCTTTTATCACACACACAAACACACTCCCTCCTGCTCTCTATCCGTTTCTTCTCTTGAAATTAAACGCACCCTTCCTCTCCTTCCTGCTCCCTGACATTTCTTCTTCTGTCCTTATTTTCCCGTACGACTAAAATAAAAAAAATAATAAAAGCCACCACACGACCTCTTCTCCATCTCCGTCCCTGTTTTTCCGCTCTGGTTTTCTCCTCCCCTCTTGCTCCCGGTTCGTCTCGTGTGTGCGTCGCGGGGGGGGGGCTGGAGCTCGCAGAGCTGCGGGGGCGGCGCCCTCGCTCCCCTCAGATGTACGCGTGCGACTGTGGCGCTCGCTGATAAACTCAGGGAAGATGGAGGGCGAAGCTCACATCTCCCACCTCCTCGATTTGCACTCAGTCAGGGGTTCCAACCATTTAAAAACAACAAAAAAACAACTTTATTGCACCCTAGCGTGCGATGACAAAACGACTGTTCGTGTAAGCACGGCGGTCCATCACGCTGCCTCTCTCCTCCTCTGCTGCTGCAGGAGTGAGGGAGAATGTTTAAGACGCTGGAAACAACAGCGGTTGTCGGCGTTTAAAGCGTAAGAGATATTGCCACCAATTAGCGAGGACTTCTCCGCCATACAGAAGGGCCATGATGAACAAAGACCGCCATTTAAACGCATTAAACGCCACCTCGCAGATGATCTACTCCCCGTCTCCTGATTAATTGCTCAGCACGCATCAGTCACTGTCCTCTCCTAAAGATAATGTAACTTAAATGTATCAACGTCGGCAGCTTTTGTCTAGCAGCTGGTGCGATTAATCGACGAGTCGATCAACAGAAAAATAACTCAAATCAATCATTGAGATCCTTTCCTTTTTTTGTCTCTTTGTCATTTATATCATTGTTGACTGACTTCTGCTCAAACAAAACATGTTCAGACGACGTCTCATGCTCTGGGAAGCTTCAGTGGGCATTTGTGATTCATTGATTAACAGAAAAAGGATGTGCAGATGTAATAACAGTCATTCGTTGCAGCCCTGATTGTGTGATGAATCGGTCCCAAAACAGTTTTCTTCTGTCGTTTCCTCTTGTTTTGCAGGACCTGGACAGTGTGAGCAGCTTCTGAAACCCCCACCCTCCCCTCCAGCTCTCTCCTGCTGTATAGCGTCAAACAGAGAAGGGGGAGGGGGGTGTGAGAGAGAGCGAGGGAGGAGGTGGAGGGGAGTGCGGTGGTGTGACCGTTTGCTCCCGTCTCGACCACGGGTATTCTTGGGTTGATAATACAGATGTCGATGTTATTGCTTGAGAATACGCGTAGCTGAGCGGAAGCCATCATCGGCGCCTACGAACGGATGTTGATACGCGGACGCGAGGAGAGCACCCGAGGTGATCCTCTGCCAAAAGTCCCGCTCGTGGTCCCCGAGACTCCGCCCAGCGTCCCGTTGGCCTCCGCAGGAAGTAAGATCCGTCCAAGCGTGCATCACACACCTTTTTAGCTCCTGATTGTTCATCCGCTTGACAGATGCCCTTATCAGAGTGCGTGGTGAGGAGGGGAATCCAATAAGTGCACACGGTGGATGGGTGGGGGGGCACGATGGCAGGACGACACAACTCTGCACGACAGGACAGAAGGTCCAGCAGTCGCACTAGCTCCCGTGGCTTCGCCGTGTATAAGGTCACAGGCAAAGAGCAAATCCAATATCCAGACAGGCTGGCGGGCGGGCGGGCAGGTAGGGGCACGGGCGGGAACGCATTTAGAAAGTCAAGAGATAAATCTCAGTCTACTCTCAGCTGTTCTCCAAGAGCCTGGGGGGGAGAGGAGGGGGGCGATGAGACCAGACCGGCACATTAGGGAGGGAAGGCAGTCTAGATCCAGTGGTGGAAAGTAGTTCCTCAGGTATCTCCACTCCTAAATCCACATCTGTGAATGAATGTTTATACAACATCGTATCCTGATGATGTGACATAGGTGTAACAGCATGAAAGGGGTTGCTCTTAGCAACAGACCTACTAGAAGCTTTGCAGAGCTGCCATCCTGTCATTTTACAAAAAAAAAAAGACTCAAGTACAATAATTTAGACAGAAATGTCTTCATCGGATTGTCAGTTTCTCCCAAATAAGCTGCCCAACAGGTTAGATAGTTAAAAGTCATCCCATGTAGAGCAGCTATGCTACTCACACATCGATATATCAGCAATAAAGAACCCATAATATATGAGATTATTATCACGCTTTAGGGGTTGTTCTGCTGCGTAACGTACACACATTTTTGATATTAAATGCGTTCTAATGCTGCTATTTTACTTAGTAGTGTTTTTACACTGCAGGATCGCACCACCACCACCTGGATCAAATTAACAGCACGCTAATAAAAACACTAACGCTCCGAAAATAATCGTCTTTATTTTTGCAAAAACACCATCTCCAGTACCCCGCCGGGTGGCCAGAATAGCCAGTTCCCCCTCTGTGGTGTAGTTTGCAGGGCAGTGGATCATATTAGCGTTATTGTAATGGGGTGTAATAAGATTATTCAAATCCCTCTATTTCTGGGGCTCATCCATGTAAAAGGGCCCTTTGACAGAAAGTGTGTCTGTGTGCTAAACCCTGGAAATACCAGCCAAGAGGATTCTCCACGCCACTCCCTAGAGACGCCACTCACATCAGCGCCTCTGTCTCCCCGCCACCATGCATGTGTGTGTGTGTGTGTGTGTGTGTGTGTGTGTGTGTGTGTGCAGTTTTTCTGTCTCTTCCTCCACACAGCAATTAAAGATCCAATTGATTTCCCTGCCTACACTGATTACCTGCTTCACTAGTTTGGTTTTTCTATGATATCTGATTAATACTGAGACTATATACAGGGAGCCGACACACGAACAAGAGCACCTCACGTTATCGCACAATGGCATGAAAAATGGCCCGTTGGTAGAGCTGAAACTATTAATCGATTATTCTCTATAGACAATGTATATCAGCGGTTTTGACAGTTATCTGCTTCAGTATTTTTTTAGTGGCGGTGCCTTGCCGGTAGTAAAGGGAATTCATTGGATTTTTAGTTAAAACAATATATTTTAAAGAAGCCATCTTCTCTCTGGTACATTTTTTCTCGCATTTTATAGAAGAAGAAAAAAATAGTATTTGGCAGGTTTATCAATAATAAAAATAAGCTTGGGTTGCAGCCCCAATAATTTATGACTTCAAAAGAATTGGACTGCCTTGTATTCTTCAGGTATCCGCATTGTGTCTGCTCCCTGTTCATTTAGCTCCACGTCAATCTAAAGTATTCGGTAGTGAGACCGACAGTATAAAGCCATCGAGCGGTTCGGTTGGGGTCAACTCGACTCTCTTTGTGCCAGCTACCTTTCTCTCTGTCCTTTCCACTGCAGACACCATCATTGTCTTCAAAGCAACACAAACACCGTTTTACCGTTGACAACCAAACAGAAGAATGTTTGTCTCTTGACTTCAGCCTGGCTTTGTGGGCTGCAATTAGAAAAATCTGAGTTGAACGAATTAGAAACGATGCGGCTGCTATTGCTTGTTATCTCCGCCGCGTAGCATCGGCTCAGCTCGCTTGGAATCTTGTGATACCAAAAAAGTACCAGCTTCTATCCATCAATGAAAGCCCAGGAAGAAAGGTTCACTAGATTTGCGGCATAAGGCACAGCGTCACTTTAGGCTAAATGCCAACCCATCTTACTTTAGCGTGTTAGCATGCTAACTTCAGCTAATTAGCAGTAAAGACAAACTACAGCTGAAGTCGGAGGATCACAAGCGAAGAAACAACATACATGTCTGCACCGAATGTCATAGCAACCCAACCCAACGCCTATAATCCGAAAATCAATCTCATGAGGGCTTTAGAGGAAAATTCAGTAGGATTCATCCTCTGGGAACCATAAATATATTTGCATAGACCTTCACAGAATGGGCAGACATTTCAACCTGCTGTAGCTACAACAGGAAGAGTTAGAGGATCATAAAAGGGTCTAGGGTTCATCCTCTGGGCACCATGCATTTTATGGAAACAACTGTTGAGGGATTTTAGTGAAAGATAAAAGTGTCAGATGGAACTCAAAGTTGGTAGGATTCATCCACTGGGGATCCTGAATATCTGTAGAAAATGTCATTTTTAGCGACCAGCAAACCAATACCCATTTGGCGAGCTAATAGTTTACCACTATATAGTATACAAGTACCCATCTGTAGCTAGCATCTCTGACATTTGTTTCCACAGAATACTATGTTTTTTTCCGAGATCGTACTTTGCCATCAGGAGCACCGCCTCTACGTCCAACACTGAAATCAACATTTCTTCGTCCGTGGCTATAAAATGATAAACGCAATCTATTGTGTTTTCCCGACGATAGCTAGCCGCCTCTCAACGGGAACGCAGGGAAACATGGCCGACGGACAGTCGTTGCATCTGTGAGCGAGCTGACATCAAAGCGACCCCCCTCCCCTTACCCATCAGCTTCAACCTGGTCAACTGACCCCCTCCTCCCCCCCTCTCCTCCTTCCAAGCTGTCCCCCGTGTACTCCTGTCCGTAATCACCGCGGCACTAAAGCAAACAGAGACAATAGACCCTGAATGAATAAGTACGTCTTGGATCTGGCCATGCGGTGAAAGCGGTAATTTCCCCCTCGATGGGTCACTCCATTACAATTACCCTGTAATATTTATCCAGACAAACAAAAGGCTGGATGATGGATGGATGGATGGATGGATGGATGGATGGACGGAGAGAGAAAGGATGCTGCAGGTAGAGAAGGATGGATATGGAGAGGAGAGGGGGGGAGGGAGGAAATCACAGTGCAATAAGAGCCCTCTCATTAGGGCCTGTCTTTATCACTGTGCAGCTCCTATGAGACGTGGCAGACGAGAGGAGGGAACAGAAGGCCAGGAGGAGAGCACGGCTCAGATTAGGATCCTTATTGCTATGATAATCACTGTTTGTCATCCAATGTGCACGTTTCACACCTGTGGTAAATGCAGATGAGTGAGTTAGTTAGTGCCAGGGTCAAAGAAGTCGGCGTGTGTGTGTGAGTGTGTGTGTGTGTGTGTGTGTGTGTGTGTGGGCGGGCGCATTTGTGTTTTTGCAAAAAAAAGAGGGAGAGAAAGAGAGAGAAAAAAGCCAACCCAAGATAACAGTTCATGTATGTGTGATGCGGCGCGAGGCGAGCGGCGATAACATAAGCGTTTGCGTGCGCGCGTGCTCCTGGTGCATGATGGGGCGCGTGAACGGCGAGCCGGTGGACGCATTTAGAATGAACAAATAGATAAAGATGGAATTAAATAAATAAGTAACAATCGCATGCATTGCTCTTGGTGCCTGGCAACCGGATCTCTCCGTTGCCTTGGAAACAGTTGCTACAGAATGTGAGGTGATTGGCAACCGTGACAACGAGGAGGGAATAACATTTGACCCCGCTTGCTGACGAAGGGGAGGGCGAGTCGGGGTGTGTGTGTGTGTGTGTGTGTGAGAGTGTATGGGGGGGGGGGGGGGGGGGGGTTAGTAGATAGTAGATGGTATCTGAGCGTTTTTGGAAATGTATCCTCTGAAGCCGCTTCACTCTCACTCCTTCCTTAACACACACAACCTCACCCCCCCTCTGGCTCACACACACACACACACACACACACACACGCTCGATGCTTTAACATACCAGCGCTCGTGCCAACCCAAACTCACACTCTGCCACCCACCATCCATGCGCACGCACACTTTTACACACACAGTCAGGACTTCGCCGCAGAGCGTCCACGCCGCCTCTGTCACATGTCGGATCTGCTCAGGGCGTGTTCGAGATCGCACGAGGATGCTTTCACGACTTGTTGTTCGACGCGCCAAATACGGCACTACGCTACACGTATTAATCAGGGAGGCATTGTTTCACTCCCGAAGCCACGCGATGTGAAACAGGAGGCAGTGTGAAATCGCAGCCTGCTCCGGTGCCAACAAGGAGAACCTCTCTCCTCCTCTCCTCCTCCTCCTCCTCCTCCTCCTCCTCCTGTATTTCCCATCCGATTGCACTTTTCCATCTTTCCATCCCTCTCTCCTATCTTCCCCTCTCTCCCTGCCTGGCTAAACTAATAAGGGTGTGATTAATGGTCCGCTAATTGCTGTAATCTCGGTTAATTAGAGTGGAGATTCTTCAGTGGCGGAGTGCTCAGGGAGAGATGCGCGTTGCACTGATCTGGAGGTACAGAACTGGCATCGGTCCACGGAAGGCAGGAAAAAAGAGGAGGCGCTGAATAGTGCAGGAGTAGCGTCTCGCTGCCTCTTCTGAAAACGGTGAAGAGGCAGATCAGAGATTTGGGGGTTTAACGTCTATATAGCCGCTCCAAAAGCTCCCTCGCGCCTCTATTCGCTCTGCAAATAACGATTCTTTTAGAATCAATGAACCTGTAAGTGTGAGTGAGTGTTTTCTTTATGAATCGATGATGATGTTTTTTTGCCACACAAATGTCAGAAAATGATGAAAATGCCCATCTGTCACACCAACTGTCCAAAGGCATTCATCTATATACGGCAGAAGCTGCATCTTAAAAAATAAATGACTGTATCTCAACTTCATTACGTCGGCTAATTCATGACTGGACTCTTCGGTTTTTAAAACGTGTTGTCGACGGATTCATACGTCTCATTTCTACAAACCCATACAAGGTGGTCGTTGATGGTCTCATGTTTGTAGCTTTGCTGCCTTTGAAAGAGAAAGTTGTTCAGTAAGTATCGTGGAGCTTTTCCTCATCAAACGAAGGTTAAGGGACTGTACATAAATTATGGTGGGGGCGAGAAGCCAAACATGTTCCCTCACTGCCACTATTCATATTTTCATTGAAGCCCGAAGCGTAAAACAATGTATGAATGTGTTGGTAACAGTTCCGCTGTGAACTGAACTGCACTTTTATGACCCGTGGCACAAGGGAAAGATGAAATAAAATATAAATCTGGAGTGAGAAAAAGACCCTCCCCCCTCTGCTTCCCCAAAAAATCTCTCTCTTTCACTCCGCCATCCTTCAGCACAAAGAAAAATATAACATGACCTCCCTCTGCCTCTAATAATCTACATTAATATAAAATAGCATCATATATTTACACATTTGATTGGTTTTTCTTGTATATTTACCCGCACCTTCTCTGCCAACTCGTTTTAATTCCCCTGGAAACGTAGAGAGAGACTCGACCCCAAATGAATTACTTCTTCGGTTGCCATGCTTACTTTAAATACATATTTCAAACTCTAGTTCAGAATGCCAAGGTTGAATAAATAACGCATATGTGCTGAATGCGATGGAAATATGCGATGATGCGTAGGGCATCTCTCCTGGACGTTATGGTGCAGACATAAAACAGCCACGCCTCGGGTTTAAATCTTTCACTTGCTGTGAAATATATTTGCTGCTGAGCTGGAACAAGGAGACCCAGAATGTACAGTATCGCCGTAGAAACCAATTTTTTTTTCTCCAACTTTAAAGTCGAGCTGAAACAGCATTTCAAGAGTTTTTATCTTCTGTACGGTGGCATTTCTGAGGGCAACGATCGGAGGCGGGACTTAACGTTGGGAGGAATCTGATTTGATTGTGAAAAGATAAGCTCACGATCTTCGTTGCAGGTTAATTGATGGATGTCATGATATTATTGGTTGTTAAAGCTGATGTAAGCGTCATATTTTGTTTTCCAGGAAGAAAAAGATATTGGACTTTTTGCCATTTTTTTCAGCCATATATTGTCAAATAGGTGCACAATATGACCGGGGATCATTTTTCACATCACAGCTCGACTTTAAGGTCAAATTCAAGAGAATATCATGTGTTCAGCTGGTTCAAATGTAGCAAGGATTATTATTGGGGCATCTTTTACTTGGTTAGTTCTTAGTGTGTTTGCATTTTTACTAAGGTCTCTTCTGAAGCGGTCTTTGACCCACATACGCTGCTACAGTAGCCTGGTGTGTCTTTCTGGGTGTGTTTTTAACCGAGAGGTGTGAAGACTGGAGCCTCGGCCCTGAGGACATACATGTTCCCAGTGTCACACACACACACACACACACACACACACATAGTCTCACACGTACACACACACAGCCGCGGCGGTGTGGACGCACATGTGTCTCGCCTCCCAGCGTTGAGGTGGGCTCCAGGTAACCCGGAGTGACAGCCAAGTGTCTGCAGGACGCCGTCCAGACGTGTGAGGAGCGGGACAGCTGGACTGCCTCCCCAGATGTGGCAGAATTCGTCAAACGCTCACCCGCAAACGTGCCGCGCACCAGATGTGGCAGCGGGAGTCATAACACAGAAGGCCCCAGCTGTTCACATGTCAAAAAAGGAGAAGGGAAAAAAAGGAAAGAAGAAAAAAGCTCTTCTTGTCAGACGGCGCCTCGTCAAACTTTTCCCCGGATGGAGGACAAGTGGGGTTAAATCGTACTGACAAGAGTTTCCAGAATGACCACATGAACTCGTGTGCCTCCGTGTGTTGTGTGTGTGTGTGTGTGTGAGCGCCTGCACGTGTTTTGTTTCGCTTCGTGAGTTGTTACAGTAGTTCGTTTAGTCGTGTGGGTGGAGAGTAGAATAGATTGCGCATGGCACGGCACAAACTTATGGAGCCCTCCCCTCTCTTACTGACGCCTCCGCATGCACCCCCGCACACACACACACACACACACATTTATATATACACACACACATATACATATACAAATACACACACACACATATACACACACACACACACACATATATATACACGCACACACACACATATACACATGCACACACACATATACACACACACATATATATATACACGCACACACACACACACACACACACACACACATATATATACACGCACACACACACATATACACACACACATATATACACACACACACACACACACACATTTATATATACACACACACATATACATATACAAATACACACACACACATATACACACACACACACACACATATATATATATATACACACACACACACACACACATATATATACACGCACACACACACATATACACATGCACACACACATATACACACACATACACACATATACACACACACACACACACAACACACACATATACACACACACATATATACACACACACACACACACACACACACACATACAGCGGGACCTGGCACCGGCCGTCGGAGTCTTAACCGCTTACATTAGCAGTGAAAACATTACGCAACGTGGCATAAAACTACATGTTGAAATGTAGCCTTGAAGGAGACGCGGTTTGTGTCGAGTGGGATTTGTGTGTGTGCGTGTGTGTGTGTGTGTATGTGTGTGTGTGTGTGTGTGCGTGTGTGTGTGTATATGTGTGTGTGTGTGTGTGTATATATGTGTGTGTGTGTGTGTGTGTGTGTGTTATTTGCCGACTCTTTCCTTTCCACTTTCTAATAAGTGTGTCGTACTGATGTAACAGCCGCTGAATGAAAAGGGGAGCCGCAGCCCTCTGAAGCGCTGGAAGACAGCATCAAGTGTGCCATCTGGTGTCCGTTGTCGGAACTGCCGCGGCTTCTAATGGATCGACGGTGATGGAGGTAAATTGCAGTGGCTCTCCGTAATCATGCTGTGTTCTCGTTACTGCTTCACGCGTGTTCGCTGCACCGTTGCTCTAAGGGACGCATACAAATGATTAGGGGGGGAAGGGGTGGGTTATTATAATTAATATTTTTGCTCAAGGGAGTGTTATAGTGAAACAGTGACATCACAACGACGGCTTCTCTGAGTGCCACGATACGGATGTTTCTGCTTACATGATCAGTCCTGCATGCGTGTAAGTCCATGAGCCGTTTGAATTCACACACTTTATTGTTGATTCTTCCACAATGAACCCAACTGCAAACCAAGTCACTGAAAAGATGCACTTATATACACGACTTTGCACATTAAAGCAATTCCTCCTTATGCGTAAAACAAGAGCTCACCAGTGATGCAGCAGCCGGTTGTTTGAAGCGCAAATAGTGGCTGGAATGATTGGTTCGCTTCTAATGCGCATATATTTAAATGTTTAATCTGGGTACGATATATTTTAATGCTTGATGTTTTTTCTATTTCAGTATCTATAAATATGTGTATTTGATTTTGCAGGTTGCAGTCCAAAGAGAAAAATGAAATTAATAATTAAAAACATGGAGGATGTTTTTTATTATTATTTATTACTTATTTATTCTGTCTTGCCACTTGAATAATTTCCATACAAACCCTTATTATTTCAGACTTTTTTTTGCAATGCTTCTTGCACAATCTTCGAGCGGAATTTTCAAGGTTTATTTTCCATTATTTTTATATAACATACTGAACATGACTACAAGAGCTGGCTTCACTATTTCTAATTCTAAAGCGTTACAGCATGGTGTAGCTGCACGTTTACAATTCCATGAGCCAAAAATAATTCATTCACCCAAAACAGCAAAAAGGATTTCCCACCATTAACATTTTTTTTTAAATCCAGTTACTTAGGGACACATTATAATCAATAAAAATAATATGGAAGCGTGAGTGCTTAAAAACGGGATGCCTTGCCCTAATTTACCTGCCAAAAAGGATGCCAAATCATTCACCTCATGAATCGACAGCATTCACACCCATTTTCTCCAGAAAATCCACCTTCCAGTTTCTAATAGTCTCCTGACAAAAACATGGTGGCAGACTGCTCGTTCAGAAAACGTTACATTTATCCTCATATGGTGTAGAAAAACACCATGAAACTACAGCTGAAACGCACTGATTAAAGTGAATTTAAATTGCATGTTTATGTGTATGAATAATGGCTGTTTTTGTTATCGCTACCTGCAATAAAGTGCTAATTAGTCTCCTCCTGAGATAATTAAATATTTTGAGTCTTGGTAAGTTCAAACATTACTCACAGGGCCCAGGGGAGGTTAATAATTACTGTAATTGACTAAAGACAGCATCATAATGATTTATCCGGCCGAGTGTTTTCTTGGGATTGCAGCTAATGTTATTGTTCGATAACTGCAGAATTGCCAAACTCTCATAATACAGAGAGGAGGGGGGAGAATGCAGCATGAATATTTTAATACGTGAATATGATACGTGAATGATACTGTCACACTGTTTCTGCAGGTGTGGTGAACACTGTGCATGGAAGCATCCGCCTGACTTTGCGCTGCATTACATTAAACATGTTTAGGTTTCTGCTTTTCCTGGAACAGATGCTTCAGTATTTTCTCGTCTTTCTGTATATTCTGTCAGATGTAGTAAACCTTTATCACATCTCTTTTTTTCCCCCGCTGGTGTTTTTTTTTTATGCGTCAGATCATTTTATTATCTTGTGTGGCTTTCTCCCGGAAACCTGATTGTGTTTTATAGGTTATCTGAGAAAAAAAGATTCAATCAAGGCTCCAAGTGCCCCTGACCTCGGGGCAGAGCCGTGACATTTCCTGTGTGTCTGGAGCTCCGTCCCATGACTGCGTCTGTTCGGGGGGAAGAAGGCAGTGACTGCATGTCCATTTCTACCGAGGCAACCAAGCAACGACTTGGATTATTTAACAATGTTACATCAGAAGCAGAATCAGCCAGAAGCCAATGCTGAAGTGCCTTAAACTTGCATTCTCTCTTCTGGCCATCAGGGGGCGACTCCTCTGGTTGCAAAATGTGATCTATGCATTAGCTAGATTACTTAAGCTGCTCTGCCGGCGCCAAATATGGTTGTTTCCATTCATTGGTTGCAAAAAGAATCCAAGATGGCGACCGCCAAAATGCCAAACTTGAAGCTTCAAAACTGTAGTTCCCAAATTAACGGGAGACGTCAGCATGACTACGAGCAGACTCAAAACTGAGCCCATCACATGGATGGCCGGGTGTATAATGGGAGGTGGGAAACCCGCCCTTCATTCTGATCTCAACTACCTGTAGTTTATTTTCCTGACTCTGTCTCGGTTGCAGTGTATCAATGCTCAAACCCACATACATCCTGATCCACAGGAACACGTTTTGCTGTGATGACTCACACACAGACTCACAGGAGGAACATTAAACCACCATGATAATCACATGAAGAGCCTTTCTGCAGATACGGCAAAATGATATACGGAAGCAGCTGGGTCATGAGTTCAGTTCCCCTATTGTGATTCCAACCCGAAGATATTAAAGACAAAGAAAAAGAAAATATATTAAGAGGATTCTTGTCATTATTCAGGCAACTGTTTATTTAGGTTTTCTTTGTTTTGTGCACTAACTGCAATGGAATACATTAATACAGAACCCTTTAATCGTTTATTAACTGGCCCCCCTCCAGTGTTTTGTGTGGTATGTGGATACACAAGACTCTGCAGGTCAGAGTGCTCTCCTGCTGCTCAAACAAGCGTTTTACTAGCTCACCAGAATCAAAGATCCAAACCATAATTCATCTGCTCCAGATTCTTATATATATACAGTATATATATATATATATATATATATATATATATATATATATATATATATATATATATATATATATGCACACATACACATATATGCACCTCTCTGCTCAGCATATGGACCTCCTCTGCAGGGCGGCTGTAAACCAATTACCTTTATGTCCTGGGCTACAAGCCAACCACCTTTCTCCTTCCAGCAGATGCCCTCAAGGTTGGAAGAAAAAAAAATCCACTTCACACAGACTTTATGCTTCGTTTAAACAGAACCAACAGGAATGGCACCGACCCAAAGACTCAGCGGGCCTGCAGATTTCGACACTGGCCTGCTGTTGCCTGCCCTTCGTCCTAACTCACGGCTCGACGAGAACAGCCCTCTGGCCTGCAGTGAGATTAAGTAGCCTGCTGTATTAAATTACTCTCCTAATATAATAAACAGTGTCCTTGTTGTTCTCATTACCAGTTAATTACGATAAGTCATTGGGGACATGAAATCTTCATGCTTAAAAATGTAAATGAAGGTTTTATTTAGCGAGTCTGACTAAATTAATTAAAACAATCAGGTAACAAAAGCTTTTTCTAACAATTCTTCTGAGATTTGTATGAGGTTAGCAGAGAGACCTTCTGGTTTTGTTTGAGGGTTATATAGCTTCACAAGGTCAACTTAACAGCTAAGTGTTAGCTAACTACATTGGTAGCGACCTGTCACTCACAAGGTAGCCCAGCCCTCAATCATACATGCTTTATGGTCTATTTGACTCTAAATGGACCATAATTTACTAAGTAAACATCATGCTGGATTGAAGACTTACAATCAGACTGCCTTTTCCAACCAGAGGAGTCGCCCCCTGGTGGCCAGTAGAGAGAATGCAAGTTTAAAGCACTTACGTAACATTGTTAAATAATCAAAGTTATTGCTTGGTTGCCTCGCCAAGAAAAAGAATAAGCAGACTTCTGCTACTGTCAAACGATCCATTTAATATGCATTTTAAAGGGCCAGTTCACAGAAAAGAATCCAGAGACTTTACAAACCAATGCAAATAAAGTGACAACACATCAACCCCCTGCTTGCATGCGTGCTCGTCTCACATGATCCCATGTGTGAATGCATTATTTTTATTGTTATTTCACCACGCCTCCCCGATGGTTGTCATCTGATCTGCTTTAATCAGCAGCCAGCGTTTAGTAAATCTACGAGGCCTCTTTGTTGTTAGAGAGAGGATTATACATCCTGTCTCCACACACTCTTAGGACCAATGCAAATATCGTTCTCCGTCACATTAAAATCAAATTATCTTCTCTAAATTTGTGTTAGCCGTATGAAAATCACGTTTGTTTTAATTGTGCTTCCTGGTTGTAATTGAGATATAATTCAAAGGATGTTCCTTTCCTTACATACCTACCTCGGTTTTTCAAAACGTCTCCATCACCACGCTTGTTTCTGACTCACCCAATACTTTAATAGAGGGTACTATTCAGTTTTCACCCTCTCTCTCTCTTTTCATAAGAATGATCCCAAGCAAAGTGATTCACTTCCATCAATAAAACTGATACCTTTTGTATCTTATTTCATAATAAGTCATTGTGTGTATTTTCGCCTTGAACAGGGAGGCTTACGAGCTCTTGGTGCCACATAATGAAAGCCCAAGGCTACCCACCGAACACGCACATTGCAAACAAAAAAACGGCTTCTATTTCTCTGCAGGCCGGCATGTGAGCATAAGAACACAATTCCTCCTTCCCGGTGCGAGTATGTGTGGTCGAACCAGACAGACAACCTTGACTCAATGGCTCACTTGGCAGAATGACTCAGAAACTTGCAGAACGAATGAGTTTGGACTCATTAGCAGGCGGCACTGACCAGCGCGTCAACGTCGTCAGTATTCTTCAGTGTTAAGTATCTTTGATTCCTTTATCTTCACCATGTGAAGGTGTTTCCATGTGGTCCGTGCGATATGTATCCAACACAATCAAGACACAAGACAATCTCCTCACAAGGATATAAATCCCTATGATCATGTGCACCCAAGTTGACAGCTTGAAATTACTTGTTTTGTCTAATTAACGCCACAAAACCAAGAAATATTCCATTAGCGATGATATAAAACGGAGAAAATCAGCAAATCATCTGTGAAGAGAAGCTGAAACCAGAGAACGTGTGCAATAGAATGACTAAATAATGAATTGATTATCAAAAAATGTGCCCTTTCATTTGCTTCATTTTATTTTTTTATTTATTTGCACATGCACACGTATATAAAAAGTCGGTAGGTAAAAAGAAAAAAGGTTTGAACATTGTAGGAGGAGAGGTCAGAAGCTAATAATGGCTTACCTCCCCTATTAGATATTATCAGACGTAAGATAAGATAAGATAAGATAAGATAAGATAAGATAAGTAAGATAAGATGAGTAAGATAAGATAAGATAAGTAAGATAAGATGAGTAAGATAGGATAAGATAAGTAAGATAAGGTGAGTAAGATAAGATAAGATAAGTAAGATAAGATGAGTAAGATAAGATAAGATAAGTAAGATAAGATGAGTAAGATAGGATAAGATAAGTAAGATAAGATGAGTAAGATAGGATAAGATAAGTAAGATAAGATGAGTAAGATAGGATAAGATAGGTAAGATAAGTAAGATTGGATTAGATAAGTAGGATGAGATTAACTATTAATTCCACAGAAGGCACCTTTACAATGTTACAGCAGCAAAGAGGATAATTGCAACTACAAGAGGCAAAACAGAATAAGTATAATAAATAAGTAATGAAGGGCTTAAAAAAGGAAAAGGGATGAAAAGATTTAAAAAAAAAGATTGCATATTAACTTTGTGATCTTCATACAATGGCCTCTCAATTGTTGTATTAACCTTGAATACATCAATTGAGAGGCCATTGTATGAAGATCACATGAGACCTGTATTACTGTGCGACCAATCACAAGAGACCGTTAAGGGTGCATCAATTTCTGACCAGATAATTACCATTGTGTGTGGTTGCATGACGATAATGACAGTGACAGCGCAGGACATGCAACTCAAGGAAGTTTCCAGTCTGAATGGAGTTTCAAACCTTGTGGATATAAACAGAGACTACTGGAACAGCCGATATATTAGATATAATGTTAAACTACTGAATGAAAACCGTTATCATGCTCCTTTAAGTCTCCACTATCTACGTTGCTGCATGTTATCATCATTAATATTGCATGTGGCCTTTGTTCCTCGTGGGTGTAGCCGCTTTCTCGAGGAGGGGAGGGTGGATGGGGGCGTGTGCACAAGGGGTGGGTACGTGTCGACGTCATCGCTCGGCTCTTTACCCTGAACGCCAAAATAAAACGAGTAAAAAAAAAACTTTTTCCTGTCGGGACGCATAACTCGCAAACACGCGGCGGCGAGGAGAGACACACGGCTGCGAGGAAGAGCCATGTTGGCCGGGTCGAGCGGGAGGCTGTGACGCGGCGGAGCAGAGGAGACGTGGTTTCTTTTTTCTCTCCCCCTTTCCTCTCCCTTTCTTTCCAGGCGTCGCGCAGCCACAGCCAGCGGGGGCTCGCTCACTTTAGCCGACTTGCTAGCTAACGTCAAGTTGTTCAGAGAAAGTGGAGACGACGGCGGCTAAACGGGAGCTCATCCGCCTACACAGACCTATGCGACGGACAGCAGGTACCAGAGCTCTCCCTACCGCCGTCCCCTACCAAAAACCGAGCTGCTGCGCTGTTTACCGACACACTGAGACGTGTTTAGCCGCACAAACGTCGGGCTGGTATGTGGCAGCAGCCGCCTAGCTTCCCGGTTGTAGCCAAACAACTTCGCCTGTGAAACGCTGCGTCTTCTTCGGCTTCTTGTTACAACTCGTTCAACACCTGCTCGTATTGTAATAGTGTGTATTGTAATGGTGTGTATTGTTATAGTGTGGGTTATAGCGGTGTTTGCTAACGTGGCCCGACGTCCACACCGTAACTGTCACCTTACGGAGGAGAGGTGCACAATTACGGTTTGCTTTGAACTGCACAGTCGCAGTAGTGCGGGGTGCAGCACGCTCAGGGAGAGAGGGGGCATCTTTCAGTCAGTTTAAAACTGTTATTTATCAACATGTCATGGTGACCCGAGCTGCAGAGATGGGTGAGATGAGGCTGGGCTACGGCGAGGCGAGGCGAGGCGAAGCCGCTGGTGTGGTGTAGCACTGCGGTAGACGGGGAGGGGAGGGCTGGTTTGGGTTTCCGAAGGAACAGCGAGGGGAAATGAACCGCTATTATTTATGTTTGGTCGATATGTCAAGGAGGGTCACGGTTTAGCTGACAGCAGCAGGACGGTCCGGGGGGACAAGGTCAGACGTGGACGGCGAGAGCAGCTCTCCTGTCCGGGGCCTGTCAGCCGCAGTGAGGAGACTCTTCCCATGGGGCAGCGCGCACCGGTCCTGCCAGGTGAAGAATTCCAATGAATTATTCAGGAACATGCTGCACATGATCAACGTGGCCCAGGAATGTGCATAGCTGCTGCTGGGGACAATGAGATGCTCTCAGGGCAGCGTGCCTCCTCTTAGAAGGATCGCCTGCCTTCCCTGTTGAATGAGAGAATTTCTAGAGAATTTGCTGCTTTGTTTTGTGGGTAAACCTGTATTTGAGTTTGTCAGACAAGTTTTTAGTTTTAAACCTCAAGTGGAAAATTGTTCTGAAGATTGCCTCTGGTGGCTCTGTGGGAAGCTGTAATCTTCACGGTAGTATTTTAAATTGATGGGGTTTCGCTTGTGGCACTTTATCTCGGGCGGTGCTTTGTTTTCTTCAGCAGCTTGTTCTTTTGTTTCCTCGTGTCTAACGGAACAGTATGCATGCATGCATGACACAGGACATCTTTTGGTAAAAATAGAACTTTATGTAGGCTGCATGCCTGAAATGTGCCAGCCCCCAGAGGCGAAATGTCTTGCGTTGCCTTCACAAAATTATGGCAACATAATCTTAGTTTTTTTTTTGTGTGTGTGTGTGTGTGTAATCTTTGCCTTGCACATTCCTAATCACCAGGTTTCCTGGAGTAAGTGGTTTTAAATGGCTTGCATAATTTCTATGGAAACAGTCTTTCAGTGCATGTCTCTGGCCAGAGTCCAGACCACGGTATGTTGTAATAGCAGAAGCACAAGTGAGAGGTCATGACGAGGATGTATCCGCTGTGCCCTGTGAGCATTACCTTAAAAAATAGTTTATTCTAGCAGGTGTTGCAGGTATGTGGCCAATTTTATTATTTCTTCTTTATTTTCAAAATGAAAATGAGGAGGAGCACTCACAAGTTTTCTAGTCTTGAATCAAAGTTTAGGGCTACAACTTGCTCAGGCTACTTATTTTGTCTATTTTGGGAATGATGCAAGCGAGTTGTTGATGCTCGAGCCTCGCCCGAGACATCCGGTGGACGGTCTGAATCGTCTTGCAGCTCTAGAAAAACCAACATGATTAGTCAGAGTGATGATGAAAATCCATGACAAATAGAAAAACAACTTTTGTGGATTCATACATTAATTTTCCCTCATTTCTAACCGACACTGATAAAGACCAGTTTGTAAACGGTGCTATTTCAGGCCATTCACACTCATTGCCTGTGATTTGAAAAGAAAAGCGTCCAGTTTGTTGACCTGAGAGAGAGAGTAAACAGATCTCTTCAGTTAGTGTGCACTCTGTGCAGCTGCTTGCATGTCTACATCCCGGGGCCTGTTTGTTTTGTATTGGTTTCTGGTTTGATGCTTAAACACTGACGATACTTAAATCTGTAGTTCAGTGTCGGCAATAAGGAAATAAACTAAATGCAATCCAAATACCTAGTGTACGGATGATTTCAACATGGATACGGGGGGAAATAAAGGGCATTGTTGAAGCAGAATACAGTCTTTTCATTGCTTCTGTCTCGTGAGTTGAATCTGTGGCTACATCTTGACAATCCGCTTTTCTTTCCTCGCTCGGCCTTTGTTTTCTTCTCTGGGATTTTTGGTATGCCTAAACAACTCGCTGTAATCCCCTTGCAAAATGTGCTTATAAATGGAGACCTTTTATTTCAAATCTCAATGCTGTACTGTATTCACAACACCCGGTTTTCTTTTTGTGTGTGTTTCTGCCACTCTGTATTTCCCCACTGTTGCCCTTAACTTTAGTGCCTTCCATTCTCTCTTCCCCTCCCATGAACTGCCCTGCTTGTCTAAAGCTCTCATGTCACTTGCATTAGACAGCCCATGTCTACGGCTTATTCCCCCCTCCTTTCTGTCTCTTCCCCTTTCTTCTTTTCTTTGTGGACTGGATGAACCACACAGGGTGCCGCCTCAGTTTCTCTTCTGGCGCTGCCCAGGATGACTGACAGTCATCGATTGAACCTGTCCATGTGTATCACCCTCCCTGTCTCCTGCCCCCCGCCCCTCCCATCCCTCCTCCTCCTCCTTGTGTTTAGGTGAGTGATGGAGACGAGAGAGTTGACCGTGGTAGCTGGCAGCTTCGTGAGTTTCCAGCTTCTCTTCTCCGTGGTCAGCCCGCGGCTCTCCTCCGTCCTCACACCAGGTTATGGACGGCTGCCCGCCACCAAGCTCACGGAGTGGAACTCCAGGTGTGTAACCTGTAAACGCTCAAAGCTTCTTCTATTCTTTTTATTTCATTTGGTTTCGTTAAATTTTGCCAAACGCACTGAGAGTCTACTACAACCAATATAAATGATGTATATGATAAAGTATCCCATATCCCACCCCATTTTAGCCTTCCTCCGCTCTCCTCCTGCTGTTCTGCCAGTTTTTAATTTCCCCAGATTCCCCTTCCACATAATCAAATTTTAAAATCCACCCACATTATTAATTAGAAATTAGTGCCTGGTGGCACTGCTGGTTGTGATTGTATGGGTTTTTTTATTGGGTATGTATTCCCCGTATTCAGCTGTGTCTTAACAGAGAGCAAGCTCTATACAGAACAGGCGAGGAGCAGAATCACTTGTTGTTGTGCAGAGAATTACGCTGCCGGTGTGAACTGCCAGACTGCTGCTGTGTGATGAGTGTCTGCATCTAGTGTGAAGCCTGCATATAAAAACAAAATCCTACTTTCTGACACAGTACAGTACATACATTTATTTTAAGCGTTACTCTCACGAGCTGTGTTTTTTAAGTATTTACAACATTTTAATAAACGCCTTTGTAATTCTATTCTACTGAAACACTGTCCCACTCCCAAAATACAGATTGTGTTATCTTCTCTGGATAGTGATTATGTTTTTAACAGATGTCAGGAAACTCACTCGTTTTTTCACAGTCAGAAAATGTGACCACAATGTTGAATGCGAGTAGCTGTGCTGCTGCATGCACTCTTGGCCTTTTGGCATCCAGGTGTTGTTGACTCTGGGACACAGCGTAGTAAAAATACACTCACTAGCATTTTGTGGTTTCACCTAATTCTTACCAGTTTCTTTGACGATGTATAAAAAAGTTAAAATAGTTGATGCGGTGTCAGAGATCGTCCCGTGGACCCGCCGAGACGCTCCTCCCTGGAGCAGCATTGTTGCATAACCCCGCAGAGTCGTGACCTCCCCACAAAACTGACCCGATGTTGAGCAGCTCTGTTGAGGTGGACCCTGATGTGCCTCTGGCCAACTCATCATCGTTCCACCCAACCACAGCTGCGATGTGAACAGAGTGCTTTTACGTTTCAAGCTGATACCTCAGGGGTGAAGTTCAGAGGGCAGTCACTTGTAGTTGCGTAAGATCTTTCACTCACTCAGAGTTATTGGCTGCTGCTTTTTCCCCCCGTCTCCTCCTTTTAGTCCGTCTCCACCGGCACTCTCAGATAAGCATTCATTCATACATACAACTATAGTTTACATTAGCCTTTCTGTCCTCATCTGAAAGTACAGGGTGTATTCACCAGTAAATAGTCCAAAACAAGTCAAAGGTCAGGCACTGATGGTCCACTTCAGAGTGGCCTACTGTTGCATAACAGCCAGCTCTCTGTATGTCAGTGTGTTGTTTATGTAACCACGACTTAAGTGCAAGGAGAGGAGAGAGAAAGCATGTCAAAAGAAAGCACAGCCTTACTGAGCACCGCTGCATGACCTATAAGACTTATATTTTGTTTGTGGTGCCTTTTCTCTTTTTTTAATTGTGCCTTTTAAAAAAGAAAACAACAAACAAATATAAGTTAAGCTTCTAAATGCAAATGCAAGAGCCAGAGAGCGCCTGCGGCTATTTTGACACTTCCTTTAGCCAAGTTCCTCCATGGCGGTTCCATTTTTAGACACTTCGCTGTGATTCAGCAGTAATATTGGACTCATACAGTAGCCGGTCTGTGGAGCCGGCCTTGGTCAGGGTTCAGGCCAGCAGCTACGGCCCGTGGACAGGGACTGCTGTATTCTAGAGGTGGCATGGTGACTGAGAGATAATGGCCACTGGAGCTCTGAAGTATCACTTCAGTGTCCCTGATAACCACTCCAAAGGTTGGGGGGGTGATACCGTATCAGGCATGATAAAGAAGTCACAGTCACATGGACATGGGGATAACGTAGATGTAATTAATTATATATGTATAAAAGCACATTTAACAGGACGGCAGAGACATCCCATGTTTGGATGATTATCTATTATCTAAAAGTCCTGACTGAACTCAGTCTGTGGTCATGGTTACTACAGTGATCTTGTTTGCATCCCCAGGTTGGTGTCGACCGTTCACGCTCTGGTCGTGGGCCTGTTCTGTCTCTACATCCTGTGGTTCGATGACGCCGTCAACGCCAATCCCGTCTGGTAAGAGGAACCAAAACGCAGCTCAACAGTAACTTTTTTTAATCAGTATTTGAAAAAGCAGTTGCCAATTTTTGCAAAACAACCTGGCAACGCTTACTGTCAAGCCCCTGGAACGTTCCATTCATAAATTAAATATCCAACAATAAAGTACATTATAAGGGAGGAGAATACGTGACATGTGAATAAATACAACCCCTTAAACACAAAAGCAGATATGCTGCATACGCATCGGGAAAAGAAGGCATTATGCCTTGTCATTTTGGCAGACTGGGAAGGCAAAAATGCTTTCGGCACTTTTAGGAAAAGCCTGCCTTCTCACATCTGCCTTTTCAGCATTCATGACTGTCTCACAAGGGAAGGGAGGAAACAGATGAAGGTGGGAGGTAGTGAAGGATCGTCAGGGTTGGTAGTTAACACCTTTTGGAGAGATGGCGATGCTGTTTCCTTCGTCAGAATGAAAGAGGGAAGGGGAGAGGATGGATCTAATGTGTCAGTGGAGTCTCCGGAGGCTTGTAGATTCAGTGGATTTAGCCTTTGATTATTGTCTTTACTGTCTTCTCTCTGTCTCCTTCTTCCACGCTCTCTGCTAGTGCTGACTGTGTTATTTGCATCAATGAGTTCTGAAACGGAGAAGCAGTAATTTATCTCCGTTTTCTCTCTGTTCCAACACCTCAGGTAGTTCTTTTAAAAAAAAAAAGCATTTCTCCTCAGTTCTCTGGCTCTCACTTCTCCATTATAATCTTGCAACTCACTCTTCTTCCTCGACCTCTTCTTTCCTGTCTTTTCCCTTTCCCCTCTGTTTCGCTTCCTCTCGCTCTCGAGCAGACGGACTCAAATCCCTCCAACAAGGCTCCTTTTCATAGCAAACAACCGCAACCTAGTGCTCTAGCCCTCCCTCTCTCCCCCCTCTCTCTTCATGTGGACCCCCCCTCACACACACACACACACACACACACACACCACCAGCCCTCTCTGAGCCTCCTCCTGCCTCTAGCTGTCCGTTGCACCCCACATCTCAGGCTGTCTAATCAATGCAGCACACCTCCCTCGCTGTTATTGTCTCCATGTTGGCCATGGCCAGCATCGCTGATGGAGCAAAAAGGGGGAGAAAAGAGGAGGTGGGGGGCGGTCGGGGGTGCGAGAGGGGATGGGACATGAAAGATGGGGGTGCTCTCCCTCCTCCTACCAATCTTGATCTGCAGCGTGTTCAGGTGCTCCGTGTCCTGGCTCTCCTCCACAAGCCTCCCTGTCTCTGTATTTCTGGAGACGCTGTGTTTCTGTCACATCATGTCCCTCAACTCCCACAAGAAAAGCCGATTCATTCCTGGAAATAGTTTCTGTTATTGTAACACTGGTGTTCCAACTTAAGTTTTCAGTGAGCCCCTTCTATTGTTGAATTTCTCAACTTTTCCCCACCAGCACCCAGGCCGATTCCCCCCCGGCAGTCTCCTAATACATAAAGCTCATCTTGCTGCAAGCGATAATTCTCCAGTCAATCTGATTTGTATTACAGCATCATTAAGACCTGTCACACAGCAGCATTGTTCTCTCAGCGCCGCTCTCGACGGTCCTCAAGTGGCCCGAGCCAGACCGCTAGAAACCCGCATTGTTTCCAGCTGTAGCTCAGGCTTCGACCGTTAGCATAATCCATTCAGTTTGCAAGCGGCTCCGCCTCTGCTACATGGCTTGATTGGCTTATCTGACCTCAACACACATCATCGGAGGAGGAAAACGAGGGTTCAAATTTCAGGGTTGTGTTTAAGCTAAGCTCAACCTCATCTGACCCAAGTTTTTCGACGTTTTATAACCTTCCACGTCGACACCAAAATCAGCCCGTGTAAATGACCCTTAAAGGACAGTTAGATGGGAGGCAGGAAGGGAATGTGACAGGCAGATAAGTGAAAGAGGAGCCATCTTCCACCAAACAACCTGCATAAAGACGGAGCTGGTCATAATTTGCTAACCATGATGCACATCAAACTGCTATGGCTGACTGAATAGTTTTATTTTGCCTTAGTCATTCAGATGAAGGCATTATAATTCAGAAGAGAAATCAGAATACTGGCACGGGAGCAAAGCAATGCATTGCTGTGGATGGGAGCAGCAACCAAATGTACTAAAAAAATCAATATCTGTTTAAGTGTATGCTATATTTATAATATTTCCTGCTTTGCATTGCCATCAGAGAGTCCGTTCCGACTGGAAACAGAAGCCGGGTATCTACGCTGTCTTCAAAGCAGCAAAACCCTTTTGACAAAAAACATTTTACCTCGGTGCTCTCCCGCCGTCTCGATCAGGTCATTTATTTGTGTTATTGTGCGACTGTGTTGAATGTTTTTTAAACCAATGACACAAACTACCCCACCGACAGCCGTAGACCAGCAGCTCCTGCGTTCTGTGAGGTAGAACGTTTTTTTCTCAAAGTGTGTGTGGCTTTGAAGAGAGCACAGATACCGGCTTCAAAGGGCTGTCTGATGGCGAAGCAGTAAAAATATTCTAAATATAGCGTATGCATAAACTGCCCCCCGTCTACAGCAGTACGTTGGTTTGCTCCTGTGCTGGTGCTTCAGTCTGGTTCTCTGAACTCAAGGCGTGCTGACCACCATCTGCTGTAGATGGATACGTACCTCTATATGATCCCACAAACTATCACTTTTTAAGAAGAAAATCACCAGTTTATAGAAGAAGAATATTATCATTATTATCATATTTTAGTTAGATACACCATTTCAAGCTTAAGTGCCTTCCAGATTAAAATATCTACAAAATAACATTTTTTTTAACATTAAAAAAAATAATTATGACATACAAAAAATGAGAGCACTGCAATCAGCCCATACATAAGCAGATGGAGGTACACATGCTCATAAATATAAGGGAATAAGATGCAAAGTGATCTCGTGGATGGATGGACTCTTGGATTCAGACGAGTGACTCTTGCATGAGGCCCATTGAGTCAGCACTGCGAATTTAGCACTTCCTCTGTGTCTCTCTCTCTCTCTCTCTCTCTCTCTCTCTCTCTCTGTCTCTCTCTCTCTCTGTCTCTCTCTCTCTCTCAGGCCAAATTCCAGTGGGTTAAGCATACATAGAGAGCAGGTTTACTGTACGTTTAATTAACCAAAGCCGGATCACTCTGATTATCTCAAAGTCTTGGGACTCGTTGATTGCAGTCTGCAGACTCTCTGACCGTCACTTATCAGATAGTCGGGCTGTTATCCAATCTCATAATCTATGCTTGCTGTATTTCAAGTGCAGCCGTAAAGTGATACAACCGATCAGTTAACAGGAGGGGCGTGCTCTTGTGAAACAGACATTAGATTAGATGCATGTCTCTGAGAGAAAGAGAGGGTGTGCTTCACACATAATGTATGTATCCTAAGCATATTTTCATACATTCAACTCAAATGTACTCAAAGTACGATATCGGGTGAAATCTGCAGGATGCAATTTGACAGCTGTGTGCTCGGGTCATCTCGTTGGCAAGGTGAGCCACGTGCATGCATGTGATCTTTCGTGCGTGTGTGCACGTGGGGTTCTGTTACACAAGCGGTCAGCCGTTGCATTCGCTATACGATGCCGGGGTCGGATGTCTGTCCAAGCAGAGACGCCTTTGTTGTTATGTGCACGGACGTGTAACGGTCACCAGTGCACGTCACTGCTGATGAGCGCTTGTTGAGAAAACAAATGTATAAAAGAGTTTTCAGTAACGCAGCCTTTCTTTTTAATCAAGACCTAATCATGTATCACAGAAAGCTCATCAACACAACTCCGCCTCCGAATGAGCTTCCTGCCTCATTCATGCTCAGTCTGCTAATCAAGTTACGTAAAGAAGATCAATCAGTTTTTTTTCTGGTATAATTAGTGGCAGCTTCCCGGCTTGTTTAGCTTGTACATTTTTAAATACACGTGTCTAACCTGTTCTTTGCCGTTCCACAGGGGCGACCCCAGTCTCGTCAAACTGAATGTAGCCATAACCTGTGGTTACCTCCTTTATGGTGAGCTATTCTGGTTCGTACTTCTGTTGGCCGATCATTTACACTTCATCATTTACACAGTCCAACAGGGCGGTCAGTCAGTGGATGTGATGTAAACACAGTAGTTGTAGTTAGAAAACCCAAATGTCAAAGACACCTGGAGATGAATGTGAATATACAGATACATGAATCCTTATTTCATACGTCTAAGGGAACGAGTGATTTAGTCTCCTCAGTGTACCTGACTGAAACTGTAGGTTAGTTTAATTTTATTTGACATTGAAGATGCTGGTCATTTTAGAATGAATGCAATTCACATATAAAAAAGGAGACTAACTTTATGAGTGATAAGCTCTTGTTTGTGGAGTATTTTGTCTGTCCTGTACATTTCATATAACATGCTCCACGTTGTCTTCTACATCTAAACATGTCTGTTCTTGGGTTGTGTACATAATCTGTTTGCCAGCTTCCTGACCAGCGTGTCACCCTGTCCTCTAGACCTCGTGCTGCTGGCGTGCAACTGGAGCACCATGGGAGACGGCTTTTTTGTCTGTCACCACTTGGCGGCGCTCTACGCCTATGGATACGTCCTGGTGAGTCTCATTCTGTGTGAACTGAAGTAACATGAGAGACAGCGGGTCATTCATCCGTCGTGTGTGTTTTGTTCCATGCAGACACGAGGCGTGCTTCCCTACTTTGCCAACTTCCGCCTCATTTCAGAGCTGTCCACACCGTTTGTGAACCAAAGGTGAGTGAATAGTATTGGTCAGCATACCCCAAGTCACCTTTTTTTAATCATATGACTAACTTGTAATCCTCTTCTCCCTCCAGGTGGTTCTACGAGGCATTAAAGTACCCCCGCTCACACCGGCTGGTGGTGCTAAACGGCGTGGCGATGGCCGTGGTGTTCTTCCTGGTGCGCACCGCCGTCATGCCGTCCTACTGGACCAGTGTATTCGCCACCTTTGGCACTCAAGACTTTGACCGGCTGGGCTTGGGGGCCCAGGTTGCCTGGATCAGCTCCTGCATCGCCCTGGATATCTTGAACACTATCTGGATGTATAAGATCTCCCGCGGCTGCTACAAGGTCCTGACCGGGAGGAGTGGCCGGAAGTCGAAGGAGGGATTGGAGAAGGAGGTGTCCTCGGACGGGAAGCACGTCAACAACCACACGGACTAAAGAGATGTAGAGCGATGGATATGTAGACAAGAGCGGGGAGCGAGGCCAGACATCCAGGTAGCTCGCAGCCTCTCTCTGTTGCTAAAGCCTCAGCACCCCACCCCCACCCTCCAGTCCCCAAACTCAGCCCCTGATCTCCTTGTAGTTGGCCAGTGGACCGGGCGAACAGCCCTCAAGTCCTGACACGAGGCGAAGAGACCGCTCTTTGACTGACTTGAGCTCCAGCCTCAGCGTAGGCCTGGTGGGTGACGGCTTCCGGTCGCAGACGACGAGGTGGAGCTCACAAGCACACTTTTAACGCCGTCTTTCACTCGCCCCTTTCGACCCTGCCGCCACTCCTCTCCCCTCATGCTCAACTTCAGCCAAAGCCCAATCCTCTGAAGTGCCTGCGAAAGGCAGGGAAGCAATAAACGCGGAGGAGTCACAAAGCCGAACCGACGCTTCAGAAGACGATCCCCTCCCGCTCGCTAGCGCTCCTGAACGACCGGAGGCCTCGCCTGTTGGTCATCCTCCGTCCGCACTCGAGGAGACGCGGCCCGCAGGGCGGCGTGCGCTCGCCTCAGATCGATACAGTGTTTGTGAATCTACAGGGCTCTCGTCTTAAACTCATCAGACCTCACAGGAAGAGACAGAAGAACACCATAATGCCTCTTCTACAGTATCACCTGCTGTGGCCTCCTTGTAACAAGTGGCGCCTGCCTATATCACCAGCCATGTCCCTCCAACCTCCCGACAATTTGGATTATAGATTCAGAAAAGAAACAAAGATTATGCACGCAGGAGAGAGACGCGGACTCACTTCCCAACATCCTTAGCTTCTCCCAGGACAGTTTTGCCTTTTCAGTATTCACCGCTGTGTAGTTTATTTTACACACCCTGAAGTCCTAGCAGTCACAGCAACGTGTCCGGATTCATCTATATGACATCAACCCTCTGCCTCACACGGGTGGGACTCACTGGTTTTGTTCTACCTCGCCCCCCCGCCTTTACAAAGACTTCGTCAAACCCGTCGTTACACATTAATCAACACTTTTCTTTCCACTGTTCAGAGTGATTTTAGCCTTTGAAATGTTATCTGCTGTGACATCGCAGAGGGACTTCTCCCCCCCCCCCCCCCCGAAGCATCTCCCCCAGCCAACGCAGTGAAACGGAGCGGCAGCACTTTTCTCCCGAAGCCGCGTAGCGATCTTGCTTGAGAAACTCCCCCAGAGGCTTTTTATATTCTCCCCCTTTGTTCTCAGTGACTGACTCATTTAAGGGGGAAAAAGTTTGCACAATCATAGCATTAGAGTGCAAACTATACACTGTATGTGATGCCCTTCTAACACTGACATGGTGCTCTCTTTTTCTTTTCTTTTTTCTTTTGCAGAAAGCGGCAGGAATGCAAAAGTTTTTAATTAAGTTGGATGTCAAGAGCAATGTGGCAATCTGCATGTGTTTTTGTTTTGTTTTCTGTATAAAATGTAAATCATCACTACAGCGCATGAAAAGATTGACATATTTCTGTGATGCCTTAGCGAATAGTTGAGATAGATGATTACCGTCTAATTATTGCATTAATCTAATGCTTTAAAAAAAAAAGGGGGGGGGGGGGGGTTTGTCTTCCAAAGCAGTTTTCTGTTTTTTGCCTCGGAGCGTATGAGTGCATGCGTATTTCCTTTCTCCTCCCGCATGTCTGTACAGTAAACACACTTACAGTAGCTATGCAGGCGCCTCCTGCTTACTGTCCGGCCAACTCACCATTCATCACCACGTTGTCCGTGTGCCGTTGGGCGTGACTTGGTCGTCACGGACTTGGACTCTGGTGACTTCATAGCTGATGTCATGACGGACAGAGATACAAGTGGGTGTTTCAGGATTGGCTTTTGTCACACTTACAGAAACACAGAAATGAGGAGAAGCCGGCCGCACGCCTGTTCACCTTTTTCGCGTAAAAGAGTGCTCCACCGATTTTAGCATTTGGCTCCTCGAACGATGAGGGGACTCGCGGCTTTTCTTTTGCTAATAACCTGCGCTCAGTGTGTGGACCTCTCTTTTATATTTTCAATAAATTAGGAGTTGCCACATTGAGATAATCGGGTGGTGTCACTTTCCAGCTGGACGCCATTAAATCATCTGCAGAAGAAGAGCGTGCAACAGGATGGCGTGATTTTAAAAGGGTGCCAGTCAAACCTCAGACAGTGGAAATGTGGTATTAACTCGAGGTTGGTTATTTTGTTCAGTGGCGTGGGAGCATCAGTGGGTTTTTAATTTTTCACAATAACCGTTCACACTTTTTTAACTATAGATCAAGTTTACAATATTTTGCTGGGTTTTTTGTTTTACATTTTTTTGTGCAAATTATGAATTCACTTAAAAACCGGTGGCTTGATACACACACTTTTGTCTTTTTTTATTTTTTTTATTCCACACATTCTTTATTTCTCGTTTAAACCTGGTGCCTACTTTACCCATAATGCAACACAACCGTTGTCGGTTCGGTCAGACGTTTGGGCGCGCTAGTAGCGGCTAATGTAGCCTCAAAGCTCTTTCATTCCTCCGTATGTCGCAGAACTTCCCAAGAAAATCGGTGGAGCTTCACTTTTCAAGTCGTATCTCGTCGGATAAAAAAAAAAAGAGTCTGAGATTTTTCACTGTGGAACCACAAAGCACACTCCCTGTGGAGCCATGACTCAGCGATCTGCGTCTGTCTTGTCACCACAGAGGAGGGGGCTACAGTATCTTGTGCCTTTTTACACAAATGGTGGATGTGATGCAGGTTTGCATTTGCATGACTTTCCAATGTAATACCCAGCGATTAGCTCCTCTGTATTCCACATGTATGCTCTTTGTATATATTTTTTTATAATCTGCCTGCACAATGATTAATCCGGCCAAGTAGTATAATCCATAGCTGATCCCTCTCTGGGGGGGGGTTAGCGTCGATTTGTCGTCCCTGAATACAGGGGTGTGTCTCCATGAATGTTGGATGGCTTCTTTAGCGGCATTAAGTCGGGACTCAGTGTCCCCGGTGATCAGAGGGGAAACGATATATTTTTGACTTTTAAGATATGCAGGTAGATGACGGGAAGGCTAACACCTCTGACGTGTCTCTGGCCTCCTAAACTCAAAGCTGTGAATAGTTGTAGGATAAAACTGTAATATGGTCTCCGTGGCGTAACCACGCAATGACCTCGACTGCGCTGTGGGAGATTTCTGGCTGAGCCGCGACGCCGATGCGGTCCTCCTGCACAAAGCGGGGGAAAAAACTACATACACAAGGTGGACGGTGTCTGGTTTTGTATTCGTCAGGGTTTTCTATAGAACATATGTCACGATGTGATACTCGTGCCGTATCTGGCGCCCTGGGCATGTTGGGAAACGCGACGGGATGAATCAACGATGGATGAATTTGATGAGGCTGCTAATGCAAGGCTGTGATCTGTGTTGTATCAGGACAACCACATTGCCTTTGTTTCTTTGGGGAGGCCAACATGCATTATGTAATGGATATATCTACATATATATATTATAAGGGTATATACACACCGGTATATATCTTTGATCAAGTATTGAAATCGGATGCACACTGTTCTAATTAAACCTCTGTTTTGGTCAGATTTACTGGTTAATTTGGATGACAGGATGGTACATTATAACAGAGCTGCGTCAAAATCTGGTACTTAAACATTGTGTGTGTAGTTATACACACAAACAAACACACTCTGTCGGTCTTCTCAAGGTTGCACATGGTACTTAGGCTCCTTTTTTTTCTCTCTCACTTTTTCTGTCCTTTTTTTTTAAATGTTTGAAGTCGAGTTTGATCCGAGGTGTTTGATTATAGAAGATTTTCAGTGTCGCAGAGGATTTTGTTTTATGTAATGATTAAGAATGACTGGAAAAATGGCAGACAGACTGAATTGATGGGTTTGTTTTTCTTTTGAACCCCCCACCCCCCCCCCCCCCCCCCCTATTTTCGTTTGTCTGTTTTTATTTTTATCTTTTAATGCAATTTCTCATTGTGATCCGTCTTTTTGTTTCCTGGAGATTTTAATGTGAAAACAGCCGACTACGCCGCGGGCCTCGGGGGTCTCATCCGAGCGTTACCATGGTGACCACTACTAATGATCATGTTGTTGTAGTGCTGAAAGCTGAGACTTACTTGAAAGTGTTGCTCTTCAATAAAAGTTGAAGGCAAGAGGAAATGATTGCTCGACTCATTCGTATTTATCCCTTTTTTTTTTTTACTTTTACTCCAATTCCTCACATTCCTTAGTTTCGTGAACAATGATGTCAGCATGGGAATGAAACCGGCTGCCGTCGGTGTAAATCTTCCAGACAGCCACGCACTGAAGCGGTCCAGTCATCCGTCAGCCGCCGTGCTGCTGGTGTGACACTTCTGCTCAGGCGAGCCAAGACCAGCTACTGAAAGCCAGCGCTGCTGCTCCATGTTTTGACTTTTTCTTTTAAATAATGTGAGATATTCAACAAAAAAAGGTGAAGCACAGACGGAGGCATTCAAAATGAGGTGAAAGGGTGAAATGAGAGGATTAGAAGGTGGAGAGAAAGTGAGAGATTTGGATGGAGGTCTGATCCACAGTAGGTCTGTGATCGTAACTGTGTGTGTGCACCGATCGGTCAAGGGGCTTGGTCAGAGACGGTGCCTGGAGAGCTTTACCAAACATGGTCACATAACGGAGGCTCAATGAAAACTGCAGCACACAGTCATGGTGGAGACCTGCAGCCCGGCTTCACTCATCCGCAGGCTGAACATCGCCTGCGTGGACGTTTCTATTCCTGCGTGAGAGCCACTTCCTCTCCGCAGTGTTCGCCTTCTCACAACCGAGCAAGACGTTTTAACTCAATTAATGAATGTCTGTGCAAATATCTGTTTCCTGTGACCTGCAGCATTGAGCAAGTTATAATACGTAAATAAATAAATAGATTTTAGGGATATTCTTATTCAGAGAGGAATAAAACCGTTCCCAGACTCGGGGAAACAAAAACCCAACAAAAAAAAATCTACATTCCAGTCTTCTGGAGAGGCTGTAAGAGAGGCGAAGGCCATTTTATAAGGTGCTTACAGCCCTGGGCAGAGTTAATCGTGATGACTTTCAAACCATTTGGTTAACTGTTACCACCTTCCTCGGGCCAAAGATGTCACGCTCCCGTCCCAGCATGTGTGTCGGGGCCGAGACAGTCAGATGAATGAACTGGAAGCATGGACACCTTCTGTTTGGCGACTTCTCAAGCGACTTTTTCAGATGGTTCGAAGGAAAACAAACATTTGAAATGCTCAACAGGTGAAGTCGCAGATGAGCTGCAGATACAGAAAGGTCACTTAAAACACAGAAAGTGAGGCGAAGTAAATGAATGAATGAATTCCAACAACTGAAAGGAGTTGAAGTGGCAGTCGAAGCATAGGTGTTCCATTCAGAAATTGGTGTCAATGCAAATGTAATGAAAAACGATGTCAGGTGAAGTGTGGGCTGAAGTGGAATATCAAAGGGAGATGAAATGTCAGTTAAACCCACAAAAAGCAGCGGCGTTGTCGTTTGAAGGGTGGAAGATGAAAGTGTTGAGGAGTAAAGCATGAACGCAGCTGAAGTGTGAATGATAAGTGGTCTAAATGTTACAGCAGGTAAGCTATCGGAGCTGGAGAGGTTTGATTTCATTGAACCTTGTTGGCGTCATTCAGAGTAGGATGAAGAGTGAGAGGTGAAAGAGTAAAAGATTAGCGCTGAGATAAGCGTACCTACAGTAAGTCAATGATATGTGAAAGCAGTGGAAGTGTCATCTTTACTTGGCCTACTGTCCTGCTCCCTTCCTGTTTGTTGTCCTTTAATCGGCCACACCTGTAGCGATGCGCCTCGCTGTGATTGGGCCCTCAGTGGTGACAGCACTCAACTGTAAAAACAGTAATATTAGAAATAAGAACATATAAATGCGAGCTCACTTGAATGACCAAATCCAGGTTGGCTGGGAGCTTGCTGTCCTCACTGTGGCGACAGGTTGGAATTATGAAGCCATGAACTCAGCCTCCAGAACTCCCCGGAGTTGCGTAGGAGCTCGAGGACCATAAATAGCCAGACGGAGCGGAGTGAGGAGAGGGGTCGGTGGGTGGAGGTGGAAACGGCTTACTGTAGAAATGCACTAATCCCCCCCACCCACCATCTCCTCCCCTCCTTCCCTTTCTGCACTTTTGCATCAGTTTTAGTCCTTGAAGCTGCCCGTCTGCAGCGTGTCAAACTCCACGACACATTGGACCTTAACCCCATCGCCTCTGTAGCGCCACGACGCTGACGTAGCTCTCCTGTTGTAGGTCATCAAACCATTACACTGGAATGCGTTGCTCCTGAGAAACGCACCCTGAAGCTATTTAAGAGTAAAATATCGCAAACGCAAAGCACATTGTTGCAGCCCGGGAGGAGCCAAACAGCCGAGTGTCGGATGAACTTGGGGCCAACGTAAACAGTAAAGCCCCCCACGCAGTAAATATCAGACTGCGGCCTCTTATTTTTAGTGTGAGGGATTCCTCTTTCACGAGACATTACATCTCCATCGCTCACACAGACGACTTAGGCCCCGCCCCTCTCCCATCATGCCCAAATAAAGTGTCCAAATTCCATGCGTCTGCTTCTTCTTCTTCTTCTTCTTCTCCTCTATGAAATGTTTATAAGACCCTTCGCCTGGTGTGTGTGTGTGTGTGTGTGTGTGTGTGTGTGTGTCTCTCTCTCTCTCTCTCTCTCTCTCTCTCTCTCTCTCTCTCTCTCTTTATGTTTGTTTTTTGTGTCTGTGTGTGTCTTTGTATGAGTGAGTATATTTGTGTGTGTGTCTGTGTTTTTTGTGTGCGTGTTTTTTGTGTGTGTGTGTGTGTGTGTGTGTGTGTGTGTGTGTGTGTGTGTGTGTGTCTGTGTTTTTTGTGAGCGTGTGAGCGTGTGTGTGTGTGTGTGTGTGTGTGTGTGTGTGTGTGTGTGTAGTGACTGTGCATAAATGAGCATGACTTTCATGCACATCATCTTTTCTCTGCAGTATTTGATATTCCCAGATGCCGTTTATGATTATCTGCCGTAATCTTGGTTCAGTTTAAGAAATGTTACAAAATGGCAAAAGTAAAAGGTTTTACTATATTGCAATGGAATGAGGAGGAGATTAAGCAGTTTACAGGCTCTGTTATGTCGCTGCATTTTATTTTATGGCGCTTTAACTTGATTATTAGCCCGTTATTGGTGCGCTGAGCTCACCGGCGCCGTAAAACAGTGAGGTCATGTGTCCAAATACCAACTGTGAAACAGCATCATTGTAAGAACATTGTTCATTCAGTTATTCTGTCTTTATTTATTTACTTATTTATTTTTAAATAGGATCATTCTGGTGGAGAAATCCCTTCATCATCTTTTTTATTTGTTGTTTTTAGTTGACCCCGCGACCCTGAATACAGGATAAGCGGTAGATAATGAATGGATGGATGGATTTTTACCTGATATTTCTGTTTAAAATCTGTCAAATTTCAGTCTGGAACTATTTAAATTCATCTAATGTGATGCAAACTGACACTTGCACTCCTATCGCTGTTTTTTCTGAAACGCCAGCTGCTTCAACCAGCTCTGGCCCTTCAATTTCATTTGCTTGCGGTGCTTTTTAATTCAAGTTCTTTAACAGACAGTTCAGCCCTCACACTTCAACTGAAGGTTCAATTCGTTTGTACTCGTAAGCTAACCTTTGAGCGTCCCCACGTTTCAGCTGTCTGTGATTCTCAACGACTGACGCTTCAACTGCTTTCGTCTCATCTTTCAAGCCGATTCATCTCTTCCTGTTTAAATGCCGGTCAACTGCTTTCAATGCCGAGTCATCGACTGGCATTTTGAACCGCTGCCGCTGCTTACATACCGGCTGACACCTCGACTGTAAGCAGTTCACGCAACTTTCCTTTCAGCTCCTTCCGCTGTTAGTTGGAACTTCAGGTACAGAGCGACGCATTCAAACGCCTACAGGCAGGAAGAGTGAAGCCAAACTGTTACAAACACGTGTGGCTTTAAAGGTTGAGGAGGTCAATTGGAAAAAACACCCTTTGACTTTGAGCTTTTTATGTCGGAGCATTAAATGGAATCATCGGTACGAGGATTTCAAATAATGTAACAGAAAGTGTTTCTGAATAGAATTCTCATGTGACATCTCGTACGCAAACGAGACATTTCTATCAGTTTCAGTGTGTGCAATTTTCATCATTTAGCCTTTTTGTGTTTTTATTGTTCTCGCCATATTCATTCGTATTTGGTTCATGTGTTTCTGCCGGCGTTTAAATCTGGTGAAGATGTAAAACTCCTCTTATTATAGCACTCAGATGTATCAATCCATCTATTTCCACCGGAACACGGAGATAAACATTAATACCACACATGCCTTCCATCGTGGTTGAAACATCTCGCTGCTCTCTCATGATCTGCTCCGGAGTGCGTTTGATGCTGTGTGATCAATATAGATCAGGTTGAACTTCCTTGAAACGTTATGGTTCTTTATTTTTATCGTTTACTCTTCAGTCTCTCGGCCATTCGCCACCCGGAGAGACCCTCCATGCGTCTTCCTCTCCAGGAGGCCTGCCATGTGTCTGGTGATGGACGCACAAAAGAGAAAGCAGAGTGTGAATCATGCAGTCTGTGGAGGAGTCGCCCCCCCCCACCCCACCCTCCGGACTCTCTGCTCCACAGACCCTGAATCTGCTGCATACCTTTCCTCGTCACCCGCCCGCCTGTTGGGGGGAGAGAGAGGTAACACACTGGAGTAAAACAGGAAAACCACCTCATTGTTCCCGGGGTGACGTCAGGCGAGCTACAGTAGCTTCCACGCACAGTCCAACAAATGTCAAATATGCAGTCCTACAACTTTTGTTTTGTAGCTCCAACACTTCTCATTTTTAAGCGTAAATGAAATGGATTTGTCAGGATTCTCATTCTGGTGAAATGAAAACGTGATAAATAATAATCAAAGAGCTAACATTACCCACGTGTAACCAAACCAGTGTATTTAGAGGCTGCGAGCGCCGGGCTGTGTGGTTGGTAATTTATAAAATCATACGCTACATACCGAGTGATAATGGGCACCATGGAACATGGATTGAGCAGCTGTTGTAGAGCTTTCGAGCGTATCCCACAATCCTCCCCAGCAGACGGAGTTTGCCCGGTTGTCATGGAATTGCAGATGCCGAACTTTCCATTCGTCTGAGCATTTGAAGGGCTTCCCGTCCGCGTTGGCTTAAAGGTGGCGATTGAAGTGATCATTTGATACGATTGAAAGCTCCAAAACAGCTTTTAAATGGACCTTGCGGTGGAAGGGTTTGCTTGCTGCCGCCGCTGCTGTTTCCAAGATCAACAAAGACGTTTCAACATGGAGGAGAAGTCGCCGTCCTTCTCAGGGGAGAGGACTTTTTGATACAGTTCCATGACAACGTGGGCGTCGCAGAGGAGGATCACGGGATTCAGTCGAAAGATCCCCAAATTACAACAAAAATGGACCTTGTGGTGAGATTGTTTTGTCATATCTAACATTATAATTTCACAGAACTTGACCCGTTTCTCAGGCCAACCGTGGAGAGAAAGCTGAAATGTCAAAAAGCATCATTTTAGCGTAAAGGGCGTAGCTATGATCAGTGATGGCAGTCGGCCATTTTGGTCCCGAAGTGAAATATCTCTTTGATGGATTGCCATTTTGTACTGGCATTCATGATCCCCAGAGGATGAAGCATATTGACTTTGAGGATGTCTTTTTTTTAAATTTATTTTTAAATAACATTTTCACCTATTATGCAACAGGGAACATGTAGAAATGTAGCAGAGAGGAAATTAAAATATCCCCAAACTTTGGTTCATGACATTCCTGTCAGCCTTATAATGATACTATACTATATATAATACTATTAATAATAATACTCATACTAATAATGTAAATATGATTAGCATTTGTATACACCATTATTCATCATTTTGCACCACTAATAGCATTTTTATGACCTTTTATTTTTTTCTGTTAATACTTTTTTACACATCTTCTGTGCCATTATGGTATTTGTAGTTGTAACCCCGTGATTAACTGCATTATTTAATACATAAGCTAATATCTAGTGAAAATCAAATGGGGTCCACGTTTGTTATTGATCATGAAATGCGTTTCAAAGACAGCGGAACAAGACGATGACATAACTCCGGCGCAGAGCCTCTGAACGCCGGTGAAAAGCATCCTGAAGGGCCGAGCGAAGATGGAAAAAGTGACACTGATTAAATCTAATACCCGAGCGATGACATCACTCCCCCTCCGCACACACACACACACACACACACGCGGCCCCGCCCCCGAACGAGGAGGCTGCGCCCGGATTGGACGGCGGCCCCGGCCAATCAGAGAGCACACACATGGGAAGAGTTTAAAAAAGATTCAGAAAAGTGTCGGAAAGTTGTCTGAAAAGCCTCACGAGCAGGTCAGTGCGCACGCGACGAACACTTTAGTTTTTTTTTAGATATTAAAGAGACACCCAGGGATTTGCCCGGGACCTTCCTGTGCTGTTCCTCTGCTCGGACAGAGTTGTTACCTGCTTCTCCATCTTTAAAGCCCCCCTCCACTGTAAATAGACCAAACAACAGAATGACAACGCATTTCAGGAGCGGACCGGCCTTCGGGCTTTCTGCCGAGGTCAAGAGTAAGGTAGGTTTTTATTTTTTTTACATTATTATCAAGTGTATCATCATTTATGTACCGAATATAAACGCGTCGTAGCTGCGGCGTTGAGTCCTCGAGCGAGGTCAAGGGTCAACGACGGCTAGCTAGCATGATGACGCACACTGTAAACACTCGCTGTGGGGCCCCATGTTTACTCCTACATTTATAACGAACTCCGTGGTGTTTTCCCTTCGACCTGAGCCTTGTGTGGCGGTGTGGCCGGGACTGATATGTGGAGGTCCTTATATGGATGAAATATGGGATATTTGTGATAAAACCTCGGTGTGTGCTAGCTGCAGCCCTTTGGCTCTGCTTCTCCATCAAACAGCTGAGATGTGACACATAGACGTGCTAACCGGCTGTAAATTCAGCTGAACTCAAATTAAAAACAAGTGTGCTTGGGAAACAGGGCTGTTTGGACACTTTTTATAATGGACCACACAGTTGCAACATAATGTGTGATTTTTAAAGAGGCATTTATGAGTGTGAGATGAAGATTGACTTGTTTATACTGTTCTTCTGCTCTTATTCATCTCCTCGGCAGTAAGGACTCCAACAGGTTGACACATGAAGGTCTTTCTAAAATAACAGGCTAATGTGAATACATAACTAAAAGTATTTGTTCCACAATGTGAAAAAACGAAATAGTTCAAAATGCCACGAGGAAGATAAAATGTCAGTGTTATATTATTGTAGTATTCTAACATTAGATTATACTTTTCTTCAATGTAAAATAGCGTTGTGATGCTGCTCTGAATTGTCGTGAAGTAGCATAAATATAAATATTCAGTTTAAGTAGAAATATGTCACATTTAGAGTAAATGTACTTGGTTACAGTTCCCCCCCCTTTGCTGCCTGTATCGTGACAGTGGCGGCTCTATTCAGTGGGATGAGTCAGAGCTGCTGACAGTCTGCTCAGGATGAGAAAGGTCAGCGTGCGATTGTTCCAGCTCCCAGATCATCATCATCATTGTCGTTATTATCCTGGAGGGATGTCGCCTCTTCCCTGAATAGTGCCATCTCTCATCGGGGCTTTAAATCCACACAGAGGTGCGCTGCACTCCATGAAACGCACATTCCTTTCATTGCTGCCGTTCAGCACTCAGCCGGCTCTTTGCCACAATTTTGAGGTTTGGTCGGGCTCTTTAGCCGCCATTTCCAAGTCCATCATGGTGGCGAGAAGAGAAGTATTACGACGTTAGATTGGCGTATGTAAATGTTTTATGCTGGGACGCTGAGTTCCAGTGGCGTGACATCAGAGACGCAGCAGAGAGTGACAGGTACGTCAGTGTAATCTACTGGCCTTTTAAGGAGTGGCCGGGCTCTGACTTGGAACTTGAGAAAGTGTCCTCACTCTAAACAGTTTACATGGGAGTCAAGAACGACAAAACATTGTCCTGACGGGACGCAGGTGCACAGGAGAGCGATGGCGCAGACAAAGCCACGCCAGCAGCTCGGCCGGCGGATCTGCTTCACACTGAGCGAGCAACGGCGTGACGTCAGCGGAGCTGCCGCTTTGTTTGTGTGTGGAGGGATTTTCCACTTATCTGTTACAAACAGCTCCACGGGTCGTATGTACTCTCATGGTCTGGTCTCCGTTGGAAACAATAAATCAAGTGGGCTTTGAGATTCTTCTGTTCTCTTTTATAATAACACACAACTACATAAAGCATTACTCATTCAGCCTTAGTTTGTGGTGGCTAATGTTAGCTAATCTTTGCTTTCTTTCAATGGACATTGCAGTGTAGCATTAGAGAGTTAGTTCTACTGCTTTTTTACTGTCACGCCAAAGCCTCGCTTAAAGCCGGGTTATAGTTTTAAAACGTTTTGATTCAAGAGTTGAGTTTCACAAACAAAAAGGATCCCAACTGTTTTAATTTAGCAGAGAAGCCAAACATCTCATGTAGTCTGTGTGTTGTTTACACACAAACAGCTGTACAATCACTTTGGCATATTAATAGATAATAATTCCAATTTTAGTTTTATTTGAAAAAGGAACTAATTGACTGGAAGAGCAAATAAACTACACTGAAGTACCGTTTTAAGGTACTTTAGTTGTTTACGTTTGTGTCTACATGCACTCACTCTTTGACAGATTATAAATATACATATATAAACATTGTTTATGAATGAATTGGAAGCTCAGAAACGAGCCCCTTTGCCTGCATCCTTGGAAGAACAGCCCAACTAAACCAGACTCCGTGCTGAACCTCCTGGACTGGAAGTGGGACCTGTCGGTCCCTGGCCACGTCTTTTATCAGACGAGGTTTGCCTGAGCAGTCAAACACGCTGTAAAAGGGCAGACTCTGGAAAACCCAGTGGGAGCGACGGGGGGAAAGAGAGTAGAAATATGAGCTGGGCCAATCGGAGGAGATTGTCAGTCGGAGGGAGAGGGAGGAGTGTTTGGGGGGAAGCTGTTTCTCCCAAGTTTGGTGTGATGGCCTGGAAGCTGCGCTATCCCCGCTGCTTTGAAATACTTGTTTGTGTTGGCTGCTGGTCCCAGACTGCCAAGACTTATCAGCAGAGCGTTCAGGAAAAGGGGGACAAGGCTGTGTGGGTGTGCAGTGAGAGGGGGGGCAGCCTTAAACCCCCACACCAGAATTCAAAGTATTAGGGGCAACGTGTTTGTGCCAATAAGGAAATAACATGGGGAGAAGAGAGGGAGGCTAGTGTGTTTCTCCATGCAGGAATGTCCACAGGCTGTTATCATTTTCATTTTTCTTCCTGTTCCTTCTATACGCCTGTCTCAAAGTATATTTATTATTATAATAATAATATAGTAAGACATTCAAAGACGGCACAGTCGTGATCCAGGATGAGGAAAGTGGATGAAAGCTGGTTTATTTTAGCTCCTAAAAGCCTGAAGTAGAGACTTGTATGTGCGTGTACCTATTTTTTTGTTGTTGTAAAAAAGGTACATGGATTTCCACTATTGTGAATGGGCTTGTCCTACTGCTATTCCACCTTACCTCATATAATTTCACTCTATTTCCCCCCAATGTTTATGGAAAGTGTAACAAGGTAGTTTTTCCTGGAAATAACTCAATCATTTGTTTCCAATTATAGGATAAAATAAAGAAATGTCCAATAGGTTTACTGCCAGTTATTTCATTCCAATTAGCTGCCGGTGCAACCTGTATGTATTTTTTTGTTGAAGTATGAAATAATTACGGAACAAATAATTTAATACATATTTTAGTTTTGTTTTAATGGAACTATTCTTTCAAGGACGTGGCTTTATTTCCCTATAATTTGTAATAAATTGCATTACGTTGTGGCAAGATTAACATTTCCTGGATAAATCTTCGCTGACATCTCTTTGGGAGGAAACTTTTTGTAAACCATTTAAGAAAAAGAAAAAAGACTTTATTACTAAATGCTACGTTTGAATAATGTGGAATTAATTTATCTTTACTGGACAATATTTGACCTGGTTTGGTGCCAACATGTTTTTCTCTTTCCCTCCGTTTTCTTGTGAAATTCACTAGAACTAAGGGCTCGTCACAAGAGAGTGGGTTTATCATGGAGAGACTGACGGGCTGGAGTCAGCTGTAGTTTCCGAACAAAATTGAACATGAAATCAACAGTCCATTCTAATGTTTGACCTCTGACCTCTGTTCCATCTCACCCCTCAGCTGGCGGGGAAGTACGACTCCCAGAAGGAGGAGGAGCTGAGGCTGTGGATCCAGGATGTGACGGGGAAAAGGATGGGGGACGGCTTCATGGAGAGTCTGAAGGACGGGGTCCTGCTGTGCGAGTGAGTGGGAAGACTTTGAGAGGATGCTTGAAGCACGGAAAGATACAACAATGATCCATTTAATAACACTAAATTCTGCTTTATTATTATTATTATTTGTAGACTCATTAATGTGCTCCAGCCGGGTTCTGTGAGGAGGATCAACAACTCCAGTCAAAACTGGCACCAGGTAATGCACCAGCTCTATGGAAAGAAACAAAAAAGTGCGAGTCTCCGAGTCACGGTCCTTTTCCAGAGCATGTGGAACTTGGTTCAAGTAGCCGCCATATCAAATGATGCAAATCTCTGAAAACTGAAAACACACACAGTCCTTTTAGGCTTGATTGATGCTCTTTACAAAGAATTCCCTCTGTGACATAAACACTTGATAATGGACACACACATTCATTTTTGTTTTTGTTATGTCATGCTTTTCTTGCATCTAATCACAATATTCAAAGCAACAGTTTGACTTTTTTGGGAAACTTTCTGTCGGAGAAATTCTGACAAACTAACAAAGCGACTCGGCGCATTTTCCCTAATGTCAGAACTTTTCCTTTAACGGATAAAAATGGCTTCATTCAGGGTGAGAACTGCTCGGGGCTTAAGATGCCAAATAGATGCTCTGCTCAACTGGTTCCATTGTGTGCTGTTTTTTTTTTTTTTTTTCCTCAGTTGGAAAACATCGGGAATTTTGTCCGTGCGATCACGGAGTTCGGCCTGAAGCCACACGACCTCTTTGAAGCCAACGATCTGTTTGAGAACGTCAACCACACTCAGGTCCAGAGCACGCTCATCGCTCTGGCTGGAATGGTGAGGGCAACACACACACACACACACACACACACTCCTGTGACATCGTTGTTGAGTATAGAGTGATAATGCACGTTGCACCTACCAATGTGCTACGTCCACTAGGACTACAGTATGGTAACAGCGGTGGAATAATAAAAACAATATGGGTATGAAGAATGCACTCGATTACCACCATTTTCCCTTCTGTCTGTCTGTCTCTCTCTCTCTCTCTCTCTCTCTCTCTCCCCTCTCTCTCTCTCTGTCAGGCCAAGTCCAAAGGTTTCCACTCCAAGTACGACCTCGGAGTGAAGTACGCTGAGAAACAGCAGCGGCGCTTCGCTCCTGAAAAGCTGAAGGAGGGACGCAACATCATCGGCCTGCAGGTCAGAGCAGCAGAAACGTATTTTTCTCTGAGGAAGGTTCCTGACGGAATAAATGAGCTGGAATAAGAGCCGTGATAAGAGCTGGTTGAATTCTCTAAACATGAAGGAAAGGTGAAAGGTCAATGCTTCCTTTCATATCTCCGTTAGCACAGGAAACACTGGACCTCCCTTTACGAAAGGAAAGGAGATAACCGCCCCACAATTCATTGCGAGAGCAACGTTTACAGTGACGCACAACTCGGCCGTTCATGAAAATATGCCAATCTTAATTTATCATATAAGCTCTTGTGACTGGAAGTCTATTTTCCCTTTTTAATGTCCGTTCCATCCTTGGAAATGAAATAATATTTGTGACCGGGCCATCCATATTTAAGAGATCCAGTGTTACAGCAGTGAATGGGAGAGTTGGTTCAATAACAAGAAGCATCAGTTAAACAGGCAATATAGGCCTATAATACAGGATTAACTAGTAAACATAGCTTAATATAACTGAATGGTTAAATTCACATTATTGTTTATAGAACCAACAACATGATGGGCTTTTTGTAGTTTCTCCACTGCAGACACAAGTCAATCATCTGCTGTCTAGTTCACTGTCATGGCAGAACCAGACAGATAAACAGCCTGATCGTTTAATAAAAAACGCCCTCACAAAATGTTGGCTTTTTTAAAAATGTATGTCTATATGAATCTGGGCACCTTTCTATGAATGGTGATGACCTCATTTAAGATTATTTTGTGAACTTGTTTATCACAAAAAAAAGATCATCATATCTTTGATGCAATAAAAATATTTGTTTCTGAACACAATGCAAAGTGTGTCTCGTATGTTTTAGTGCCGTTTTGTTTTAACTCAAACTCGCTCCTTTTCCCCCACGTCTCTAGATGGGCACCAACAAGCTTGCCAGCCAAAAGGGCATGACCTCTTATGGCACACGGCGCCACCTGTATGATTCCAAGATGGCCATGGACAACCCGCTGGACCAGTCTACCATCAGCCTACAGATGGGCACCAACAAGGGAGCTAGCCAGGTGAGGAGGAGGAGGAAGAGGAGGAAGAGGAGGAGGGAGGAGGAGGGAGGAGGAGGAGGAGCCTGGTTTGTAGTTCTGACTGTTGGTGAGGTGTGACTTTTCCTGACTCAAGTCTGGTCCTCTTGTGTTGTCTAGCAGCAAGCTGTCTTGCACCAGTTTTGTCATGTTCACAGTACTTTCTAAGGCTGTTGTATGTAACAGTGCACCCTGCTGGACGAGAGGTGTAATGACACCATTTTAGAATTACACCCGCTGCACTTTATATACAGATTCTTTAAAAAGGTTTTTTTATCTGCTTAAATATATTATATAAGGAAAGTAGTAAATCATAAATGTAACGGATGTTTCACAATAGTGTGTATATCAGCTGTACATAAACAACAGTACATATACAGTGTGTTTACATATCACACACTAAATAATGCAAAAGACTGCAACAACTACAGCATATAATATATTAATAGGATGAACATAGTATATACAATAAACATGAGGCAGTTTGCAAATGTGTTTCATTTTTTGTTTTGAATTAAATAAAGTAATTGTATCCAGCAGAGAAGGAGTCTGTTAGAGAAGGAGCTTGCTGTCTGGTTGCTACAGGATATGAATGTCTGTACGTTATCCGTGGAATGACCTCCATCTTATTTCTGCCCCCCAGGCCGGCATGACGGCCCCGGGAACTCGGAGGCACATCTTCGACAAGAAGCTGGAGCTGGAGAACTGTGACACCACCACCATCTCTCTGCAGATGGGCACCAACAAAGTGGCCTCCCAGCAGGGCATGACCACCTACGGCCTGCCCCGCCAGGTCTTCGACAACAAGTACTGCTCCAACCCCACCGAGGCCTTCTATAACAACGGGAGCGAGGCAGAGTTTGATGGCTACAACCAGTACTCTGACTAAGAAACCGACAGACCCCCCCCCCCCCCTCCTCTTTGCTTTACTTCAGACGACCAACCACAACCGTCTACGTGACGAACAAACCTTCCAGACTGTTATTTAACGCTGATCGAACATCGTTGTCTTCACATGTCATTCTAAACATACTGTTACTCTTAGGAATGCATTATTTGTCTTTCCACGAGTAAAAGAAAGGAAAAAAAAAAATAGTGTTTGCACTGAGCTTACGTAAAGATTTCATACAGCGGCCAACCTCTGATGAATTTTATCAAAATACCCAAGCAACACTCCAATTTAGTGACTTTTGCTATTTATAGTTTTTTTTTACTTTCAATGCAATTAGAGATTTTTAACGGTTAGTTCCCCTCGCCTCCCGACCCTCCTCATCCAGTTTGAGCACTGACAGAGCAGAATTTAACGTTTTCCGGAAAGGAAACAAGTGACCGTGTTGGTGCTATTGAACTCTGACCCAGTTGGAACCGAGTCCACGTCCGCATCGGAGCGCCGCGGGATGACACGGTAGCTCCGGACCCGCCGAGGGCGGGGCCGATGCAGGACGTGTAGCTTTGAGCGGACATCGCTTTGATTTTGTGAGCACCTGCGCCGTCACGTTCACAAACCGTCACGGCTTTTTATGGGGCTAGTTCACGCGGCTTTGCGTGCAGCACGAGTCTATGGCTTTTTTTATGGAAGTATTTTGAAGAAGAGGGGTTATAATGCTTTTATAAAGTAAAAGAGCAACAGTAGGTGTTGCATTATACAGTTTGAGGTTGGGATGAACTTAGACCCCAGCAGTCTCTGTCCTGTTTCTTTGGCTTTTAGTGCTGTTGCTCCGTTTGCACTTTACCCGGCTTCACCTCGTGGGCAGTTAGAGAGCAGTACTTTGTACTTTACTGCTGCAATTCAGAAGGTTCTATTGTACTCTGGAGCTCCACTAGTCATTTGTCAGTTGGATACTTTACAAAATAAGATTTTTTTTTAATTTTTTTTTTTTAAGAAAAATGTCGTAGTATGATCGTAAAACACTCACTGGGGCCATTTTTCCTGCTTTTTTTTTTGTTTTTTACACAAATTTTACTAATAATGCATAAAGGGCTGTACCGAATAGTCCGAGCCTTCGTTTGTAACGTTGACACTCAACAAAACAACATGTCTGTCTGTTCATTGTGTTTAAACCCAGTATTTCTGCACATTTGCAGGTAAAAATCAGGTCACATTATAATTAATATAAGTATTATACTATTTGTAGATTGAGATTGGCTGTGTATATTGTTTCTCCACACGTGGGATCTAAACATTTCCAAAAAATGTTCAGGGTGTAGTTAAGTCCAAAAAGTCACAATTTATTGAAAAAAGCACACATTCCCAAAATTAGCGTTTTAGGTTTAAAATGCATTTTCATTTTGCTGTCTCACTTGCTGCACACAAAGGGTGACACACACTTTATTATAGTTCAATTAATTCAGATATTTGATTTAATGAGATAAACAATGTAATCCAACCAAAGATCATTATTTTAGGGTGACATTATAAAATATGACGACATTCGGTACAGTCATAACATTTCAAATGCAGGGCTTTGAATTGTATTTTTTTTATTTTTTTACATTTTTTAAATGTGTTGTATTGCTACTTTAACTCAAGTAAAATATGAATGTTTCATCCACCACCTGTTAGTAAATGGCAATTAGAGAAGGGAGATCCTGGTGCCCGTTGTCCTTGATAATATCCAGTCAATCACGCCAAATACACGGATGAGATTCCTGGTTTTGAAATGTCTGCATCATGTAAACCCACCGAAGGTCTTGAATGTATTGTTAAAGGTCGGGCAGCTGTGGTCTAGTGCTACACATCAAAACCTCCCCCTTTCTTTGACGTATGAAGATGCAGTGGCTTAGAATTACTGTCAGAATTAGCTGTTGGATAGACTTCATGTTTGTGTTCATGTGCTGAATGGACCAATAGTTCATGACGGTCATGATTAGGGACGTGTAGTGGTGCCACCTAGTGGGGGAACGGCACATGTACACGTCAGTCCGTCAAACATCTAAACATTCTCTTTGTTCACTCAAATGTCGTTTTTAGTTCCCCGTGACATCCAGAATGGCCACAGTTTCAAGTCACCGTCATGTGATGGTACACATCTTTGCTAACCTTTTCTTTTTTTTCTATACCCGTTCACTAATCATGACATTTGTGCAATAAAAAAACACTTGAAAATGGATCTGATTTTAATTTTCTCATTGTCATTACCAAAAAATACAGAGTGGATGTGAAGTAGAAGTACAATACTAGTCAAATTACACGATCTAGCTGTGTGTGTGTGTGTGTGTGTGTGTGTGTGTGTGTGTGTGTGTGTGTGTGTGTGTGTGTGTGTGTGTGTGTGTGTGTGTGTGTGTGTGTGTGTGTGTGTGTGTGTGTGTGTGTGTGTGTGTGTGTGTGTGTGTGTGTGTGTGTGTGTGTGTGTGTGTGTGTACGAATAAAAACAAAAGGTTTTAAAATATATTGCAGTTAAAATAACAAACTAAAATCAACAAAATGTTTCAGTGCATTAGAGATGGGGCTGAAAACTAAAAAACAACTTCCACTAAAGTGTCCACCAACCTAAAGCTTATTATAATTATCATAATTTCGTGAACACAAAGAATACGGACGGAGGACACGGAACGTTCTTACGCTGATGGAAATGTCAGTTACATTATCTGACAATTTAACACACAAAAAAGGAGAAAACAGAATGATCTAAACATAAAAATACAACACACAAGAAATATATCATAAACTTATCACTGACATGTGAAAACCTTTACACTGGGGTCTGTGACGTCGACAAAACAACATGGCGTTCCTCCGGCCCAGCCAGAGGAGCGTGTGATGCTCGGCGAGCCACGTTGTAGCAAAATAACTAAACCCTTCTGTTCCGCTGCTACATCGTGCTAGCTGAACAGGATCTAACTTCGTAGACCGATCACAGAGCTGAAAGTAAAGTGAGTGAGGTTTGATAGGAGGCGAGAGTCACAGGGAGACTATTGATTGGCTGCTTCACAGGCATCGATCCAATCACTGTAAACATCCACCGGCTCCGACAGATCTGATCGGGAAAGGTCAAGGGGGCGTCCCAAACAAATAACCACAAAAAAGTGTTGGCACACGATGTTGAAATGCTTTGGGCTAAAGGATACAGGTTATAGGGGTCTGGAACTCCTCCAAGCAAACGCTGCATGATATAATTCCCGTGTTGCGTGTTCGTTCCCTGGAGAGAAAGAAAAACAGTTTAGTTATGTTATTCACTGTGCATGTGTCTCTATTTCTTGCTGTTTTCTTGACTTACATTTTGACATCGCAGGATTTCTCGTGGTTACAGAACGGGCAGGTGAACTGGACGTCCAGGTTACCCGTCATTTTCTTCTTTGGGGGTGGCTTTCTCTTTGACTTTCTGCGCCCCATTTCTAATGCTGTTTATCTGCAGGAGGATACAAAAAAAAGCTGAATAATATATGCTTTCTTGTTGTTTTCATCAGCTATGACATCATAACAGGTCCATTGACGCTAAGCTGCCTTTTAAACTGGTTTCTGCTGAGATGCCAAATGCGTGTTTATTGTGAGATTCATGTGAATTAAAAAAATTGTAATTACAGTAACGTTAGTAAACAACACAAACTGTTTTACGCCACCACCAACACAACCAGCCACTAGGTTGTGTTTGATAATAGATATGAGACAGAAATCACACATTATTGTTAACAGGCTGTTAAAATCACTCGACCAAAACTAACATTCCTGTGATAACATTACCACCCCACCCCCTCATGGATAATAATACACGTTGCCTCCAATAGAAACATCTAGATTATGCTTTATTATAGCGGCATACTCAGTCTACACTTTCAGCAAAACAAATCAACCTACGTCTAACAGGATCAGGAAAAAAACACTGAAGCGCCAAAAAAGCTAGTGCTACACGCTAGCAAGCTAACTCGCTAACAGATGCCAGCCGGTGGGTCAATACTACACGAGTCAAAAATAGCTTTTTAATAAACGACTTTGGTGGTAAAGGGTAGACCGAGAGCGCGTGGTGCGCGCGCGTAATTTGGTGTTTGCTTAATGATGGGTCTATCTTACCGAAGGGATGTCTCGCAGCGGAGGATGCTCTGTGTGCATTCAACTTGATCCGGGTACGGCGTCTCTCTGTGGGACCGCTTCTGATTGGTTGGTTGGGAATTTGAGCGGTTTTTGATTGGCTCCAGGGCGAAGATCGACAGCGTCATGTATCCAATAGAGGGTCGCGTCTTCTAAGTTGACTCCCCTCTAGTGATGCTGCGAAACAGACAGACAGACAGACAGACAGATAGATAGATAGATAGATAGATAGATAGATAGATAGATAGATAGATAGATAGACAGACAGACAGACAGACAGACAGACAGACAGACAGACAGATAGATAGATAGACAGACAGACAGACAGACAGACAGACAGACAGACAGACAGACAGATAGACAGATAGATAGATAGATAGATAGATAGATAGATAGATAGATAGATAGATAGATAGATAGATAGATAGATAGACTATAAAGTATATAAACCATTTCCAATATCTAATGGAAAGACATTGAAGAGAAATATAAACTGATTCATAGACCTTTATAATACTTCCACTTGATTTATTGCTGCCGCCATAATTAGCGTTGTGTACAAAACCGATGAATGGATCAAATATGATAATATATTAATTTTCGAAGAATACCATTGGTCCGTCTCACCTCGGGGGCGGGGCTTGTTGACATGACAATGTGACAGAGAAAGTGCCTCGGCTGAACCTCGGGTCCGATTCATGTTATCGATTTGAATTCGGTGTTGCTAATTACCGACGGAGGAAGAGAAAAGCGAGGTGAGCGCAGGTGTTTGTGACGTGTATAACGAGTGAACCGCACTTCCGGTTAAACGCTAAATGAAGAAAGCAACTCTGCCGACGACATACAACTTGTGTAACTCTTTCTTAGCATCGTAGGCTAAAGCTAAAGCTGGTTAGCTCGTCGGTTCCAGCTGGGGACGCCGTTAAAGTTACCCGCTGTTTACGGAGACCGCTTCTCTTTCGTGTATTTACCTTTTTATAAACGCAAGCGAACAAATAGTGTGTTTGGACACTATAGTTGTCAGTCAATATGGAAATGTGTTTTCTCTGCTGTGTTATCTCATGGAGGAGTCTTATCAGTCCGCTGCATGTGTGTGGAGCACCAGGCTGAAATGAGGCCAGACCTTTAATCTCTGTGGCCCCGACGCTGGTGGGGTGTGTTTTTGTGCGTGTGCGTTTGTTTGGCCCGCCATCTTTAACGGCTCATATACACACACATCACGTTGTTTTTAGCAGGATACTTCATGGCATATAAAACGTCACTTTAAAGTGACCTCTGACCCCCCTAGACATAAAATACATCACTTTACAAATGCCTTTGGTCATAATAATTTGGTCAGTATGGTCATTTCCATATCTTGTCACATTTGCCACTTCATTACCTTTCATCATCTTGGGTTTATAGGGGGATGTTAAATGTTACATATGTGCACATGCAGTAGTGAGGACTGTGGTACCCCAGTGAGGAAGTAAAGACAATGATGAACAAAACACAAAGGTTAACGTAGGCTAACGTGTGCATGTTGTGTGTATTTTGCAGGCTGACGTCATGGCAATGGAGGGGGAGCCCACGGACCTTTTCAAAGTGTTGCACCTCCTGGTGCTCTCTTTCTCCTGGGGTATGCAGGTCTGGGTCTCCTTCATAGCAGGTGTGAGCACAAACCTCACCATAATTACATTGTGGACTTATATTGCACGATATGTGGACATGACCTTGATCGTTTTTATGTTATGAGATAAGATAAGCCATTACTAGTCCTACATCAGGGACAGCTTTTATATTATCACTACATCAGTGACATAAAATAATCTTAAAGTAACACCTTTAACATTTTCACAGTCCTAGCTGCAACATATGCGTTCCTGCTACAATGCTACGTTTAGATTTCTGACCCCTTTCCTCCATCTTGGCGTCTGCAGGTTTTGCATTAGTGAAGCAGGTGAGTCTGCACACCTTCGGCCTGGTGCAGAGTAAGCTCTTCCCTGTATACTTCTACTGTCTGCTGGGTTGCAACGTCGTCAGCCTGGCTGTGTATGCGGTGCACCACCCTAGGGAGCTGCTGGACTGGCATGAAAGCATGCAGGTCAAACATCACACTTGCGCACATCATGTTAAATACTTATTTGAATCACAACATGTGCGTGTAAGTCATCGCCATCTCCCAATGAGGTGTTCCTATTTGTCTTGCAGATGGCTCTCTACTTGGTGGCGCTGATCATGGCGAGTCTGAACGCCCAATGGTTCGGCCCGGCGGCCACTGAGGTGATGTTCCAGATAAGAGAGGTGGAGGAGGAGCATGGCCTGGGGAACCAGATTGGCCTGAGCAGTCAGAAAGAGGCCTATGCGAAGCTCAAAGAGCAGGACCCCAAGTACAGAGCCCACAAGCGCACGTTTGGCCGCTACCATGGTTTGTCCAACCTCTGCAACCTGATCGGTTTCATCTGCACCACAACCAATTTGATCTACACAGCTCTGAATTTATCCACTATTTAGAGAAGAGTTGATTTTAACTCAGTCTCCAGGGGGTTAAAAATCTCCACCAGTAAACATGTAAGTGACATCATGTGATGGAATTGCGTGTGAATTGTGTGTCCTTATGAGGGAGATGCTATTGTTGCCATGGAGCATCCCAAAAAAATCCCACCATGATGGGGTTTTTAAATTCCAGTTCAGCACTTTTCAACCTGACAAACAGTATTTAATTAAGGCTGGCTCATAAATGTATTTTAATGTTTTTGATCATATTGCTTATGATCATGCACCCTGTTAAGAATGAAATGTCTTTTTGAAAATACACACTGTGATAAATCTGTGTGTAGCTAATTTACCAGCAGGGGGCGATGCTTGGACGCCGGTGTATTCAGGGAAAGTTACTGAGCACAGCATAGATTGGTGTGTTTCATTTGTAAAATATTGTGTGAATGAAAATCTATTTTGTATCTGCTAACACTGTTTAGTTAACTCATATGATCGGGAGATTAAACAGCGTGCTATTCTTTCATGTGGATCCGCTGTTATTTGTTTAAATTTTGCGCAGTTAGTATCGCATTGATCGTCATTACTCTGAAACTAAACAACTTGTTTTATTGGCCTGGCTTTTCATCCTCGCAGTCACATTGATGAGTGAATCCAGGCCCAGCAGACGGTGCCTGCATTTGGAATATGGGGCTTTTAACTTAATTACCAGTGACGCACGTTAGGTTTGGAGAGGACTGGCCTTGAATGCAGAGAAGGCTGCTGTGCTGGCCAGCTACAGGATGGGAGAGGCGCTGTCCTTGTTAAAGCTGTGATAGCAGCACTAATGGATTATAATGGAGGCATCTCTATATTAAAGGCGGGGCCTGAAAGTAAAGGGGCTGAGGTTTTCTCAAATGCAATTCACTTTGGCCCTGTTTTTAAGATACTTTCTCCATCTGCGATCAGGAATTAAATGAAAGGAGACTTTTTAATTAATAGAAACACAGTATGTTTTTTCATCTTGCAGACACTGTGTGATTGCGTGTTGTCAGTTTCAGAGACTGTACAAGGAAGTTATTCCAAGTGTCTCTTGAGCATTTTGAAACTCTTAGGAATATACTGTGTTTTTGTTATCCGTCCTGTCAAGTTGCCCATTTGCAGTGGCATCAGGAAACGAACCCTGTTGAACAAAGAACAAGTTTATCAGCTCACATCTCCACGGCATGACCCGGGGGAGATTTCCAGTGAAAAAGCTCCAGCAGTGGCAGGACTTGTTGGTCTAAAGAACTCTAAAACAACTATAGTTTATAGCAACGTGTTAGTTATTTGAGATCAGCCAAATAGAGACACGAAGACACAGAGAGAGAGAGAGAAAAAAAATGGCACACCGTGTAAAAATTCCTCAACTCTTGGTGAAGTAAAACATGAGGAAGTGGGGAAACAGAAGGAAGTGCTGGGGACTCACACCAGACAAGTTCCACCACCCTCTGCTCATTCCTGACCCACACAAGGAAATGAGATGGAAAGAAAACAAAAGTAGCACTGAACGCAGTGCTGCTGGTTCAGGGACCATTATTTGGTACTACTGCAGAGCAGGACCGCATTGCTGTGGTGTGTTAAATTAATGATGAGTTTGGAAGCCGTGGAGCAGCATTATTCAATCATCTCTGATGTGGAAGTGCAGGCCTAATCTACGAATGTTTAATCACACGCCGCAAGACAAAACTGAAATCCTGATACAATTTATTTTAGGCCGATCCGTTTGATGTACGAACATTAACCATGAAGACACACACACACACACACACACACACACACACACGATGCAATCAATGAAATAACCCCAAACTAATTGGCACATGGTAAATGTGGTTTGGAACCCAGACCCTCAGGAGGTTTTACTCAGTTACATTTATTTAGTCAAATTTGATCACTAACTTGTTTTTTATCGCAGCAAAAATACCTGCCCTTGTGTAACCTTGAATGATCCCAAGGAGTTTCACACAATAAGGAATAGAAAGATCATAGTTTAGTGAAGAGGGCACTGGTGGTGCATTCCCAGTGTGTTCTTCTCTGTTTGTAATACTGCTGGAAAACCTCTATAGGTAATTCAAAGCATACAATTGTGAGTTATGGTATCCATCTCTTTTATAGCTTGTTTAAGCTATGCAGTTGATGAATCTGTCTTCATTTTAGATCGACAAGATTCAGATTAAAAGATTTTCGAGAGCTTGCGGGAGGCTGCGGCGCACTGTCTCTCCACACTTGCCGTCAGTCGAATGCATTTCAGGGCATACCGTAAATACTCTAAAATAGCCTCAGCCAAAATCTTTGCGACGCGAACCTGTCAATGAATGGGAAGCGTGGAAATAACGCTGCCTATCGACACTTGCCCCGGCCAACATTACAGACCGGCCGTTATTTACCTCCGCCGTTATTTATGTACAGGGAGCAGAAATGGAAAAATAAAACCGGTCACCCTCTCTGGATGGAGAGGACTAGACAGAGGAATTCAAGAGTGAGTATTTAGTTGTGATATCTTTATTCCAAGACACTCTCTCTCTCTCTCTCTCTCTCTCTCTCTCTCTCTCTCTCTCTCTCTCTCTCTCTCTCTCTAGGACTAGGGAAAGCAAGTTGAGAGACAGAGCAAACAAGCAAGCAGAAAGAAAGTAGCTACAATAAAACCACACATAGTTGCCATCTCACTGTACATTGTATCCATTTAGACAAACAATATTTTCCTGTACAAAAATATGAACAAAATAAATTTGAAGATATGGATTGAAGTTTTTTTTTTACAGAGAAATGTGTGTGTGTGAAAATTATCAACTAGTATATGGTTTATCTAAGCAACTAGTATAGGGTTTATCTAGGTAAACCAGGCAAAAACACATGGTATCCATGAGAGCCACAAGCGCGCGTGCTGTGCAGTTGCTGATTTAGAGTACTGGCACCTTTTTTATTCCAATTCAAGCACTGGCTTGTTCAAATACATTATGAGCATTGAACTTAATTCCAGACACATTTGATTGACAATTAAAAAAAAAACCACAATAACTTTGTTTTGTTGAATTCTCATTATAGCGATAATCGTTCGCTATAAACAAGTGAAAGTTACAAGCTGATTTAAAATTTGAAAAAACAGGCTCACACATTTTGCCATGTTTATTAACGCAGGGAGATGAGAGAATGGGTGTTCTCTCTATGACTCGACAAACAAAATATTGGTTTCGTGAGAAAATGTAAGGCGAATGTTAAAGTGACACTTTTAAGAGTTGTAGAGTTGCATTTTTTCATAATTATCGGGATAGCTTTTCGCAATTATTTGGGTCGAGATAATCGTGTCCCACGCCCAATACCAACACCTGTCAGAGAATGAGCACACGCTACTTTTAATTGTTTCTGTATACCTGTTGTGTTTTGAACGCGTGACCCTTATAACATAACCGTAATAGTAGTATTGTACAATAAACACGACTATTTTAAATCCACAAAGACCCGTTTAGGTGTTATAAAGCTCTTCGTGTCGTTTCTCGAGGGTGTGTGAGTTGGTGTAGTGCCCGCGCGCCCGCGTCCGCGCGCACACTGCACAGCCCTGTCCACGAGCTGTGTGTGCACGCGGACACACCGACACCGGCGGAGCCTCGCAGCGTCCAGCGGCTGCTTTAGTGCCACAGAGGGAGCTCCACACACGTCCGCCGCCCTGCCGACACCCGGGAGCTGCTCCACAAGACGCAGACACACGTATCCCGTCGAGGGTCGGCTGCCGGTCTGCTGCTGTTTACCGGAGGAGGGAAACCCGCATATTTCAGCTGCTGGGCTACTTTACATTTACTTCTACGTCCGGCGACTCGAGCCGGCATCTCACCCGCCGGCGGACGGAAGACAGCCGCGTACCAGCGCAGGGGAACCGATTTAAACGTCGGCTAACTTCCACAACAAGGTACGTTTGTTTAAGTTTCCTCGTCCGGCGGGTTTTTCTGCCTCACGCCTCCTTCATGTTAATGCAGCAGCTTCACTCCGAGTAAGCTAAACGTACTTTTACTTTTGCCAACAGGTTGAATGCCTGTTTTTTTTGTATACCAGGTGTGTTTTTGTTCGCCACACTTGTTGAACGTAGTGGATGAGACGAGTGAAAAATAGAGCCTGATGTAAAAAAAAAAAAAAAACAGGTTACAAAAATGTATGAATTCTATATTCATGCAGGGAGACCTTAGGATTTATGATCATCTAAAATATTAAAAAAATGTTAAACCAAAAAAGATGTCTTACCTGTGCCGCAATACACATTTGTTTCTTAAAAAAAAAAAAAAAAACATGTAGGTTTGAGTGCCATCTTTAAGGTGAAATGTTATTTAATGTATGCAAAAAAAAAAAAAAAAAAAATCAGTTTCTGCACATTTGTACATAAATGTGCAATGTTTTATTTTCCTGGAAAAGTAAATATGACTTGTGCTTGCATTAGCTTCTACCAATCAATTAAATCATGGCATCCATCAATCAATCTGAAGCTTCAGCTCTGCACAGAGCTAGAGAAGCTTAGCCTATCTTTTCATCCATGTAATCCACATTATGTCCCGCCTCTCTATCCTGTTTGACTGGGAAACACGTCACCGTACGGAAGCTGCTCTTGAGATGCCATTTCAGCTCGACTTAAAGCATATATTATTGATTATTAGGATTATCTTGTGAATGATTGTGGCCAGGATAACCGTGACATGAAATTCTCATATGGTCCCGTGCCTGGATTAGACCATTTGTCATGTTCCCCTATTGAAAGGAAACGAATGCCGCCCACCTCTGTTTGTCTTCCCTCTAATGAAACACCTGACAAGACAGCTGCCAACTAATCAATACAGTCAATTTCCTGGGTCAGGCAGCCTGCTTGCTCCTGGCTCAGCAAACAGTGCCAGCCGAGGGACCTGGCCGCACCGTCGTCGGGCCCTATCCACCATAATGGCCTTTATTTGTTTTACTGGAGATAATGAAGCTCCGGCGTGCCATAAAGGAGCTCCCAGTCTCTCCCTCGCATGCGGCTCAGTAAATGGTTGTCCTCACTGAGATGTCTGTCCTCTCAGGGACGACGGTCCTCTGTGGCAGGTGCTGATGCGGGACTCCTTATCAGAGTCATCACAGCTGCTCAGCGGGACGCGCTTCTCTCTGTTGACCAGCGTCGCTCTGTCTTTTCCAGACATCCAGTCTTTTCAACCGGTGGAAGAAGAAGCTTTTGTTTCTTGTCAGTTATTTACTCACACAGAGGGAACTTGACACCTCAGAATTAAGCGACGCCGCACAGTGACAAGAAAACGCTCGTAATTTATATGAATATCTTTTGTACAAAATAAAAGAGGAAGAGAATAACGTCTTTAAAGGCTGAGTATTTGTCTGCAGACATCCTGAGCTCCACAGTAAACATGAAGGACATGTGACTGGGGTAACCTCAGGCTTAAGCTGAGCTGAGCTTGACTTGAAAACTTTGAATGGGCGTATCCGTGCTATGGGATCTTTAAGTACACAAAACATTTCCCCCCGGAGACCCTTTCCACAGCACGGGCATCATGTGATGTGGGTTTTCACCGGCAATATCTGAAGAGATTAGAGAGAATTGAATGTTACGGCTTGAACTTCTCAGTTCAAAGGGATTGGGTGTTTCTAGGCCGACTCAGGCCTCACATTCAACGCTGAAGTGAAGTTGTGAAAGAGTGTTGTGTTACTGTGGGTGAGCGACGGCGTTTCGTTACTTCATCGGCCTGCACGCGAGGTTGCACAGACGGTGAAGAAAGTCTGCCTCGTGCCTCTGTGGACTGGGAGTGTGCTGATATCCAACCAAGGTGATTTGGAAGTTCTGACTCGAACTGACAGTTAGTTCACACCCGCCGTACCGCTTCAAAGGTTGTCAGCATTGCATGGCTTACAGAAAGTCTCACAATCCATCAGGCAGCAGCCAGATATTTTCTGCAGGACATATTCAATGATACGCGGTTTGGGTTTGTGGTGTTTTCTTACTCGTGCAGCCATCAGTTCTTTGAGAGGCACTCCTATTCTGAAAAGTAAAGCTGAACCTAGAGTGCCTTAAACTTGCATTGTCTCTGCTGGCCATCAGGGGGCGACATGTCTGTGTGCAAAAAGACGTCCGATTGCATTGAAGTCGATGAGAAAATGACTCGACTCACAAACATTGAAAACATGCGTATATGGTCTCAATCGCTAGTTTCAAGTTAAAAAAATACAATAAACGGGTGACATCACCATGACTACGACACAGCTGTATACAATATCACACTATCAGAATACAAGTGAGGAATATGAACGTGTCCTCTCATGCCCTGGCACTGTAATTATTAGGAGAGTAAACATTTACACACAGTAAACGATTTTGCAAGGCATCTCCAATTTCTCAGTAGTGATGAGCCGCCTCCTCCTCCTCCTCCTCCTCCTCCTCCTCCTCCTCCTCCGCCTCCTCCTCTGGTGGTAGTGTGATAGATATCTCTATTCTGCTCTGGAGACCTCCATCTGGCCGGTTAAAAGCCGAGTGAACTGACTGCTTTGACCACTAATGGGTCTTGCTGGCAGCTGAGTCTGGTCTCCACGGAGACGAGTCTCACCAGAGAGAGGCAGGGCCGATCCACACCGATTGATCGTGTGTGTGTGTGTGTGTGTGTGTGTGCGAGCTCTCTGCTCTCCTTTTCACACCCTAACCCGTGCGGCTGCTCTCCCTCCTCCCACTGTCTGGATGTTTCACTAAAAGGTTTACTGGCAGGTAATCTCACGGCGGGCCCTGAGGAGAGATTACACTGAGATTAATGGTTACAGGGAAGCAGATGGCAAAACTTTCTGTAATTTAAAAGCAGAAGTGGTGGCTATTTAACTAGCATCTGGCCTCGCTTTGATTTGAGGTCTGACAAATGTTTGCTTGGTCTTCTTCTTTGCGTTTTTGTCGTCACGTTGCTCCACTTCTTTGAGTGTTGCCACAATCGCTATTTGTTCAAAGAAATTGCAGACAGGAATGAGTATGGCATCACCTGCAGCCTCGTGGGCATGCAATTGCATCCTCGTGCAAAGACATTGCTTCATAGCGCTACTCGTGGTCAAAAACTCAACGCCATATCTTTTGTAAAGTCCAGCTGAAAAGAAAAATGCCTATTCAACCCTATTTAACCCTTTCAGACCATGTCCCCGCTCATATTGTGCACCTATTTAATAATACATGCCGAAAATATGACCCAGAATCAGTTTATTTGTATTTTTTTATTTAAAATCTGAATTTTTCATCATGTCATTATTTGAGGACGTCATCCATCAATCTGCAACTGGGCCTCTGCAAAGAGCTTAAACAATCAAATTAACTCCCTCCCAACGTGACGTCCCACCTGTCTGTCCTGTCTGACTCAAAAACCCGTCACGGCACAGAAGCAGGATCCTATTGAAATGCCGTTTCAGATCAAATCCAAGGCGCCGGCCCCGGAACCACGATGTCTGACCTTTTTGTTGCATCCCGTCCTCCCCTGTCATCTCTCTTCTGTCAACTAAAGGCATACAGTTTATTCATTTAAGAAAAATACGGACAGCAGTTCATAAACAAAAACACCTTTCAAGCTAAAATGTCAATTTCTTCTGGTAGCCATGGGCGCTAACTGTCGGTCATATGAGTTGAAGACATTTGAAGACATTGCTTTGGGCTTGGGAGGAATTTTCCAATGTTTTTGTGACGTTCGTAATGAATTGATTCATCTGATTCACAGGATGTAGACTGCGTATAAGTCTGCTGTTGTCCATGTATTTCTGACGTCATTCTCCTCCTCTTCAGCTATCTATTTTCCAAGCCGTAGTGTTTTCCTCCCACAATACTGCGTAGAGCCAGACCTTCCATAAGTATTGACACAGCACTATGAAGATAGGTTCAGCTACGTGAGACTACATGATGGATGAACCACACGAGGTGATTCAAACTAGCGTCAGCCATGTTTAAATGTCCCGTTTGTTTCATTGGATGTTTCTCCTTGTGCTGCGTCTCTAGATGGCATCCAGTGAGTCGCGGCTCCAGCAGCAGCCGTCCCAGAAGGACGCCGCCGACCAGAACTTTGACTACATGTTCAAGCTGCTGATCATCGGCAACAGCAGCGTGGGGAAGACCTCCTTCCTGTTCCGCTACGCAGACGACTCCTTCACCTCCGCCTTCGTCAGCACCGTGGGCATCGACTTCAAGGTCAAGACCGTGTTCCGCAACGACAAGAGGATCAAGCTGCAGATCTGGGTGAGTGGTTTAAAGAAATGACGCGTTGTGGTTCTTATTATATTCATTGCATCACCACACTGATATGCCTTTTTAACTTTTTTAGATCACATCATCAATCACCATGTGCAACTATTTAACAATATATGCAAAATAAACTACACCAAAATCAATTTCTTCTTATTTCTATATAAAAAATTCCAATTCATCCGTTCTGCCTGTGCTTCCATGAGCTGGTTCCAATTAACAACCAGTTATATCATGACATCCATCCATCAATCAAACTGCAACTATTAATTGTAAGGCAGCGTGGAGCTGCATTCCTCTGTTGCTCCGTAACGCGCTCGATCACACTACATAATGAGGCCATCCACTTTTTTCACAGTCCAATCAAATGTGAAGGATTTGATTTAAATCCCACTTGTAACTGCACCGCTCAAATATTCAGTTCCACTGGGGAACGCCCACGGTGCAGAAGCTGAAGATGCTCTAACGTCCGATTCTCTGGGACTTTAACTTTGTACATCTTCCATATGAGGACGTGTTCTGAGTGAAACAGGATCGGCAGGTGGAACATAACGCTGGGAGGGATTTGATTTGATGGTTGAAACGATCAACGAGAACAAGAGTGTAAGCCCATGTGCAAGCCTTGTCTGTCAACAACACCTCGTTAAAGGCGAGGTTTGTCTCCAAGTGTGGGTTTGGCCCTTGTGCAAGATGAGCATGTGAATTGTGCAAGTGTAAAAAGCATGACTTCCTCATGATTTCATACCCGGTCGCTTATCTGGCATCTATTGATGCTCTGAGTATTTACATAAACGTATGAAGGAGACTGAGCAGCCAGAACAAACACGTTTTACGGTTTCTGTATTTTAATTGATTCTACGATGAAAAAGTTTGAGGTTAGGTTAAGACAATGAGGAACTGTCTTACCTTACTGATATTTTGCCTTTTATTTAATCTGCATTATGATTCCTAGAGCAGCGGAAATTAGTTGTAAACACATCACTGTTTAAATCGTGAAACTTTCGCATTGATCCCGAGGGAAATGTCTCGCCCTTTAGCTGCCGAATGTTCCTCTATTTTCAACAGCAGCCAACTTACTGACTGGGTCTGTCTGCTGTTTGCTGGGCAGGTAGTGTTTTTTCATCAAGACGTAACAGAAAAAAAACACTGAGGCAAAAAAGTCTGAAGAGAGCTGCAAATTGGTCATAATTCTTTGCAGGAATGTCGGTGGCTGCGGTTGTGGGAGGGGACGTGTCAATCACCAGGTAGCCCCGCCCTAAAGCATACCTGCTTTATTGTCTGTCTGACTCTTTATGAACATAATTACTAAATGAACATCATGCTGGATGATTTATGAGGTAATAAATCAAGAGAGAAGTGGGGTCATTTTCTCACAGACTTCCATGCAATCAGACTTCCTTATGCAACTAGAAGTTCTACTGTCATGATAAAGTGACACTTTGAGCAAAAAGTCATTTTTTATAAAAGTTACCAACTGCAGCTTTAAGTGCATTAACAGGCTTACATGTTGTCTATTATTTGTTTAAATACAAGATGCATTTAGTTAGATGGTGTGTGTACATTATGTCATTTCTAAATAAGCTCAAATACTAAGACAACAAATTCACAAATTGTGTGTAAAACGTTCCCACACACAGTTTGAGCAGGTTTGTGACGGAAGAAATACAACTCAGTCATGCAAGACTGGTTCTTCTTTTTATTTAAACATTTTCACACATAGAATTGAACTTCTAACCACACTTTTGATTGACTCATATTCTAGCAGCTGGTAACGTCACATACCGGTATTCTGCTCACGTGACACAGTCTTTCAGCGTCGCCCGAAGATTTACATGATCAGATTGTGACGGTTAGAGCTTGGGGTGCCAGTCAGTCAGTCTTTTTAAATTAGTCAACACACAGGATTAAAATAATAAACCCAATCATTAATATTTTGAATCCTCAGAACCCAAACCCAATAATATTCCAACATACAACAACAGGAGTTACCTACATTTTAACTCCTTCAGCAGGGATTGGTTTGCAAGTGAAGTTGTGTGTCTGTGACATCACCACGTCCTCCTGTGAGACTAGGGCAGCTCGCTACACGGTTAACTCTGGTATCCGTTTAACTGACTTTAACATGGTACTATAAAGTGTAATCTCCAGCCCACGTAACTCCCCATACACCACAAATCCTAATGAAACGCGCTGTCGAGGCTGTTCAAACAGATGACTCATGTGAACCAACAATGCGTGAGGTATGATACTCGAACGGTGGCAGAGATGAATCAGCTCCTCGGGAGCACACACCAAAACACACACTCGCCTCCACCACCTGAGCGAACATGCGTCTCCTGAAGTGACATGCAGCGTGAGGAGGAGGAGGGCGAAGGAATGCACTGTATTGACTCCGTAGTGTGTTCTGGGTAATTGTGTGGTTAGATTTGAGAAGGTGGCATGTCGTAACTGCCGACAAACAGACGTGGTATTTCCTCAGCTCGGGAAGCAGAGGAAGTTCCCTATCAGCGTCTGACGGGGACGTAATGAAGATATACTGCAGCGCCATGCAGCAGTGTATTCAAAGGGCGTGGGACCGGCGGGCATACGGGGGGGTTAATAATCAACCGCGTGGATTTTTCCTGGCCGTTACCTAACGGAGCACTGTTGGTGATCCCGTCCTGCCAGCTGCTAGCGCCTCTTTGTCGTGGAAACGGGCCTGATGACACACGGCCCTCGCACGGCGAGCTCCAGCGTGTGTTCACAGTGTGTACACGTATTGTTTACATCCCTGTTTTTTCAGTGTCGTGGAAATATAGTTCTGATCTTTCAGCAAAGGCGCACACACCTTTCGCACACTCGGCACGAACACATCGTGTGTGTGTGTGTGTGTGTGTGTGTGGTATCCCAGGTGATGATTTCCTGTGTTGTGTGCCATCTCTGCTTTGTGTTGGCTGCTTATATAAACGCAGGTGACGCATGTTTAAAGATCAGGGTCCCGATGGCGTCAGAGCCTTTGACTGTGCAGAGGCCTGATGTATATCCCTCCCCATCTATCACACACACACACACACACACACACACACAGGGAGCAGCTTTTGTTTACTGGCTGGGCTTGATTATAGCAAACCCTGGAGACTGCCTGTTTGGTCAGATGCCCCCATTACACTGTCAAATATTTGTTAATCTCTGCATGGAAGAGATAAGGATGGACCTGGTATATTTCACACTTTAATGAAGCAAAAATAACCCCTGACGGAAAGCAGAGTCCAGCTGTGACATAGCAAAAAATATGACGAGGGCAAGCAATGTTTTCCCCCCCTTTGCTCTCTGATAGATGGGTTTATGCAGCAGACGGCCTTCTGTCTGGTCCATTTTGTAAAGTGAGAGGGATCATTCGGGCCGACCACCCAGAGCAATGCTGACTGTAATGGAACATTCATAACCCTCAATGGCCTCTCTGGTTACCTGGGCAACCCTGTTCACCTCCTCCACCTCCTGCTGCTCTTCCTCACTATGAGGAAACATCAGACAAACACAGAAACACACACTCAGGCTCCAGATGCAAATGAAGGCCTCAGACAGGTAACCAAATCACCGGGAGAGTGGAGCTTTACCAGCTCTACCCGTTTTTCTATGTTTAGCCTTAGACTGTGACGTCACACATCACCTTGTTCAATTAGAAGATGCCTCTGATAAACCAGGCGGCAACCTCTGGTTCTGAAAAGTGAAGCCAAAGCTGAAGTGCCTTAAAATCGCATTCTCTCTCAAGGCCATCAGTGATCACTGATGTTCATTTGGTAAATGATGGTCCGTTTAGAGTAAAATAGACCATAAAACAGGGCATGATTTAGGTTTCAAAACCGTAGTCCACAAACCAATGGGTGACGTCACCATGACTACGTCCAGTTGTTATAAACAACACCTCCTCTGCCTCTGTGATGCTCTCACTTCTGTGTCGGCTCTGTGTGTTTCCTCTTACTGGCTGGTTATTGATGCAGGCCAGAAGTCCTGGTGTGATGAGAAATGGTTGTTGCGGAAGCTCATTTTCTAAATGTCATCCTCCGGTCGATCGTGTGGAGCGGAGCAAGTTGCATTTGGGCTTTGGAAGGAGAGATGTAATCATGCCTTGGCCTTATAGCTCAGTGTTTACCTGAGGGGGGGTGTGAAACCATGGCGTGTTGCTGAGGGAGGTTCCTTACCGAGTAAAATGACCTGGAAGTATCTAAGTATAAATCATGAGAGCTGGTCGAATTCTCAGAAATATAGAGAATTAAAATATAGACTTTATTTATCTTTATTAAGCTAAGGGCACAGGAAACTGGGATTTAATGTTTTTCGGGCCGTTCAGCCTCTCAACCGTTTGAAGCCAGTTAAGTCCCTGATGGTTCAGGGTTTTAGGCCTTAGGAAGGAACATGAAATCACCCAGTTGTATAATTTAATATTGTTAAATAATGTCCAGTTATAGATATGGCATGTTGTTGATGACGGAGTATTTGTGGGTAAAAAGTTATGAAGCACTAAACTCTCTTAGACTGGTATTGAGTGGACCACTAGACTCTGACTTGTCAGAGGGAAGTTTGGCAGCATCAGACCATAGTTTGGACGATGTCGCCCCCTTGTGGATTCAAATCAATCACGTGTTGAATAACGACGGAATAATTTGTGTGTGCAGGATACAGCAGGGCAGGAGCGCTACCGTACCATCACCACAGCCTACTACAGGGGAGCCATGGGCTTCCTGCTCATGTATGACATCACTAACCAGGACTCCTTCAATGCAGTTCAGGACTGGTGAGTTTCTTTTCATCTAGAAACACTAACTCCAGAAGATTGTGTGTTTTTTATTGTCAAATACAAAGGCATTTTGCTCACTAGTCTGGAAGTGTGAGGTGTATTTGTGTTCATGGATTCTTTGTAAACAAATATTTGGATCTCTTTAGTTTTATAGTGTTCGATGGCACTTTCACTCTTTTACAGATCGTTGCATTGTGCAGATGACATGCACAAACCAACACGGACTGATGCTGCAAATTTTGCTGGCTTTTTTGTACCGAGTGCCCTTTGTTAACTTTTTATCAGTGTTTATGTAGAAACGTATCTGATTTCTTGGGTTTATATTGCTATATTCATTTTTTTAACTGCCTTCAATCAATGGGACCATCATAGCAGATTGCTTATGATGGCAAATAAGTGAAAAATACAGGAAGCAAAAGTATATATTTTTTTTATTTATTTATCCTTTATCTATGATTAATGATCATTTTATTTAAGATTATGTCAAAAAAAAAAGCAAACAAAATGTCAAGAGATTCCAGTAGTTTTCCTGCCATGTTAAGTGTTTTCTTGGTGTCTGTCTTTCAGGGCGACGCAGATCAAGACGTACTCGTGGGACAACGCTCAGGTGATCCTGGTCGCCAACAAGTGTGACCTGGAGGACGACAGACTCGTCCCCGCGGAGGACGGCCAGAGACTGGCGGAGGAGCTAGGTAGGAAAGTCGTTCTGACATTCACCGATGTTTGCTTATATAGAAGACACATTTGAGTGCTGACAAGTTTCAGTTCTAGAGTTGTATAATTACTAAAATTGAATTCATATGTATCATTTAGGTTGTTTAAAAAATGTCAATACACTTAAAGCAATCAAAGTTACAGGGACAGAATCACTCCTATACAAATGATGTTTAAATAGTACAGTGCTGTACTGTATTAGTGTATTTGAATTACACACAGAACAGCATACTGTAATGTTGTAAACAGTCAATACAATTCAATTCAATCGTGATGCTGTGTGTTTCATCACTTGCTGTTCATATAATAAATATACAAATCTACATGAGAAGTAAAGAAAAAGTTATAATAATCATTGCTTATAGTTTTTAATTTGTTCCAGATCACTATGGGAGGTTTCTGCTGTATTTTATAAAGCATTATGATTTTTTTTAATAAACATTCCACTTACACTTCGACACTTAAAGATTAATATCTTTCCACGTACCTCCACTCCAGAACTATTGAAGTTTCTCTTTACCTTTGGAGTCCTTAGCGCCGCAATCTTTCAACTTAAAGTTCAACTTCTGTGAGTGCACACGGCCCTGCAGTCTCATTCCCTTTTTTTTTTTATTGTGCAAGTTCAGTGATTGACAGACAACACATATGACACAGTAAGAGTGTTGGAAGCAGCAAAGCCAGTCATTCCCTTTTATGGGGAATGGAAGGAAGTTGTTTTTTTTATAGAAAGTGAAATGAAATCGTGTCGCCCCCCCCCCCCCTCAGGTTTCCAGTTCTTTGAGGCCAGCGCGAAGGACAACATCAACGTGAAGCAGGTGTTTGAGCGTCTGGTGGACGTCATCTGTGAGAAGATGAACGAGAGCATGGAGGGGGACATCGACCTGGTGTCCAACCACAGGAACCAGGCCCTTAAAGACTCGCCTTCAGAGAGCCACGGGGGCTGTGCTTGCTAAACCGCCTGCCCCCTCAACACACACACACACACACACACACACACACTGATCCCTCATACATGAAGACCTTCCTCCTCTGTGCCTCAACCTTGTAAAGAGCTGCACCTCTTCCTCTCTCTTCGCTGCAGCTCTGCTTTGTCCACGCTGTCCAGTACGAACCGGGACTGTTTACTTAATAATCTTCATCAGCGCCGTCAAAACCGCCTTTTACCTTGAAGGGACCCACATTTGTTCAGTGGCTTTCATTTTCTGAGGGAAATATTGGTGCAGATAGCTAGAAGCTAGTGATGCCAAACAGTGCCTGTAGGTGGCTGTGCTGCATACAGTTTGTGTGCTTCGGTTTTAGCTTTGTCCAGCCTCTGTGATGTCATGACCGTCTCAAACGAGGGCTTATTGTTGGAAGAGTTGGACACTTTGGGAAATAAGCTTATCGGCCGTCTCGTCCAGAGTTAGATGAGAAGGTTGATACCACCCGATTAGCATTAAGACTTCTCTTTTTGGTTTGGATAAACAAACCCGACATAACGTTTGAATCTCAGTTGTTCAGTTTCCAGTCTTTATGCTAAGCTAACCAGCTGCTGGCTGGAGCTTCATATTTATGTGCAAACTCACCGAGGAATCGGATTTCTTAGAAGTCGGAACAAAAATGAAAAATCCCCTTTTAACCATTTTAGACGGCAGTCACATATTTAACAATATGCAGAATAAATTACAATAGAAAATGAATTTATTTGTATTTTTATATGAAAAACAATGATGTGTGCTTACATCAGCTAGAACCAACCAACTGCAATAATATCACATCCACCAATTAATCTGCAACCTTTAAAAGCACAGAGACGGAGAAGATGGCAACCAAATGAAATTTGCCAGTGGAAATAGATGATTTCTTTGTTGTGAGATATGGAAGTAAATGTCCCTTTTTATGAATGAAACCAACAGAATATCCCAATGAACCTTTCTGATTGAAGCCTTTCCTTGTGCACTAATGCTGAGACAGCTGGGGGGGGGGGGGGGGGTCGTTTAACATTGGTGACATGACATGACCTTGCTCAACTCTTTGTGCCACTCCTCCTTGAATGCCTTCCGTCACACATGCACACGCTTTCACCGTGACACACACACACACACACACACACACACACACACACACACACACACGCTCGCTGCAGCAAAGAAAAACAGTTGGCATGGCAGACCTACTATGCTTAATAATTGAGTATTTACAAAGAAGTGAATTTTCATTTTCTTGTTGTTACTGACATGATGAATGTTGTTGGGTGTGCATGTGTACCCTGTGAAGGAGAAGTGTACACCTACATGTGTACATGTACATGTCAACTACACTGTTGCCACTATCGGGGAGAAACAATAGGCAGGATGTTAAATAAAGGTGATCTATGCGACATTCAGAGCGTTACTATAGCAGAAAACCACTATTGTGTCAACCTGAGCAGAGATCCAAGTCGCTCTCCCTCTGTGTGTGTCGTTATCAGAGCTTCTCTGCCCTTTGTTTACAACTTGTGCATGCTCATGTGCCACACTGGCTAGCTAATGGCCGCCAATCTGCGGATGCTTACAGCAGATAACGACATTTCAAACCGACGGCGTTAGTGCCAAAGCGCAGCGACCACCCTCTGGTTCCCCCCTCAGGTAAACGCTGTTAGCTGCAAGCCACCGGCTCAGCCGTTGAGAGCTGTGCGGAGGCGACAGATAGGCTCTGAATTTAGTGTTGGGCACCTTTTATAACAGCCTGTGTCACTTTATATGCTGTTACTGTAATATCCAATCTTAAAAATTAGTTTTAATCATCATCCCACTTGTTTGCCATTAATTAAACCTCTGCATTAGATAGATTTTTTGTTCCTTTACACCATTTTTGTAATGTCAGTATTGAACGGTCAACCTCCACCTGCTGAAAACCTCCCCGGTCGGTGAAATTGAATTTCAGGATGGGGGGAAAAAACGCCTTAAAATTGTCATTGATAATGCCATTTGACCTAACCACTGACTTTTCAGTTACATAAGCACCACGATGGCAGCCTTGCATCGCCATGGCAGAGCCGGTCACAACCGGTGGTCAGCCTGCTGTTGTATAAGCTGAGGCCGGTTATCTCTGCTGCCAGTGTGTGCTGCTGAATCCTGATAGTTTTTTGTTTTTTTTTACAGATATCAGATAGCTGATATAATCATCACATCTGCTCACTTTGATGCAGGACTCCTAACACTACATCTGTATTTCAACGTGTGCACTGTTGAGGTTTGCAGTGTATTTAAATTGAATGAAGAGGCATCGGAGAGCATGATGTCTGTGATAGTTTCACTAAAGGAGCTCACAAGGGTGAATGCTTGAATACATACTGAACCTGCAAAACCATCCACCGATATGAATTTTTAACCACTTCGTCCTTTTACATTTACATTCACATTTAGGTCATTTAGCAGACGCTTTTGTCCAAAGCGACTTACAATAAGTACATTTGTCAAAAGAAGGAAACAAAGAAACCATAACGTATCATTGCCGATAAAGTAAGAGCTAAAAGTAGAACAAGTCTTAGGTCCTCATCTGAGTAAAGTAGTACTTCAAGAGCAACAGTGCTACGGGGTGTTAGTGGGTCCAGGGTTGCCATATTGAAAAACGACGGACTCTGATACTTTTGTACAAATACATCTAGTCCAGTCTGGGATGTGGTCATTCTTTCTTTCTTAAGTTTCTTATGCTAATGTGTTGCATTCCTAATTGGTCGCTTTCTCAAAGAGGGGAGATGAGATCATTGTATCCCTTTATTTTAGGATCTGAATGTGTTGGGTGGAAGCAATGTGGGGGGAGGGGGGGATAAAAGTGCATCTTATAATCTAGAATAATTGAGTATGTTGAAATGTTTAAATGCAAATAAAGAATATATTCATTACAAAAGGGCTGAGCGTGATTGCCAATCATTGTCTTTAGTTCCGTTTTTAAAAAGCAGCCACAGAGTGTGTGCAATCTCACAGCAGCATCTAAAAGTGTAATTTATGATCTTTCTTCGCATTTTATCTGAAGAGCCAGAAAAACCACACTCTGCCATTGTCCCCCCACAACAATGCAGGTTTCCTCATCCTCTTCTTCCTGCCACCGTGGTCAGTAGGACAAACTACCTTTCCTGTGCTGGGGGCCTCTATATGCTCTCAAACTGAACTCATCTGGGGTTAAACTTGTGTTTGTGGAGCTGAATTCAACCAAGCCAGTTCAAACAAAGCGTCTCCTTCCACCAGCCCACTTCTCTGTCTCTTATGATGCAAAGAGGCGCTGAGTTGCGTTTAAACCGACGGGGATGGGCCGCTACGCCCCCCGGGCCCACTTATCGTGGGTGAAGAAACAGGGGCGTCTGCAGCGCTGATATTGCTGGTCAAACGAAGAAAACACGTGGGTGCAGTAAGAAGATAAGAAACCGTTTAGGTCTGCTGCTTAGGTGTGCGAGTACTCTGCGGTTTCCGTTACTTGGGCACGCGCAGGGATTCACTCGGCTCCACCTCCTCACTTCTTTCAGCTCATACTCATAAGAAAATATTCCTATTATTATTATTATTATTATTATTGTTTATTTCTGTCTGTCTATGCACGTCTTTACATCTACCGAGGTCTGTGCGCTTTTACGCACACCCAAGGCGCGCTCTCTCCGCGTAGCAGCGACCCGTAATCATCAATGAGCGCGTAATTCCCGCCCATCAACAGGAAAGCAACAAGTGCGCTCGCCCCACCTCTCCTTCATACTTTTTTGGCGAAAGTAAACAGCTCGGCTCAGCACACCTTATCGCTCAGAAGCAGGCGCGTAAAACCGCGCTGCGCTATCGATGGCATCTAAAGAAGAAAACAAGCCTCCCCCCCTGGAAGAGCTGCAGCAGACGCGTTAGTGGCAGGTTGTTTTCTCGTTATGCCGTCGGACAACAGAAGGCCGAGGTCTTTCTGTTCATAGACGAGACAAAAAGGATGATATGCCATCACCTGAGCCGCTTGTTGGCGCTCTTCGTGATATTCTGCGCCGCGCGGAAAGCTTCCATCGTCCAGGGCGCACCTGATTTCGAAAAAAAGGGTAAGGTAACATTTTTTTTTATTGTTAAAAGAGACCATTTTCTAATAGATATGATTGGATGTCCTGTCTATGATCAGTCACAAGCTTCTCTTCACCTCCACAGTGTCTTTGCTGCTGAAAGAGGAACCAGAAAACCCCAAGTGCTTCGTTGAAGGCAGGAAGTCCTTCACGTGCTTCTGGGAGGAAGATGAGGAGAGAGCCGGCTCTCTGGATCAGTACTCTTTCACATACACCTACCAGTAAGTCCCATTCGGGCCATTATACTGGTTTCGATTGCGACCAATGGGAGACAGAGATACTGTGTCTGGACTAGACAAGTGTGATAATAAAAGGTATATTACACATAGTGCTAAGTCCTCTCTGTCTTTCTCTTTCCTCGAGCAGGAATGAAAACAGCAGCAGGTGCCCACTCATGGTCCTCCCTCACGTGGGTGGGAAGAGGCTGTTCATCTGCCACCTGAACCAGACCCAGATGTTTGTCCAAATGGACATAGGAGTCCACCGAGGGGGAAAACTGATCCACAACCGCAGCCTCCTCATCGAGCTTGTCTGTGAGTACTGCTTCACTTAAATAAACCGCAGTCAGAGGAGTGCGTTTGAAATGTTTGTGTGAGATTTAGGGATTACGGCCATTTTCATGGCCTGTAGAATTTCCGATATCCCAATATTCTTTTTTCTGTGTCATATTAATAATTGATCATAAGTCTACCTCTGCTTGTTGATGGTGTACACAGGAAAGTAGGTACTGTGAGAGAAGAAGCTCTAAAACCCAGTGTACACCAGCCGCCCAGCACCACAACAGTAGACAGATAAAGTTAGCCACTAGCTTGTTTAACATAGTGAAGCATTTAGCAGCTAAAGAGACAAATATTTGGTGGTGCAGACCAAAAACGGAGCAAAAAGGAGAGTCAATATTGGAGTCGCATTCAACAGTTGAACAAGTATTTTTCACTTTCATGAAGTCAAAGTTAAAGGTGCCCCCTGTTCAATATCCCGTCTCCTGTCTGTCTCTTCGGCAGTTCTTCTGGACCCTCCGGCTGGCCTGACGGTAAGCAGGACGGGCCACCAGGGCCAGCTGAACGTCAGCTGGGTGCCTCCTCCTCTCAAGTACATGGACGACAGCATGATGTACGAGGTCGGCTACACCGCGGCGGACAGCCATGTAGGGCAGGTATGACGACCGTGACTGTAATGCCCTGCGTGACCTCGCTGACATGTGAGGGGTTGAGTAGCTCCAAGCAGCAGCTTCGGGGGAACACGTGGACCTTTGTTGATGAGTTGAGGACTCCTTTGCAGGTGGAGGTGGTACGAGCCGGCTCAGAGATGATCCTGAGAGGCCTGCAGCCGAGCACGGAGTACAAGGTGCAGGTCCGCGTCAAGCTGGACGGGATCAGCTACAACGGCTATTGGAGCGCCTGGAGTGACCCGGTGTTTATGGAAACATCGCCTGCAGGTATTTATTCACTAAATATGTAATCCCACATGCAAAGATCCAATCCAAGTTTGTTCCAAATGCCATGACTTGCTTTCCGATCACTGTTTTTCCGCCTCCAGAGCTCAACCTTCTCATCGTGTCCCTGACCCTCCTCATCTCGTTCATCCTCATCGTGCTGTCTCTCTCCGTGCTCCTGTCCCATCGAAGGTCAGACTCCAGCAACGCGTTGCCTCCAACTAAATCGGTTGCCTTCTGTCAGAATCTTACAGTACTGATGAATGGGAAAAACTACTAATGTAGAATTATATTTTCGGCGTCTGTACTCTTTTCAGCTTTGTTATAAAGAAGATCTGGCCGACGATTCCAACCCCTGACAGCAAGTTCCAAGACCTGTTCACTGTTTATGGCGGCGACTTTAAGGTGAGACAAACCTGAAGCCACGCTAGCGGCTCTGTGAGGCATAATGTTTATTAGATTGTTTGTCGTATTTACCTCAACCTGGTGGTGTTTTCATCCTCCTTTGTGTTGTGTTTTTGTGCAGCTGTGGTTAGGGCAGACCAACGGAGGCATATGTTTGACCCCGGATTTCTTCTACTCAGAAGAATGTCCCTCTCCTCTGGAAGTCCTGTCAGAGCTCAGCCTTTGTCCCCCGCTGCCCCCCAAGGCCTCCAGACCTTTGACCTCAGACAGGAAGGACGACACGAACGGCGTGAAAGACCAGCTGGAAAGGGGCGATTCGGCTCTGACAGAGCGATGGAGAGCCACGCCGCCCGACCACTGGCTGATCGACCGGTTGAGGGCGCTCCACCAGAACCCCGTTCCCTGCTCCCACTCCTCTCTGCTGGAGTCCCAGGATGCCTACGTAACCCTCAGTGCCAACACCCACAGCGAAGAAGAACACTTCGACGATGCCCTTGAGGAGGCGTTGCCCCTCGAGGTGCTTTTTGCCTCCAGGAAGACGGCGTCGTCCGAATCCCACTCCGACCTGGGGTCTGTGCAGCAGAGCTACGGGTCGGGTCGCCTTTCGTCGCAGTCTAGCTTTGAGTTCCCAAACCACCACGCCTGGATGCCCAAAGGCCCCGGGTACACCTACATGGCGGTGGCAGACTCTGGCGTTTCTATGGATTACAGCCCCATGAGCAGAGCGGATGACGTCGGGAAGGTGGTCATCTACGCCAACGAGTACAGGAACGAGATCCCTGCTTACAGGAGACCCTTCCTGCCGAGGCAGCACCCCTTCCATGACGGCTGACGGGGAGCAAACCTGGACGGCTACGAGAAGACTGAACCTTGAAGCGGGCTCAGTGAAAGGTACAACGCCTCTCATCAACTGTTAAGAAAGGCGGACCGAGGATTCGGGAGCAGGCTGATAGCAGAGTGTAAGCTAACGGACTCGGGAGGAAGAGTCATCTGGATGTAAACACCATTTCTACTTCATCCACACTGAATACTGATATTCAGTGCAAAGGTCTGCATGCCGATCTGTAAGTATGCTGCAGATCAGAGCGGACTTTCTTTTCACAATTCACCAAATGCAGGTTTGGGGAGTGTTTCCATAGTGATATTCATGTTGCAGTTAAGTGTACTTTTAAAGCTTAAATGGCAGAATGGCTGTTGAGGTCAAATGCAGAATAGAGATCCTGACATGGAAGACTGCTCTTCCCTCTTCTACCTTGAATGGGTTTTTAAGTGTCGGGCTGCTGATATTCCATACTTTTTGTGTTGTCAATCAAACATGTATCTAAAGCCAGATGAAGCTTACCGTCTCATCATCATTCCTTCCCATTTCTGGCAGCCATCCCATATGACTTGAACAGCGTTAGGTACAGCAGTGCTTTTTTGCTAAATGCTAACGTCAGCATGCTAACATCAAAACAGTTGCTAATGAGCACTAAATCCAGAGCACAGCTGAGGCTCATGGGAGTGATGGGAATGTCATATTTGTAGCTATTTGGTCGTTAATCTAGTTCATGGTTGTAAAGTATTGACAGATTACTAATTTAACCCGATGATGGTAAAAGATTCAACACTTAAATAGCTGAGCACAAACAAAACATAGCTGTTAATAACCGTAGCACTTTGTGACATTTCCCTTTATTACTACAAACATCGGCACTGTGGTTGATTGAACTCATGTTCACGAGAGCAGCAGCTGTGTGTTACTCCACTGTTGAAAATAGTCCCCAGCAAATGTAGCATTTACTCACATTTGACTCAGGTTAGCTAAACCCTACAGGGCCAGTGAAGTTCTATACATGAACTAAATATGTGTGACCTGTTTTTGAATAAATACACATCATTATGAGTCACAACTATAACATAAGCAGAGCTAGGCTGGAAATTAAATTACAGAGTTTGAGCACCAACTGTAAAATGTCTCGCTCAGTGTTTTTTTAAGCATTTCTGACAAAATAATCAAACAGATTTGAATAATGGAAATCACTGTTTGAGTTTGGGCTGATTTGACTGTAAATAACACTCAGTATCTCAAAATGTTGATTTACCATCAGTATTTATATTTTCCAGTCCTGAAACTTTTACATTTGTCTTTATTTTAAAGATTTAGATCTTCAGAAAGATGGTTGAGTGGTCAGGGAGGCAGAAGGTATCGAGAAACATACAAACTGTTGGTTACGGGATTCATTGACAGAAAAATCTTGAATATTATGCGCTCAACACTTTCAAATTCCCTTCTTACTTTAAATCACACAGCTTACGCTTGGACTCCACAGCCATTATGTTGTCATTTCCAAATCGGAAGAACCTCACTGTATTTGTAAATAATATTTTTTTTATTTTCAAAGTATATTTAGTACTACTGTAGGCAATACTCATTGGCATGTAACTGTAGTTGTTAGCGTCTTTTTGACATGTTTAATTTATGTTGAGTCGCTGCTGCCATCTACTGGACAGAGCAGGCACAGTATTTCTTGACCTCAACATTTGTTCATGCTTGCTTTTGTGGCTTGGAGAAAATGTCTTGCAACTGAAATTGTAGCTCCTCTAAAAGTATCTAAAAACATATTTATACACCGACTTTTATTTTTGACAACCAAAGTTAAAGGGAAGTGTGACACAAACCAGCCAGCTGTCTCTCACAACCTGTTGCATGTTTTTCACAACAAATAAAGATTTATCAAAGATTATAAAACAAAATACCAATATACATTTATTTTTTTATATTTTTTCTCCTATTCTGCAACATATATTTTAAGAGAAAGTTATCCTATTAGATGTTTACTTAGATTTATGTTTTGTATTGATGATGATAGTGTATTTTCTATATTTCTTACTGTGATATCAGCCACTTCGGTCCAACGTCTCACACGTTAATCGCTCTGATGTCATGAATCAGTGTTTCTCAACCTGCGGGCTGGGACCCCTTGAAGGGTTGCAAGATGAAACTGAGGGGCCACAAACAAAAGACGTAAAATATCCTTTACAAAACATACGTTTATTTGGATGTACAGCTGATCCTCAGTCGTATGCTGGAAACCGCTATTCAGTTTCTAACAATCCTTTTCCCCAATGTCTGTGTAAACGTTTTCACTGTCAGATTTTCTTCATGTCGTTTAAAATTTAAACTCATTAAATGTTGTAAATCCAACCACGTGTTCCTGTTTTCTCTGAATGAAAGTTTCAGTTCAAGTCCTTTCAAACCAATTTAAACTCCATCAAACCATCGAGGGAAACCAACAGCTGCCACTCTTGGGCTACAGCTGGTCGGCCCTCACAGTCTTTGGTAGCAGGGGCCTCGGTGATGCCGGTCCCAGAGAGGTAAACGTGCCACACCTCCTGCAGTCCCACCGCCGCCGCTTCATAGCTCCCGTCTCGGTCCAGAGTACAGCGGACCTGGAAATAGCGATGGAGAACATCAAGGATGGGATCCGTGGCCGATGCCTCCCCACCGGCTCCTCTGGTGTCTGCTTCCGACTGGAAAGAGGCGAGGATGTGGCAGGGGGCTGAGCTCGGGCAGCGTCGCTGCAGGAGTTGTGTGAGGAAGGCGGCAGTGTCGCACAGCAGCGCAGACAGGTGTGCAGCCCGGGACTGCTCTCCTGGGTGAAGGCTGCTGTCGCCTCCGGGAGCGAGCAGGTAGCCCTCCAGTCCGTCAACGATGACCAGCGAGGGAGGCGTGTCGGTGGACTCGTGAAGGCCAGCCACCTGCTGCAGCAGCTCCTCCAGCGTCCTGGGATAGGAAAACGTGATTTTCTGTGGGAAAAAAGGAAAGAAGAAAGTAACTGGCAGGCAGAAGCTGAATCAATGAAGCTCGCAGTATCAGAAATGTCATTGTCTAGTCTATGAAATAACAAAGAAGAGTGAAAAATGTCCATCACAATATCTTAGAGCCCAATGGGATGTCTTTATTTTATTTTTTTTGTATTGTTTATAAAAAAAAAAACACTAAGTTGATCGTGGTGAATTGCCTTAATTGTGATAATTGTCAATATTAAAATATTAATATATAAAAAAGGGGATAAAACATACATTCATTATTATTTGCAGGGAGATATTATGATTTATGATCTTATCTGTGACGCAATAAACTTTAAATACAAATTTAAACAAAATATTAAGTGATACCAGTATGTTTAAGGGCCATTTAAGGGTCAGTTTTTAGCATATTTATGTTAATGTTAGCTAACTTCTAAGGAAAAACCCACGGAGTTCGCGGTTCGACAGGAGAGGCATCTGTACCTTCAGGCTGTCGGGGCTCAGACTGGGGGTACACCTATGCAGACACGGCGGGAGGCTCTGGATTTGTGTTTGGGCGAAGAACACCACTCTCACGCCCGTCTCCGAGGCGGCGGTCACGGCCGCCAGCAGCAGCACGGAGCGCCTGATGCCGGCGTCTCCGACCAGCAGCGCGCTGCCGGTTGTCGGCGACGGAGGAGCGACGGTGAGTTCCGTCCTTCCGCCCGTTGGTGACCTAAAGGTCCGAAACACGAGCGTTAAAATGTCTGTCATGGCGACACGCTGTCCCCGGCGTTATTTCGTTTAGTAATGAGGTGAACGCTGAGGTTTCCCGCGTCTGTTTACATGTCGCATACTGGTTTTCGTGCCGCTGTGGTCCGTGCGGAAACAACGCCTTGTTCGCTGTGTGGTTCCGCCGCGGTTCTCGATGGACACGGTTGGTATTTCTCTTATTATATCTATATTTTTAACAGACGTGTAAATATGTGGTGATTAACTGTGGCACTACAACTTTTACGCTCCCGCGGTGTGTTCGGAAAAGGCTTCTGCGTGAGTGCTTCCTGTTAAGTCCGACAACTTCCGGGACGCCGGGTGATCACAACATCAGCTGTCAAGATGGCGCACAGCCTGGCGGAGTTGGAAGTTTCCCTGGACGCTGACAGATCCAGGAGCCAAGAGAAGGGAGTTCTGAGGCGCTGCAGAGGACGACCCAGGCTCACGGACTCCGACCGAGCACAGAGGCGCCTTGAATCCCGAAAGAAGTACGACGTGAGGAGGGTGTACCTGGGAGAGTCGCACAAGCTGTGGAGCGAGCTCCGCCGGAGGACCAGCCTGAGTGATGCCGGACTGGCAGAGTATCTGATCCTGCTCAACACCACCTACGGAGAACAACACCAGCAGAAATACGGCGGGTAAGCCCAGTCCATTCCACGCCCTGTGTATTATATACAAGCTAATGTTAGCTAATCGAACTGGTCTGCTGTGATGTCACTTATCAGGCTTAGTCCCTCTGTGCCAGTATTGTTTGCTTTCCTGAGTAGTGTGCTTTTATTCTGCATTGCAGGAAGGCGATATCTCCAGAAGTCTCAGTGAAACAGAAACCAGGTGAGTGGGGGTGAATCACATAGTGCCAGTGTGTGATAGGGAATCCGTTTGAAATAACCAGGTTGTTCAATATTTAAACTTATCAGCCTGAAATCTGACACTTTTTTCAGTTCACAACACCTGTAGTCTTCAGACAGACAGAGAAAGTCAGCCTGTGTCCAACTGCAGATCCTGCTTCAGCAGTTCTTGCAGCATTAAACAACACAAAACCGATAAAGAGGGTAAAATCGAATGATTTAGACACAGGGTCACTGTTCCAGTTTTTCTGCTTTTTTATGTGACAATGAGCTGCATTTTCACCACTTTTTGATAAAAAATGATCAATGTTATTTGATGAAGTTAACTGATGACAAAACTACTACTTATGGTTACAGTTAGTCGCAGCAATTAGAGGTAAAAATTGGTATCTTTTGTCAAAATTCTGAATTTGACTTTGAATGACATACCTCATAATTATGGCTTGGTATCTCAGTGTTTTCATCCATCATCTGCTCTGCTGGCCCTGACTTTTGTCCTTTCCCAGGCAGGAAGGAGCGCGTGTCCAGCCTCCAGAGCCTGGTGTGCTGGTACCAGGAGCACTCCCGCTCCTGCCCTCACGAGCCCCAGCTCACAGCCCTGCAGGCCCAGCCCCACTTCTCCACCGCTGCCATTTGGCAATGTGACGCCAACCACTCATTTGTGCAATACCTGTTCTCGCCCCCGAGGGAGGCGAGCGACTCTGAACACGAGGAGGGACTGGACGGAGAGAGCGATGAAGGGAGTGCAGCGATAACGGACGTGCCCGCGGCTAAAGGTGTCGTCGGCAGGAGGAGAAGAAAGGAGGCTCACAAACAGTTCAAAGGTAGAGAGTGACATTTTAATTCTTTGACTCATTTTAGGGTTTTCCACATTTCATTGTTGATACTTTTTTCCTGCCTTTCTGCAGATGTGGGAGAAGATGCGTATGTCTCCGAGGTACAACACGCAACCATGAGCCCGGCTGAACAGGCTGCAACTCTAGACCACCAGCCCAGTATAGAGGCTTCCTCCAAGGGCGTGCCGCTGGCAGGACAGCCCCTCTGGGAGATGGAGATGGTCATGGAGCGACAGCAAGGCTCACCGGCGGGAGCATTTCACTCCATCCACTCCGAGGAGGAGGAGGCCGAGGATCTGAGGCGAAGCAGCGAAGAAGACATCAGGACTATACCGCATGGATACGAGTGTGTTACCGTGACGGCATCTTTTGCTGACAAACTGGGGAAGATGGACGAGGACTCGGTGCTGTCGCAGGGCCTGAGCGGCTCAGTCGGACTGGGAGCTCAGCCGACCATGCAGGTTCAGGAGCAGAGCGAGCTGTTTGACCCGCAGTCCCTGCAGACGGTGGTGTCCAGCTGTGAGATCCCTGACCAGAGGACCACTTTGGAAGGCTCACAGGTAGGTGAATGAGTTCCTTGCAGACACGTGTAAAGGTAGAAATATGTGGTCCACATCAAGAATCTCTCTTCTCAAAGGCTATTGTAAGTCGTTTCCCTCCCCATCCCTAGTTAATCATCATCACCGGCCCCAGCTATGAGGCCCTGGCATCAGAGGGCATCCAGCTCAACATGGGCGGCGGAAACGTGGAGGAAGTCACCTGCACCGTCATTGGGGGCGTCACCTACAACCAGGTCTCTGAGTCGAAGCTCCGAACCGCAGAGGAAGAAGACTCCATGACAGGTGTGCTACATTCAGAATGGGGGCGGGGGGGCAGATACTAGTCTGTGAATATGGATGTAGCTGGGGGGTTACTCAGGGCACTGGTTCCCAGCATGGGGGTCCTGACCCCGCTAGAGATCGCCAAAGCTTCACATGGGGTCGCAAAGCCTTCTTGATTTTAAGGGGTGTAAGCTTAGCCTATTAAGTATGTTTGATTGTTAAAAATTCAAACAAAATTCCAAAAATCAGGGAATTGTAGTTTTTACACACAATTCCTGCAGTTTATCAGATTTGGTCTCACATGTTTCGGTCACCTGAAGGCCACCAGTTCTCTTGTAGGCTGAGCAAAGTGGTGTTTATTTGGTTGCCATCTGCAGCATCACCACTAGGTGTCACTGAATACAACACACGGTATAAGGGCCACTGTAAGTCATTTATTAAAACCACAGGCCACCACTTCCTCCACAGGGTTCATGTGTTTACACCACTGCGCTTTGCTAAAAACTATATTATAAATAGAAAATGTTGTAGAAAACCATGAACGGAAAGCCATTATTCAGGTTCTATTGTCATCTTCATTAGTAATTGTATGCAGTCATAATGTAATCTGTATAATATAAACAAGTAAGAGAAATATTGCATCACCAATGGTAAATATTGATATCTCACACCCCAGTAAAACCAAAATGTGTCATATCAGGGTCACTGGTGCATGTAAAGGTCACAAATGACCTGAAACTCTCATACAGACTGGACTAGTATGACATGAAGGAAGAGGTTTTTTTACATTTTCATTTTTTAAATGTTTTATTTAATAACATTAGGCAGGGGATGAGTATACCTTTACCTTTCCACCACTAAGATTACCACCAAAACTACCATAATAATACATTCACGAGCAGCACCACCCTGACCTCTCGCAGCGAAACACACCAGATCACCGCCAGACCTCCAGAACGGGTCAACAGGGTCAGTCCAGGATCGGTCCTACAGGGTCGGTCCTACAGGGCTTTTTTGACTGGTTGGTCTGCCTCCGGATCTATGGTTCCTACTAGGAACCACCTCAGAGGGAACTGTCCGGTGCTCTCAGAAAGAATGGGTCCTCCGGAACATACGGATTTAACTCTCCTTCTCTCTGCAGGTTTGAGCGACAAACAGCTGCTGCAGCCCGCCGATGACACTTTGGAGCTGAGTAGTGACCGAGAGCTGCAGCGCGGTCTGAGCAGGTCTGCAGCCCACATGCTGTACATGGTGAAGTCCAGGAGCGTTGCTGGGAACTAAGTGTGTCTGGTTTTTGCAGCGTCCGGTCAAAGAGGAACCGGCGAGGCCCCGTCATCGAGGCGGACGGGATGCTCAAGATGTTCCACTGTCCGTACGAGGGCTGCAGTCAAGTCTACGTAGCTATTAGCAGCTACCAGGTAAAAGCTTTTTTCTTCCCTACTGGTTTGTTTAGTTGCCGATTTAAAATAACACCGTTCACTTCCTTCCCTCCATAGAATCACGTCAACCTCGTTCACAGGAAAGGGAGGACCAAGGTTTGCCCGCATCCAGGCTGTGGGAAGAAGTTCTACCTGTCAAACCACCTGCACCGTCACATGATCATCCACTCAGGTGGGGCCGCCGAGTCACCGAGTCAGAATCTCAACCACGCAAACCTCCAAATGTAACCGATTATGTGATTATCTATTTTGCACAGGGGTCAGAGATTTCATCTGTGAGACTTGTGGGAAATCGTTTAAGCGCAAGAATCACCTGGAGGTCCACAGGCGGACCCACACAGGGGAAACGCCGCTCCAGTAAGTGACCCAAGCTGAGTTTCCTATCTACAGATTGACCTGATGAATAGGATTCAGGATTTTATTTGTACTCCCCTACATGGTCATCACTGCTCCTTTTCTCCCTCCCTCTTGTCTTGTGTCAGATGTGAGATCTGTGGCTACCAGTGTCGCCAGCGAGCGTCCCTGAACTGGCACATGAAGAAGCACACCTCGGAGGCCCACTACAACTTCACCTGCGAGTTCTGTGAGAAGAGGTTCGAGAAGCTGGACAGCGTGAAGTTCCACAAGCTGAAGAGCCACCCGGACAAGCAGGCCAGCTGAGGGGTTCTGGGAGCTGAACGCGTGCAGGTTCGCCCCTCGGACGCCGGAGGACTCCCCCCAGTGAAGAGACTGTCCTCTGCCGTGTTTGTCCGGCCTCTCGTGTCCAGGATGACGTGAACGTCACCTGCGAACACACAAGCGGTGGCTAAAGTGGGCCGGTCCGACCGTGCAGGACGCGAGCCGTTTCAGACTGCAGGGCCCAAACATGGGATATGGACATATTTGGTACGGTGAGCAAAAAGAGCTTAATTCTCTGTTTGTTCATGATGTTCAATTGACCGTTTGCTAAACCCCCGATCCAAACGACTCGTAGCTTAGCAACCTTAAAGGTACAGCAGGCCGGGTTAGTGTTGGATCTACACACGGTGAAGCAGTGTGCACGGTAAGAGAGAATAACAATAAAGTTTCTTTCTTTCTTTCTTTCTTTCTTTTTCTTCCTTCCTTCCTTCTTTCCCTCCCTCCTTGCTTCCTTCCTTCCCTCCATCCTTTCATCCCTCCTTCCTTCCTTCCATCCCTCCATCCTTCTGTCCCTTGTTCCTTCCCTTCACCCATGCTTCCTTCCTTCCTTCCCTCCCTCCATCTTTCCTTCCCTCCTTCCGTCCCTCCCTCCTTGCTTCCTTCCTTCCCTCAATCCTTGTTTCCTACCTTCCCACCTCCTTCCCTCCACCAGAACATAGTGTAAGGAAAACGAATAAAGCTTTATCGGTTGTTAGCATGGTTTGCTAACTAGCGTGCACCATTAACTCGTAGTTACTTCGATGGCAGCTGTATCTCATACTACATTATTTAACTGTGTTACAGGTTACATTTATAAAAGAAAGCCCTGTTCACAAGTAACACATTCACTGTGTTGTGTTTCCCCACTATGTGGGAGCCAGTCCAGGATGGTCCTTCATCATTACTAAGTTTACATTCCAGCCACTAAAGCTAAACGTGTTATCTGAAACTACTGTTAGCACACGGAGTTCTGTCAGAAAGCCATCAAGTTCAGATGAACCTTTTACTGCTTTCTTGCTTCAAAACGAGTCTGTTTGAAACATTAAAAAGTCAACCGGAGACATCGTCTTCAACCAAAACATGTAGCTTAATTAGCTCGCTGGAGCTGATAAAAAAAAAAAAAAAACGACATCATCTCAGCCGGCAAAGTCAACGGTTGTCTGGAAGTAAAACACTTCCGTCTGAAATTAACGTCTCGTTTCACTTAGCAAACGGTCAATTAATTATAGTTATATTATCCATTAAAGGAAACCTTTTTGTAGGCCATGAAAAGTGTTCTGCAGTGATTTAAAGGGGACACCATTTGTTATTAAATTGGTTAAAATATTGCAAAACACTGGTCCATTAAAGATGAAGTATGATTTAAATATGATTGCAGAAGGATTAATGAAGAAGCAGTGTGGTGGGTAAATATGAGTGTTAAATACTTGAAATCACGGCTGGAGGCCGTCAGCGGTGTCACTCGTACCGACACAACTGCTGGTTCCTTACTTTCAGTCCTTCAGAGCGTCTGCATGTGGGTGTCCAGCGTCCCAGTGTCCTGACTCACAGGCTCCCACAGAACCCCTGTGAGTTTTATGTGACAGTTTCTCAGGAAAATTCACCCTTGTCTTCTGTCGGTCCTTCAGTTTCAAAGCCAATGCACTTTTTCTCTCTCCTGTCGGTTCCGTTTAATGATGAATCACTAAAGTATGTGTGTGTGTGTGCGCGTGCGTGTGTGTGTGACGTGTTTGCACTGCATCTTTTTGTTCTGAAAGGCGTTTGTTTGACACGAATGGTGAATAAAATGCAGCGTGCTCTCGCCCGTTGCCTAACTTGCTCAAGGGTGTGTGTTTTTTTTGACAGTGTGGGCGTAAAATGGTGAGAAAAGGCCCGAAAAGCACAAGCGTCACGAAGCTTAGTCACAAAAGAACAGATGCTGGAGTCTTTCAGTCGGCCCAATGTTGGACTTGATGTTGACGTAAGGTCCAGCAGTGGGGAAGAAAGAAGTCATGATTGGTTATATATTGGATTTGAGTACGGAAATGTTTTTTGGTATAAAATCTTGAGAAATAATTTGAATATGTGAGGATGTATTTATTCATTTACTTCATGAAGGCCCATTCTCAACCTTTTCTTATCACTAAAAAATGTGGGCATTAACATGCTGGGCATTCAAACAAAAAATAATAATACAAACTAAAAATAATAAGATAACAGAATAATCTAGATAATTAAATAAAAATATTGTTACATTTACTGGTTCAGGCACAGCATTGCAATTAAATTTAAACTGGCAGTTTCATTACAAGTACACTCAACATTACATTATACAGCAACGTGTTCAAGAATGCCATAAATAAAAAGCAAGAAGAAAAGGAAAAAATAACAAGAAAAGACCAACCTCATCCTCAGGAATGGACAAACCCAGCATCCAGACCACAACCAGACACCAAAGGTACAGCCAGAATGTTTATTCTGTCTTCCACTGGAAGCATTTGGCTGGAGTAATATGTTTGACTTTGCATGTACACAGGACTGGAGCCTTCTGATTACACAAACAGCTCCAACACGCTGGTAAGGTGAGTGACGAACATGAGTATGACTTTTTTTTTTTTTAATGTGACTGGATTTTCATGCTAATTTTAGACATACTATACTCAGACGTTGTTTGACATATGGTACAATGGGTTATACATTTTTGTTTTTACAACATTCAATTAGTCAAAGAAAAAAACCGACATGCTATAGTATGACTTTTTTTGAAAATTTAGACGATAGATTTTCATGCTAAATTAAGAGATACTATACTCAGACTTTGTTTGGCATACAATACGATGGCTTTTTTTATTACTTTAATTATTTTTTCCAACATTCAATTAAAAGAAAACAACATGTTATACTATGACTTTTTCTCTGAAATATTTGACTATTGATTTTCATGCTAGTTTAAGACATACTATACTCGGACTGTTTGACATGCGATACAATGGCTTCTTGTGAGTTTTTGATTGTTCTTACAACATTCTATTACTTGTGTGTGACATTTTAACTTGTGAGACCCTGCCTGACTATCTTGTTGACTGGTGTGGTGAGCCTCTTGTCTTCTATGTTTCCAGGTAGGCGTGGCAGACACTCGCATTGAGAGAACCCGGGCACAGAGCTCTCCTGCAGGATAAAAGACCTTCAGCATTGTGCTCTCTCTCTCTCTTACCTGTACACACAGCCAGCAGCTGCAGGCTGTTGGTCTATTGTGGTGTTTCTGCTTTGTTGCTCTGATTCAATAAATACTTTTAATTTCTTACCGTTGTTGTCGTATCGTATCTCTCTCATTTGTCATGGCCTAGGAGCCAAGTTATTATACTCAGACTTTGTTTGACATAAATACCATGGCTTTTATTGACCTTTGAACAACATTCTATACATTTTGTTGACTGAAATCTTTTGGGAAAGTTCGACATGCTATAGTATGACTTTTTTTTCGAAAAATTTGACTATTGATTTTCATGCTAAATTTTGACATACTATACTCAGACATTGTTTGACATATGCTACAATGGCTTTTTATGACTTAATTCTTTTTTACAAATATTCATTGAAAAAAAAAAACGACATGCTATAGTATGACTTTTTTTTTCTCAAAAAAATGTGACTATTGATGTTCATGCTGAATTTAGACATACTATACTCAGACATAGTTTGACATATTATACGATTGCTTGTTAAGACTTTTTCATGATTTTTTTTTTTTACAGTTTATGAATTTCCCGACTGACATTTTTTGTGAAATTTTGATATGTATAGTATTACTTTTTCAAAAATTTGACTACCGGTTTTAATGCTAATTTTAGACTTACTATACTCGGACTGTGTATGGCCTACGATACTATGGCTTTTTATGGCTCAATTTCTTTTTACAACATTCAATAAAAAAACGACATGCTATAGTATGACTTTTTTTTTCGAAAAATTAAACTATGGGTTTCAATGCTAATTTTAGACATGCTATAGTCAGACATTGTTTGACATGATACAATGCCTCTTTATGAGTTTTTTTAATGATTTTTACAACATTTTATGAATTTTGCAGACTGACTTTTTTGTGAGATTTCGACATGCTATAGTATTACTTTTTCAAAAAATGTGACTATTGATTTCATGCTAAATTTAGACATACTATACTCAGACATTGACATAATACAGTGGCTTTTTATGACTCAATTTCTTTTTACAACATTCAATAAAAAAACAACATACAGTATGACTTTTTATTCTTTGAAAAGTAAGACTATGAATTTAATGCTAATTTTAGACATACTATACTCAGACTGTGTATGACCTACGATACTATGGGTTTTTTATTGCTTTAATTTTTTTCACAACATTCAATAATAAAAAAAAATAATTAGACAAAAGATTCCCATGCTAAATTTACAAACTATGCTCAGACTGTTTGACATACGACACAATGGCTTTTTATTACTTTTTAACATTTTGAGAATTTTGCCTAATGACATTTTTTGTGAAATTTCGACATGCTATAGTATGACTTAAAAAAAATGACAATTGACTTTCATGCTAAATTTACTATACTCAGACATTGTCTGACATATGATACGATGGCTTTTTATGACCTAATTTTTTTTACAACATTCAATGAAAAAAAAAACATGCTATAGTACGACTTTTTTCGAAAAATGTGACTTGATTTTCATGTTAAATTTAGACATACTATACTCAGACTTTGCTGACATGATACAATTGTTTTTTGAACATTTTTTACAACATTCAATACAAATAAAACCCTGACATGCTATAGTACTTTTCCCCCCACATTAAAAAAAGAAAAGAAAAAGGTCATCAACCCAGTAGCAGGACTGGTATCTGGTCCTTTGTGGAGGAGAATTGCCAGAATCCTAAAAAATGACCTACAGGCTACTGGTATGCATGTTTCTGTCAGAAACAGAGGATGGCATGACGTCCCGACGTTCTCCAGTGGAACCTGGTCTCACAGCCCAGCACCAGCAGGAGCTCAGCTCCATTGGCATTCGCCAGAGAACTCCAGAATTGGTGCCCCTGTCTCTTCACAGATGAGAGAAAATTTACATACTATACTATGTCTGTTTAATAAATTCTTTGGGCATATACTATGGTACTTTATCATCTTTCATGATATTCTATACAATAACTTTATTATGACATTTTGTTTTTGACATCCTAGGCTACAGGATGTAAAAAAAAAAAAATCACAAGAGAGATTTTATGAGATAAACAATGCTTTCATCATTTCACTCAAGTGCTCAGGCCAATGCACAAAGGATGTGAGGAGTTTGACTGAGATGAAATAATTAATTAATTAATAATTAATTAAAAAACACCTGGTTCAATGTTTTTTCTCAGATCCTTCTCGACCGTTATCAGTTATTCTTCAGTTTACTTAAAATGACGTTTGCAAAGAATACACCAGACCACCGTTTCTTATCTTAACATCCCATTTATTTGTAGTGCAAAAGTAGAACAGACTACAGATCTTGAACTTGCCTCTGATCCTGGTTTGAAGTACAGTATGCTATGATCTACTCGACCATAATATGAAACAAACAAACACTGACAACCTAAAAGTTAAACCCTTCAAGCCATGCAAAGGTGCATCAAAAATAGTGATGCAACACCATAAATATCAACAAACAAAAAAAAATGAAACATCAGTAGAAAAACGTGTGAACAAAACAGCAGGTCTGCGTAGCCCATAGCACAAACATTCACACGGACCAAGTACAAGTCCCGATACAGTAGCTCTGATATGGGACACTTTAAAATGACTACATCTGTTGAAAAGGAAAGTTACCCAGTAGTGAACAAAGTCAGACGTAGTGTTGACAGATGTGCCATCTATTACACTCACAAACTCCAACTTCCCGTCAGACACAAGAATTCCAGCACACCGATTAACATATTTCCTTCCAGTTCAGTTAAACTGTAAATGGGGTTTAGCAGCAGTAAACAGCCATTAACTGAGTCAGTATTACCATAAAGGATTCTCTCACATTGTGTATTCCAGCCTTTGTGATAAACTAGGGGGCCTTTAATTGCCTATATACATCAGTCTAAAGAGGTGAGTGCTATTAGGTCCTACCCACAACCATTACCCCGTTTGAATCTTTGGGAAGAGGAAAGGGAATGGGGAAAAAAAAAAAAAAAAAAAATCTTATAAGAATTAAATTCATAATTAGAGACCATTGTTAAGAAAAGCATACGCTTTATTACCAGCTATATGTAAATGAGTCTGCAGTGTGAAGTATTCATCTAAATATATTTGTGCCAAATGAGACGGGAGAGAATATCTCAAACTTCAGTCCCATCCATAGAGGGAGTATTTCCAGTTTTCCATGAGGCACTAAACAAACCCACCCTTCTAGGAAAGTGCTTTTGTGTTTTAATTCTTATTATGAATATTACATTGAGGGAAAATTATTCAAGTGAATACAAAAAGGATTAAAGCCACTAACACACCACCGTGGTCTTTAAATCGTATCGAGGTCATTCAAGTTAAATGAAAAACATGATCAAATTCACACATGGTCGAGATGACAAACACAAAAAGATATAAGTAATTCAAAACAAACAACACCAAGAAGATGTACTAATGGCTGAATGTGATGATCTGTTTTGAGTCTGTAGCTTGTGTGGTTTGATTTATTTTTTAGCACTAAAAGTAGTCAATGTAAAACCCCTAATACCTCATCTCTCGTCTACCACATTTGAAATGCAATCTAGACATAACTAGTTCACATTCCATCCTACTGTCTAACGTAAACGACAAAAAAAGAAAGAAGTTAAAACAGACCTTAAAAGAAACAGTATCCTTGAGGCTTAAGGAGGAAATAAAAGTCACCTTAAAAGGTGAGACAGCCTCTTTACAGGTGCTACAACTCCCTCTACTCCATTCATTCCCGTTTCTGCGAGTTAACTCTGAATCTTATCAACGGCAGTGTATCTCTCTCCTCCGGGGCTCCACAGAGAAAATCAAAATTCTCCTACCATTAGGAGCCAGCAGGGGGCAGCAGCAGCATGGAGATTACTCTCTGAGGTGCAGCGATCCAGTCAAAAAGGCATTAAGGCAAAGATACAGGGAGTTCGGGTGAAGTCTAATGTAGATCACCTCGTCTTCTTGGTGCTTCCGTTCGGCGGGTCTTCTCCTGCCTGGACGTCCTATCTCGGATGGTGTCGCATCAGGCCTCTCTTGGCGTTGGTGGACTGCCTCTGCTGAGCGAGGAAGGACATGGCTTGGTTGGAGGGACCCAGCCGCTCACCAGACACTTTCTGATGCAGCACCATCCCCTGAGAAAGACGAAGCCGAAAGGAAAACTGAAGAATCAGACGTGGGTGTGAAAAACAATGTGTAGAATTGGGTCTCATGCAAATCATCTCTGTGCAGTAAAAACCCACATTTGGCCTCAAAACTCCTTCCAGAGTTTCATAAAACCAAAAAAAAAGGTGGTCGATTTCTTTTTTGGGAGCTACAGAGAGAAACGCATGAAAAGCACAAAATGCCTTCAGGCCTGCTCCATGTTTTTATGCATCTGTACACTCACTCACCATGTTGTACCATGCAGTAATGATGAGTTTCTCCTCCTGGTCGTGCCTGGCTCGGCTCTTCTCATAGTCATACTGCACAGAGCAACAGATCAGTGCATTAGTGAGATTTAAAGAGCTCGACTGACCTACATCGTCTCTACATGTCAAAGATGTTCGTACCTCCAAGTGCTGGATTTTCCTCTCCTTCTCCGTCAGCTGGTTCTTCAGTGCCTGGATGTCAGGGGTGGCTGGCAAAGGCAGCTTGGGGTCCAGGGTTTTGATCACCTACACACAAACAGGACATTTTTTCAAAAATGACTCCATTGATTTGGCATTGCACTCCACACTTACCATGGACAATTAAAAAAGGCACTAAAATTGATTCAGCAGAACCAGAGATTTATTTTCTACCACACTTTACATTGTCACTAATGTAGGTTCTAGATTTAGTCTTTAAGACTTCTAACCCAACAAACATAAGTGACATCACGGGAGGCAATTTATTAATTCATGGAAGCTTTTCTGCACAGGCCGTAATCCTCCAACACCCATAAACAGACTTTGATGTGTCAAATTGGTGAAGTCTCCCTTCGACCAGTGAAAAACAACACATTCCCTTTAGTGGCGTATGTTGAGGGCGACATGTTTAGGGACTGACCGTTCTCGCCTTATCCACATAGCGCTTGTATCGCTCCTCCATCTGCTTCATGTCCGCGTCCTTTTTCCGCAGGCTCTCCTGGAGTTCATCTATCTTCTTTGCCACTGAGAGAGACGACAAGAAAGAACATGTTAGAAAGAAAATGGGAAACGACTGAAGGCATTTGTGAGCAGGAAGCAGAAATGACTTACTGCTGCCATCCACTTTGGGCTCGAGGTCATCAATGACCTCTCTTTTCTTTTGGAGATCTGAGTGAGCTTCATGGAGCTTCTCCCTGCATTAACCACCGCTGTGTGAGTTCACTCTCGTTTGGGACCCGAATGGATAAATAATCAGTAAGAAATATACTTACAAATGCTCCTCGAGCTTTTTTTTCAGTAAGGAGGACTTTAAAGAAGAGGAGGAAAAGGCATTAAACTCTGAACTAACACACGGCTTTCTAAATGACACACAAACACTCAGTATCAACAAGAGTCAAGCTGGCAAACAGTTAAATTATAGGCCAGTTGGACAGAGGGTGGGCCGTACTTACGATGGCCTGATTTTGGCGGAGGTGACCGATGGCGACAGGCACAGGGAGACAGACAGAGAGGGGCAGGCGTTAGCGGTGAATCACCACAGCAAACATGGGTTAGATTCCCACACAACATGTATCAAAAGTAGAATACGAGTGTTTTCAACAGGCCATGCATCTAGTTGATCAGTTTCATGAGGGGAAAAGTGGCAGTTCATGTGCAGTTTGTCTCAAAAATCTGTCAACAGTGATGGTTTGTGATGAAGGAGTTCTAACAAAAGTGGGTAGAGGAAGAAAGAAGGTGGTTTCTCACATCCTCGGCCTTGCTGTCCTGCTCGTGGAGCGCTTTCTGGAGCTCCTCGATCTGAGAACGCAGATCTGAGATCTGCTGCTGGTTTAACCTTGGAAACAAAAAGGACGATGTCAGGATGAGAAGAAACGATTCGCAACAGATCGAATAAGATACAAGAAAAGGAGAAAATGAAAAAAGTTTCAAGGTGCATGATGGATGAATAAATAAAAGGAAGGTTGATGGTACAGATGAAAAACAAGGTTATCAAGTTGAAACTGTGGGCGGGAAATGTATGCAAAGTATCGTGTGGATCTCTGTACATCTGCCGCAGGCAGTGTTCGTCCATTCCCCCAAGGGTGCTGCCTGGCCATTCGCTGGCTCGCTCTACTGAGCATGCTCACTCCACTCCTCTCCTCCTGTTACTGTTGCTGAGGATACTTCCCACACCCTGGGCCTGGTGTTGCATGGACACACACACACACAAACACACGCACACACGCTGTCCACCCACATGTCCACATGCCCACAGGCATGTAAACACACACACGCACACACACACACAGTAGAGGGACAATCTGGCTTTCTGCTGTCTGTCCTCCAGTCCAGCCCACACAGCTCAGTTGAGCACACAGTCCAGAGGGTGAGTTGACATTTAGGCAGATATCACTCCTACCGTCAGCCAAAAAAACAGCTTAATGTCCAGGAACACACAATATGATGACCTAGAAGGGGAACGGTTACCTAACACAACTAAACGATCGCTTGGACTGCATGTTCAGTACGACCCCATACCTGTGCTGGGTTTCCAGGGCGTTCTTGCTGCGCTGAGCGTCCTCCAGCTCAGCTTGCACCTCCACTAGATTCTGCCTGTAGGTCTCCTCCTGGAGACACAGCATCTTGTTCTCACTCTGTAGACGCACCACCGTCTCCCTGTCCAACAAAACCACAAGAGGGAACAGGAGAACAGAGGACAAATGAAATGGGTCCGAGCGCAGCAAAGGCAAGGAAAGTGTGTGGAGTTGGCCGCGCCCTTGTCAGACGACGCCCGGGCCAAATGTGCAGCGCTGGCATGTGATGCTATTTCAGGGGGGCAACTGCACCTCGGATTATAGAAGATGAATATAGGGCACGAGTGGGCTACTGATGGACAACTACATGATGTCTGTTCCAATTAAAGTTAGTCCCTACGTACACATGAACCGTCACACACGCACACGCACACACACACACACACACACACACACACACACACACACACACACACACACATACTTGAGCTCAGTAGGCATGATCTCGGCAGCGAGGTTTCCTACTGCAACACCATTGTCACACAAGCTTCCTGCAGAGAGAGAGAGAGAGAGAGTAACAATGAGTAACATAATATAAAAAAAAAATATATATATATATATATATATATATACACAAAATTATGTTATGCATGATTTGCATATTTGTTAATCTGAGAAAAGAAATAATTAATTGAGCCACCCGGTCAGCCACCCGTTTCCTACTGTAGATGGCGTTTGGAGAAACAGATCAGCATTGAAGCTAAAACATTAACTGCTGTGCAAACTAACCAGCGGTAGAACAACTAAAACATATTCCAAACATAGCATCGACTTAAACTGATTATTTTAGGTGGTTCAGAAACATTCTGCTTAGCATTCTCCAGAGTCTGAATGTAGATTAATATTTAAACTATCCCTTTAACATGCGCTTAAAAAGGAAACTCTATTCTAACACAAGTGGAATCTTGCCTTAGACTGTTTTACCATGTTACATCATTTGTTTCTAAACTCACCAGATCCACTGAGACCCCTCTGTTGGACTTGTGCACACCTGAGCTCATCGTTTGTTTCCCGAAGTGTGTCTCTCTCCGAGATTAGACGCTGGAAGAACAAAGCACAACGCAACACAGGCTTCAGCTTCACTTCAGACGGCTTCACGTTGGAGGTCAAAAGAATGATACATTCAGGGAAGCATGAAACTGCCATGTGTGGAAGAACGGGAAATTCAAAACAAAACAAAGTCTTAAGGCTTAATTGTGACCTTAAAGTCAGACAGATGCTCCACAATGATAAAAAAAGAAAAAAAGGACAGCAAAAGCATTTTCCATGAGCTCTTCCCTCCCCCACCACAATTGAACTTTTATTTCCTGACCATGTTTACCAACTCACTTCTTTCTCCTTCAGCAGTGCGTCATACTTGTCGTGGAGGTTCTTGTACTCAAACTGCCATTTCTCAGCTTTCATGGCCTCTGCCGAGTGCTTGGTGTGAAGCTCATGGGCCTGCGAGTCAGAGAGCATAGCAACAGTGTGTGTTGGCGGGAGCTCTCCATAAAAATGGCACGGCTTTTCAAACACGTGCACGGACCAGACTGTGTTTAACATCACTTGGCTGTCAACACGGGAACAAGCATCATCCCCCTCCTCCTCCCCCTCCCCCGACCCACAGCTTGCCTGTCTCTTGTAGGTGTCCAGCTGATTGCGGACAGCGTTGGCCCTGCGGAGCTCCTCCTCCAGCTCGCAGGTGCGCTGCATGTACATGGTGTTGCGCTCCTCCAGGAGGCGCACCTGCCTGCGCAGGTCCCCCAGATCCTCCAGCTTCCTCTTATACGTCTCCACCAGGGCTTCAAGCTGGTTCACCCGGTCAGACGAGTGCCTGAGGGGGAGGAGAGGACAGTGTGGGAGGCGTCAAGTACCAGCGAGAAACACGACTTAGTTAAACACAATGCATCCGTGTGGATAAGCACTTAACCACTGAAAACCGACAACTCTGACGCAAGCCAGTGTCGATGCATGAAATTCATATTATCAACACAGATGTCAGAGAGGAGCTGAATGGACGTCTGTGTGTGGGCAGTGTGGGAGTTGTTTCTGCGAGTGTAAATTGATAATAGACGAACTACTGCTTAAAGGAACAGGCTGGTTCTACATTTGTTCTACAGTTTGTCTCTATACTTTTCTAGTACGGAGTATTTATGACACGAAAACAATGTATGTGGGATTGACTGGAAATAAACCACAGTTCCCAGTTCAGGGTAGTAAAGGAACATGGGCAGCACCGGCATGTTTGTAATAGTGTTTGGACAACAAGGGCGCTCCATCTCACAGGAGTAAGCTGCAGTAGGCGAGACTATAAAAGGGATCCATTCATTGTTGGTTTTGCTCTTTTCATAGGATTCATTGATGGTAAAAATAAATAAAAATAAATTTGAATATCACAAGACTTACCCTTTAAACATGAGATACTTCTGGTCTAGTTTTACTGACCTATTTCAATAAAAATGACTGGATTCTAAGTTTTAGTTGGAGGAGGTGCTCAGCCAATATTAACAATATGTCCACATCTATCTTAGCATGGAAGGCACTGTTATAAATGAATAGCATTTTGATTTATTTACATATATTTCTTAAATCACGAAACCCACAGTGTCGACCACCAAACATGATTTTTTGCAGATTAGCAGAGTACAAACCCAGGTTATCCTATGAGAAAACCTGCACTAGTCTAGTCACTAGTCTGGCCTCACCTGAGGATGTCCATCTCGTCTTTGAGGGCCTGGGCCTCCTGTGCCAGGCTGGTCAGCTCTTCGTTGCGCTGCTGCAGTTCGATCACCTCACGCTCTAGTATCTGCCCCTGGACTCGCACGTCATCTCTGCTGTTCTCCAGTCTGGGATATTTAGGATGGCAGAGCAGCTTTGTGTAACCAAGTAAACTGAATGGACTCATTGTGCATTTGATTTGCATGTGTACATGATGTTCACTTCATGAACGCATCGGACTCTTCCGGCTACACTTTCAAGTAGAGCAAATTATATAATTGTGAAAAAGGCCTGTTGAGCATTCGCTTACGCATTAAATACTAGATGGAAACCTTCCTCTGCAACTCCACCTCTGTGTGTGTGTGTGTGTGTGTGTGTGTGTGCTGCTTGTACCTGTAGTTCTCCTCCTGAAGCTGCTCCATCTGACTCTGCAGCAGCAGCAGCTTCTTGCCGGTGATGGCAGTAGTGGAGGCGTCCAGAGAGTCGCAGCGGCTCAACTTCTCCTTCAGGGAGCGCGTCTCTGCCTGGAGGGAGGACTTCTCTTCCAGAGCCACCGACAACTGTGGCAGAAGAGGGAAGGGGGCAAACTAAACTGTAAAATACGGCGTGGAGACTGGGAGGTGAGGTAAAGGACTGCTGAGAGAGAGGTGAGGAAAGGGGAGCAGACAGAAGATGCACCAGAAAAGTCTTCAACGCTGGTTTAAAGAACAACATCAAAAATGCGGTCATGAGCCACTGACATCCTTCTGAAAATAAACATGAGAAAGCACAAGCGCAGATACACAGCGACAAACTCACCGCTTTCATGCTCAGAGGACCTGAAACACATGCTTTGCTCTCGTTTCACATGCTCAGTCCTCAAAAGCTTGTTAGTCAGCTGGTTTGCAATGCGCTCAGGCAGATGGATCTTTTTCAATAGTGAGGTTGTTAGCATTACCCTCAGGGTCGAACCCAGATTCTCGTGACATAAATAGATGTCTTATTGAGGAACATTAATAATGTTGGTTATACTGTTATGTTCAGTAGTTTAGAAATGTTTTTTTAGCGGTCAGGAGTTACAAAATGTTTGTGTTTGAGTCGGGCTGAACTGAAGTTATGATTAGAGCTGGCATTCAAATATTAAAAAAAGGGGAGCGTATACTTACCTACTGGACATCTTTCCAGTTTGAATACAGCAAAACCCTACACTGAACTTTAAGGACAGATTGCATGCTTTAGCACAAGACCAGTAACAGTAAATAGCTTTCAAAACAACACAAATGACTAATCCCTAATGCGTGGGCTAAGTAAGTAAACAAACAGGTGGGCTGAGAGCAGTACAAATTATTGTTGGCTACTGCTCCATCCCAAGGCAATGTGTCAGTTTCATCTTGATGTTATGCAACTATCGACTAAAATGTAGCTTTAAAATGCACAAAATTAGTCCCCCCTTCAGTCAGTGGTGCAAAAAAATAAAACAAGCCATGGGAACACAAACAGTCTCAGGCTGGCTAATCGATAAGGGCCAGAGCACAAAAGCTGCAGGCACACGCATTCATCAACATGCTGCAACCACAGCACAGCTCGGCATCGACAGGATCTGTTGGGCAGGTGCATCCAAGGTGAAACGCTTTTATATCCCCCCAAAAACCAGAAATAACTTCACTGTTGGAAATAATGCCAACAGACAAAACAAGCTACAGTCATCTGAAAGTTAGAATCCTTAAGATTTTCATGGAACCAAAACTAGTTATGGTTTTTCAGCACAAGTGTAATGTATTTATGTTGAGTTTACATAGTTATTATTGTAAGAGGCTATCATTCCCACACTGGTTTGAAATCGCCTCATGACACTCGAGGAATTCACAGGAAATGATGCGCTTTTTAATCCAGCGCTCCTTTTTGTATCGCATTGATATCAGTCTCACGGTTTACTGATCACACTGCTGACACTGTATCAGAGGCCATGGTTACACTTATGTGATCAGATACACTAGAATGGAAGCTGCGTATAAATCTGTGTCCATGCTTGATACTTCAATGCAACCTTCCTGATCAGGTTAGTGATCAGATGTATTTCATGGTCAAAGCCATTATTTGTTTATTTTTAGAAGATTTTATTGTGGAGCAGCAAAAATCAGGACATGTTGGTTTTTCATCGGCAGTAACTTACCATGACTCAGACAGCTGGTCTAGTCAATGTAGTTGTTACAGAGATAAACATGACAGTGACTGGTCTTCAAAAATGTGTCAACAACACAAGAGAAAAGGAATTCTGGGCATTTTTTGGAAGGCAACACGCTGCAAACCTCCAACTTCTAAGCAAGGTCACAGACGTGATTTTGGCCTGGATTCATGTGGAAAACTACAGCAAATCAAAACAAGACTAAAATCTTAAGGATTCTAACTTTAAGGTCTCAGGAAACATAAGCAGAGTAATATGTAGACCTCATTGGGTGTACCAACCTGACGCTCCAGGTCTCGACAGCGCTGGTTCAGGTCCAACTTCTCATCCGCCTCCTCGCTCAGAAAATAATACTTCCTTGACTGCAAACACAGAACCAGCAGAACGTGAAGACAGAGGAGATGACATACTAGTTACAGTAGGAGGGTGTAAACAATGAAAAGAAAGGGCAAAACTCAAAAGAAGGATGTAACAGATCTGTGGAGAGAAGGGAAAAAAAGGAGAAGGGGAGTGAAAGTGTTGCGGGTTTCACCTGGTAGTCAAAGTCCCCATAGGTCTCTGGGCTTCCTGGTTCCGACAAAGGCTCCTTTGATAAGAGCTAAAACAAAGCAGTCACAACAAAGTCAATAAAAAGCTAAAATGATGGGGAAAACACCTGAAAGCAGTTTTATTGAGTCTTCTGAATAACTTTGTTTAGTAAAACCTGGAACGTGTTTAATATTCCAAGCCGTACAGGTGCCAGTAAAAGACTAAAGATATTCTGGAAATATCTGGTAGGGTTTCTGGGACTCTGTTCAGTCTTATATTTATCCGGATGTCTTTGATTGTGAATTAACCGTGACTAAGAGCTGGGATTAATGCAAAGCAGGGAGAACCAAGAGGATAAGCGGGAGGCTCACTCACCTCCTGAATGGCTGTCATCACAACATGCTGGACAGATTCCTCAAGTGTCATTATCTGCTGGATTTGCTCTGTGTTTAGGAGAAGACAACAAAGAGCTGTGACGGTGCAGCCAAATGCAGATTAACACAAATACTCTCCTACAAACCAAACCAGCACGGCATCCGTCGACATTTTCAGTAACCAGTGCTCATCAGGTCGATGTTTAAATCATGAACAATCAGTTTTTCTTCTGAATTGTCGTTTGTAAAATGTTTTTAGCATGAAAGGAAAGCAGTATGTGGTCAGTTTATCAACTTATGATCATCAATTCAAGACGGATATAAAGCAAGGATCATGTGGTTTGACTTTGTGTTAATCCTGCGTGTTATTTTCACACATGGCTGCATCTACTTTACCTTGTTTCTTCTCACAACTGACGGCACAGCCCAACACGAGCTGTACCAGCTTGCCCAGTTCAGTGACATCTCCCATCTCTCCTATGAGGTTCACGTCTGGCAGGTGCTCATCCGACACCTGGTGACCGAGCACCTGATCAAGGAGAGCGAGGTGAGGATCGGGACAGGGCTGGAGTGAACCGAAAATGTACTTAAAGTGGTGAAAATAATACAGTTTTCTTACTTCGTGATAATATTCCAGCATGCTCTTGAGAATCTTTTTCAAGTTGCTAACCTGAAAGAACAAATCAAGAGTTAAAATCTTGATCCCCATTTTATTCAAGGAAAAGGAAGTCAAAATGTAAGACATCTTGGTCATTCTAGGTAGAGTATTTTGTCATATCCTGCTGTTTTACAGATTACCTTGAGGCGCCAGTTGGCCCCGCTCTCCTCCTTGATCCTGACGAGCCACGTCTCATTAAACCAAGAGGGGTCTCTGTTAATGAGAGCACAAGACAACTCCAGTGACGACACATCTATGGACATCAAGATTCAGCCCACAGGGCGATGAGGCCCTTTGCTTCTGTTCTGCCAAGCACAATGACATTTGAGTAAAACAGTCGCTTGAATGGCAAAATAACGAGACGCCGTCGAGCATGGTCCTGAAAGTTGCAAAATTCCTGCGAGATGGCGGAGGTTAGGCATTGACCTTGAATAGTTAGGATAAGGTCGGGCAGCAAGCCTCGTAAGAGTCATCGCATATTTCCCCTAACTTGTGGGTAACCATGACACAACCGTTGAGCCTCGGGTTGAAGTGACATTTAGAGTTATTTAAATTTTAATGGTTTGAATTTTGCATAGACAACGGCCTTGTTCAATCCAAAGTACAATGTAGTCCAAATCACAAAAGATAAGCAAATCTCAGTGAGACTGAATGAAGCTCGACCAGCGGTTTGCACGTATGTCCTGCACTCAGATGATCAAAACAAACAATTGCACATCCTTACATTCTGTGCAGCACATGTGCGATGGCCACGCCGCTGGTCAGCTGCAGCTTGCTGTTGCATGACGGCACCTGAAATGTCTGCAACTGAAAACAGAGACATTCATAAATATTGCAACATGTAAAGAAGCTGCTTGTACATTTGAGAGACGGTCGTATTTCCTTCAACTTTAATCCTAAAACCAAACCAGACAAGGCTCACACACATTTTGACGAATGTGGGTTTAATCCGCTGGTGTGTGTAAAAAAAACCTCCACAAGCATGATCTCGTTGTAAACAGTTTTTTTGGGGGGCAAATAATACAATTTTGTACACTTTAATGTGACTAGAAAAGTGGCTAAAATATTTGAAAAGAATGCAGGTACACAACAGAGATAATGTCTCTCTCATTACACTACTTAAAAGAAAGATACTAAGCAGTTATGTGGATTACAGTCCTACTTAGAAAGCTATTAATAATGCGCTGCCTGAGTTGAGACAAGCAGACTGCTCTTTAGAAGTTACCTTGTTGTATAATCCACTACATATCTCAGTTTACACTAATCTATGCGGGTCTGTTTTCCTGGAGTAACTGTGCTGACGTCGCAGTCAATTTGTTCGAGATAACGAGCTAAAAGAGACACCAAGAGCAGCTCCAGTGTTTACCTAGCTAGTTAGCTTGCCCGGCTAGCGATAGTTAGCTTCCAAACAACTTTTACAGCCGACAGCTGCTTACGTCAACCTGCGTGGTCCACATATCAGCTATTTATTAGTGGAGACGTTCGCCTAATAAAGTAGCGACGTATTTCCTCCTACATTGCAAACACCTGCTGGCACCTGTTAGCGGGCGGTTAGCCTCGCCGGGGAAAGCTCGCTAAAATCAAACTTACCCAGGTTAACAGTGAATCACACAGCTCTGCTTTATCCAGACTCATGGTGTCGGGCCCGCTGAAACGCACGGCAGCTTAGAGGGGCGGCGGAATGGCTCTCGAGACTTTTATTTCTCGCCCGAACTTTGTTACTCACTCCTTACACTTTCCACGTCAGTCGTTGTCCGGCCATGGCCTCCTCCTGCTGCACCACCTACCCCGCTTCGCGTTTCAGCGCCCTGTTATCCGAGCGAGCTTCCGTATTAAGAACGTTCCCACGGAAACGGATTATCTCGCGGGTCAGCTTGTCTGGTCATGGAAGTTATAATAATGAAGATTATAATAGCCTGCTGTCTTTGTAAGCTCTCACAATCACACTAGGTTAAATGCTGGTGAGCCAAGAAACAATTTAATACATTTGCTTTATTTTATTTAAACAGGGTGACCTAATGTGATGGGGGGAAAGGATTAACAGACAAACATGAAACACATAACACTTATACATGTACTCCTAAAAAATAGAATTAAAGACTAATGCTAATTCGTGCATGATTTCCCCCTGATCCCCATCCAATGGCACCTTAAAGAAGCATCTGAGCCATCAAACCAGACCAATCCAAAACAATATGTTCTAATGAGACTAATAAGTGAAAAAAAGTCCTAAAAACATCTACAGCCAGCAGAGAGAGAGAGAAACCAGTTTATACGTTAGACAATACAAAGCTAAAAAGTATATCAAAAGTATTGGGAAACACTTGAAAAGGGGAACATCTGATTATTTCCACAGTCTCACCTTAGTATAAACAAAGTACAGGTTTTTATATGTTTAAGAAAATCCCAACAATGAATAAAGGCCAGTATCTCTGTTAGAGGCCCCACTGTTATCTTTTTGCTTTATTCAAAGTTCCTTAAAGCACCACTGGATGGCTCTAGTTGACAAAAAGCCATAGAAAACAACTTGATGCACAACTGGATGCCCAAAAACGTACTGCCCATGACAGTTGTTGTGTAAAATCTGTCTAATAAAACGTCAAAACATCTCCAGGTAGCTAAATATACATTTCAAACAGCAGCAACAACATACATCAAACCTTTGGTCTTAGTGGTATTTTATTTATCAATTTAATATGTGATACCTCCTGTGAACGTAGATTGTTTCACAGTTAGTCCAGTCTTGCATTGAGGACCACCAGGCTGTCCTGAGCGTTATCAAGAGACCACCGGAGTGGGAATGTACTGACCAGGTCACACTGCTTTGTGATTTACAGCTCAGGGAAAAAAACTTTGGCGGGTTTCTGTCAGAAGCCTCGCTCTCACATTCGAAACATGAGGTCACACACGTACTCCCTTTCCTCGACAAGCTGCACTGCTCCCTGCACACACACACGTCTCCTTCCTGCGTCCTCATTCGCTGTCACAAATCAAACTGCGGCGACCAATCACGGCCCAACGCTGCCCACAGGTTTCCTGTTGACTCTGGCAAACCCCAGCCCCAGAGTGTACCAAGTCCATAGTGCCGGTCGAACACCTGCACGGGATGAAACCCTGGTTCTTTCCATTCACAGCCGGTCTGATCACAACACCACGTACATCTGGTTTCACCATATTTGTCTGGCCGGAGTTCCTGTTTGTCTGGATGGTTTTCTAGCCAGAGGAATGCACATGTTTACCCATTCCCCTCCGCTGGCCATTATAACACCTCAATCACACGACTCCTCTCGATTAACGTTAAACTTTGATGTATCTTTTTATAACTCCCTTTATGTCTGTTTGTACATGGCTGTTAAGGCCCACAGCATGCCAGTGAGGATTTAAAATCACTACCTCGCCTCCTAGAAGAGCAGTTGTTTGCTGTCAAGTGTGTGTGTTTAGGGGGTCTTCAGTTGAGTAAGCCAGGGCCGGATTAAGACACCTGGGAGGAAGCGAGGTTCATGAGGTGCAGGGGGCTCAGCGGAGGAGTTAGTCACTGCGGAGGGATAGGTCAGGGCTGACTAATGCCTGAGTGGCAGGAGGTGTGGTAGAAGCTCTGGCGGGGCAAGGCTTGAGCGGAGGCTGACTATTTTTGGCCTCTTCCTCCACGCTAATTCCTCTTTTCACCCGTTCTCTCTCTTGCCTTATTCCCCAGATGTGTTTCCTTCCTGAAAGTCAAAAAGCTTTACTTCTCCTCTTTTCCAACCCCACACTGACGCACTTACATCCCTCCGGGGGGAACTAGAAGGGCGGAGGTGGGAGGGCCAGCAGCTAAGATTGAGTAATTATTCCATTTTTTGAAGCTTGTGGTTTTTCTTGTTTGGAAAAAAAATGGGGATGGTTCCTTTTTTTATATATATATAAATATATATATATATATATAAAAATATATATATGTATTCTATGAGTGCAAAGAGCAAACTGTCTGCTGCATTCTTCACCCTACGAGGTCAAATAGTTTTGTGAAATTCTACTGAATAGGAGACAAACTACATGTTTTACATATTTTGCTTTTAGCCACTCAAAAACGTGTTTTGCTCATCGCTACTTCACTTGGATGTTTGCGCTTCGCTAATGATTCATGTGCAGCGTTTGGCACAAGCAGGTTTTCACATTCATTCACCAGAACTACATAACTCGTTTGAGCTTCATTAGAGCTGCGTGGGCGTGGGTGGGGTTTGATTAGATTCGATTGAAATCAACCACAAGACCCACCAACTGTCATTAGTTTCTAATTCAGATGTTGATCTAACGTTTTCAGGACCTTCACATATTTTCAGTTGAATCAGACACAAATTATTATTACAAGTAGAGTGTTTGTATACGTCTTAAAACATAACCCATAAAAATTGTTATTAAAATAATTTAATCAATTTCACGTTATTGTTTGTTTAGTTGGGTTTAAATGTGCTTTGAATTCAACAACAAAGCAAAATGTATGAATTCAAAATAGTTCAATCAGCCAAATCAATTGAGCAGTTCGTCACCATTGTGGGACAAAAAAAGTCACATCGGCTTGAAACAATAGTTTCATAACTTGTTTTCTATAAATTCGAACAAATGCAACATAACACACGCTGTTCAAGCACCAGGAGTGTAAAATTGGTTTAAACTTGCCTTTAGTAACAAAAAACAAGCTTTTTGAAATGAGCTTTAAGTGCATGTGTCACTTACAGACTTCATGGGTTAAAGTCAAGGATGAAGCTGTAAAACTATTTAAAGTGTTTGTGTCTCTTAAAGGTTAAGTACCTCACTTTTGTGCCTCATATCCTCATTGTCAGGCTATAGTCACCAACAAATAGTGCTTAAAGGGTCCCCACAGGCCTGCATGGGAACGAATGAGGAGACAAAGAAATGCTGCACCTTTAAATGAAAGAATGCCAGCGATGTGCGGCTGTGCCCAGGCATCTGGAGATGGAATGTGTTGGAAAGCTGGCAGTGGTTTTATTTTCCCCTACAGCGTTCCCAGGTGTTACAGGGGGAAAGGAAAACAACAGAACCGCAGAACAGAGATGTACAGGCCAGGAACACAAAAAGAAAGAGGGCGTGGGGCTGTCGGTGAAAAACACACCCATGAGTGCGATCCGAAAGCCCCTTTCTAGACATGAGGTCACCCATATAGCCGTACGCGCTGTCAGGGCATGTAAAACAGAGATTTATGGCCCTCTCTGCCTTATCAGCCGTCTCCTTCCCTCACCCTCACACAGATTTATGTCTCTGCTAAGGGCAGGCAGTCAATAATAATAATAACCTCTGGCACCTGGCAGGGAGTGTTCATTCTAACATACACGTGAATACAGGCGGCTTGTTGACCCAAAGAAAGGGTGTCTGAGTTGCAGCATACGACCGATGAACGCATGTCACCGACGCGTCTAGAATACACAGCCGGTAAGCTCAGCTCGACTCTGGTGACTCAGCGATTGTTGTGTCTGTGCCACTTAAAAAACGGCAAAGTTTTACTCATGTTGTCTAACGGGCCCTAAACTGACCTTATATTTATTGATCTAAATCTTGACGTGACTCACGGAGGACTGGCAGCAGAAAGTGGAGGAGTCAAACCCTCCACTTTCTTTCTTTTCAGGCTTGACCCGATGTAACAGCAAACCAGAGGCCGAAGAGGAGGAGGAGGAGCAGGAGGAGGAGGGGGGATCAGCTGTGATGTGGTAGCAGGCCCCCCTGACACTATACGTCATATTCTTCTGCAAAACAGGTGTGTGCTCTGCTTGCTTTTACTTTCACTGCACAATTGAGTTTTATTTACCTCTATCTCAGTCTCTGCCTCTCTCTTGTTATGTCTCGCTTTCTGTTTCGATGCCTCGCCCTCTCCCTCTCTCTCTCTCTCCCTCACACACACAAAGAGGCAGCACATGGCCAGCGCGAGTGAGTCACAGTGGTCTGCTAACAAGTGCCTCTTCTCAGGGAGAGTCCCTCCATGTGTCCTTGGGATTAGGGCCAATCCCCTCGAGTGTATCAGGTGCGCTGCTCCTCTGGGCAACGTGAGACTTGTTCGGCTCCATCGTCTGTCTGTTTGATGGAAACCAACTGGGCGGCACTGGGCGTCGCATTCCCTGTATTTTGGTTGTTTTGGCACATTTTTATGACATGACACCCGTGCGTCTAAAAATAGAAATATTGAAGCGCATTCAATGAGACACTGGGACTCAGGAGGATGCGGCTACTTGGATCGCTGGCTGACACGGGGCTCAGACACAGTGGGGTCGACCTGCCCAGAAGCAACCAGCACAGTGGCCGCCCGCTACACACTAAGCACAATGTGACTGTAGTATGATGTGACTGGATTGGGTGGAGCGTGTTGTCATGCCAAACATTTGAGTAGCACTTCACATGAAATTCATCTGAGGCTGATGGGTTGTTTGTGTTGCAGGGAAACCCCAAAAAGCTAGTCAGCATTTTTTTTGGTTGCATTTTTGGTTCCCAAGTTCCCAAGTTTTAAAGTCAATGTTTGTTTTATGGATTTTTTTTTTTATCTGCGGTGAACACAGCTGAAGAGATTAAAATGCTTTGTTCGATAATATAAAATACGTCTCGTGAATTTTGAAGCGTTTACGTGTTTTACAAAAGCGGTTGCTAACAAGCGGCTAAATCAGACGTCAAAAGGCCATCACACCGTTTAGTCGGCCTTTACAGCCTCGTGGTTTGTACTCGCACTACGACATTAGCTTCTCTTACAACACATGTAAAGATCATCAACACGTGTGTTTACCACAGAGTTTATTTTCTGCAATGATTAAAAGGAAAAATCCCATTGGCTCTTTTCGAGGAAACCAGTGTGTCATCCCGCAGACACCGAAGTATTGGACAAATTACAGTTCATCTGGTGGGAACATGAGTGTCTGGGTCAGATTTAATGGTAAATCCAATAGATGTTGAGGCGTTTCACCCAAAGCCACAACTGGAAAGGAAGCACTAGAAGGAAAGCCAGAGGATCACCAAAGTTTTTAGAATACATCCTCTGGGTACCACGAATTATGTAGCAAATTCTGTTCCAGTTCAGGTTTCAAGGCATTTCATTAATAGCCAAAAATATTAGAAATAAAGTCAAGGTTGTCACAAAAGTCAGTGGATTTATCCACTGGGGACCATGAAAGTTTGTACCAAATATCATGGCAACAGTTGATTAGTCTGGAGCAAAGTGTTGCAAAACAGACGGATCCACAGAGCTAGCATTGCGAAACATTAAATCTCATGTTGTAGACCAACTGTTTACTGCATACGCACTTTGATTGCTGCTAATTCAGGTTACATAATATATAACGGGAGCAGTTGCATCGATACTATATGCTATCTGCAAATATCACCTCTTAAAGTGGGGCTTAAGTGTGTTTGGGTTCAGTGTTATTTAGCGGTTGTGAACGGGATCACTATGTGTGTCATTAAGCAGAGTTAATAGCAGGTTAGAGGGACAATAGCTGAAGCCTGCTCCTCCCAGCACATGTTCACAAACAAACTTCCTACACCCACGATCACCTGGAACAATGCGGAGTGTGCAGTACGCTCCACCCTGTTTGCCTTTTCAGATACGCTCCACACACCCTTTAAGAGTCCTAAAGGGTGCCGAATGTGTTACGGGACTCGGCGGCATGGTGATGTTGGTGCAGTCTGGCAGGACCGACTGGGTCAGTTTGTGGAACAAGACCAGGCCTGCTAGAGCGGGTTTCCTGGCACAATGAGCCATGAACGTGAACGAGTGGAGCTGTTGCAGAGGCGGCAACTGTCACGTTTCCTCTGCCTGTGTGTTGGTTTCCGTGTGCATGCGAGTGCCGTGTTAAGTATAGACATCAGTAATGATTACAGTCGCCAGTGTGTCGCGTATAACAGCAGCATGTGAGTGTACGTGCGCATGAAAACCTGCCAACCGATTCTTCAGTAGGCTCCGATCAGAGGAACCGCCGCTCTTGACCGTTTGCTGGGTGTGAGACCAGATTCTAATGAATTGTCAACACATGCCAAAAAAAAAAGTCAACCACACCTTCAAACTTGCACAACTTCCCCATTCTCTTTGGTCCGCACACTCGCTGCAAACACACCCAAACACTGTTCTGCCCTTCAGTCCCTCGCTCTGCCTTCTGCAGCCAGCCGGGCTTAATTGGTGCCCTTCCCTAACTGCACTAAATTACACGGCCGGGCCTCGGAGGGCAGATAGTGGGTTGTCAACAAGTGTGGCCCGAGCGAAGCCGCGGCCCTTCACCCAGAGTGACACTCCACCTGACTCAGCAGCACGCAGGCACTGTTTACTGGACCTGTCCACCGCAATCAACACGCCTGCATCTGGCCTGACTGTAATTCCACCGTTAACCTCCTCGCTGCTGAGAGAGGGCAGAGTGGGGGAGGGGAGAGGGGGCTCACCTCCCTCCCTCTTTGTCCTTCCTCATCCGTGTCAGAGAGCATCCACGACTGGCTCACAAACACAGTGCACAAACACTTAATGCCTGCAAGACACGCAGGAAGCATTTGCATACATTATCCCGCTAAATCGAATTGCGGTGTCTGCATGTAATGCGCAGGGAATCACATTAAAATTCAATATTTTCAATTATAGGCAGAGTTCCAATGAAAGTGACAGAAGTATTTAGGCCTGCGTGTATTTTACAATAATGCAAAGCCTGCAAAAATAAATAAATTGAGTGCTCACATTTGCATTTCTATTTTATTGGCTTGATTTAGGCCACAAATATCCATATATATGCGTGCTTCGGTGTCTATGTTTGTCTGCAGCATGCGTGCGCTCCACTGGCTCCTCACTTGTTGCTCACCCGTCTGCCTTTCGCACAGTCAGCACAAAGTGTGACACTTGACAATCCATTCAGACAAGCACCGATAGTGACTGATCTGGACGCAGGTGAAGGAGCCGTCCCCTCAGCTCACACACACAAAGAGATGGAAGATGAGTGACGCAGCGTGAGACGCAGCCTGGCTGACGAGCCGACGGAGTGAAAGCTGCTGACCCCACATGTTGTCTCATTTCTTAAGGATCCGTCATCCAGGGTTGAGCCCGTCACGCCTCTGATCTCCGTTTAGCTAAACCCAGTCGGTGATGGAGAGGCTCTGACACAAAGTCAAAGCCCTTTGAAGCTGCGACGGCTTCGACACACCGTAAAAAGGTATGTAGCTGCTACAAAGAGATATGGACACAAAGAAGAAGCGATAGCACCTGCAGTGCTGTGGATAATTACAGGAGAGAGAATAAAAGTGCATTTTGAAATGTGTTTGAAAAGGGAGTTGTCGTGTAGGATTAGAGCCTTGATGAAGCGATAACTCCCACGACCTATCAACTCCGGTTGTAAGGTCAACCTGCATTCCTCGCAGCGCAGCGCCCGAAGCACCGCTGTCCCTCCCTAACCACGGAGAGCCAGATGATCTCACTCCCACTCCACCTCACAGTTACGCCATGCGTGGGACAGCTCGACTGTAACCTGGATCTGATTGTCTTCTGATGAAAGTTCAAGGCACTAAAAACACGAGGTGAAGGTGAAGTTCAAAAGGTCAAAAGAGTCAAAGATTTATTTAAATTTTCAGTTTGTAAACTTTAGAGGCCTTGGTATTTATGAAATAGTTCATTAGCGTTTAGCCAAATTGTTTC